>JAFEMH010001785.1:0-419951 GCA_022495995.1 Adenophora triphylla var. japonica | reverse complement strand
GGGAAGATCTCAAAGCCACTATTGATGCTTCAAGAAAGCCATGACAAATGCTAACGAATTGAAATGCGCAAGCCTGGGCCCTTACGCCAAGTCAGTGCTCCTCCCACTACGCAGAACGGGAGAGACAAGCTAAAACCACTTGAAGTCCAGAGGTGAATGTTGCGACACGTTCTTGGCCAAATCCTGTTAATCCTCCACTGGAGACCCGAGACAAAAGGCCAGCCATACCAGCCACGAACTGAAAAGGGGACCCTACGCCAAAGAAGTCGAAACCCTGGACCCAAAGGTTGAAGATCCTGTCTTGACACAAACTTCAAGCGCACTCAGCTAACATCTCACTGGTCCTTACTCACTTCATCTTACCCGCACAAGCTCAAGTTGGAAGAAAGCTCCGGCCTGCACTATGGTTCCCATCACAACACACCCGATGAAGCGCTCGTATGATTGGGCAACGTCAATTACGCAATATCATCACCTTCACAGAGCTCGATCTTCCAAAATTTGGGGCCGACTCACAACGAGCCTCTCTACATAACAGCTCAACCGGACGAGCGCCGTCTCCCTCGGGTGTAGATGGAGGATCATCCACGAACGTCCTTCCAGCCAAAATGATGGATTTGCATAGGGATCAAAGCAACTCGATCTAAAGCCCTCGACTGTGCAATCAAGGCATACGACTCAACATCCCGCCCCGCCTTGGGAATAGCCACCTTGAACCTTGTGGTTTGGAAAACAAATGGTCCCGATGCACTTCCAAGTCATCGACATCCCGATCACATTCACTGCCATTACCTGGGACGCCTCGGCTACATCGATCAATGGGGTGGCATCCACTCTCCATCAGCGTAAAGTTCTGGTCCCAAGGAACAGAGATTCGACTATCATCTACGCGACAAAGATAGTCATCGAAAGGACCGACACCAACGGCCCCGCCTTAGAAATCAAACACGACTGATGACGGCATGATGCTACATTCAGGTTCACCATCGAAGCCCAAAGGCCCAAGTGTGCCACATAGACCCGCCTTTGATTTGGGACAAGATCCCTCCCGATGAAAATGATGAAGCACATGAACTACATCCCGGGCTCGGCCTTTGGGAAAACGCCATCGTGGCACTCAATGTATCATCAATATCAAAGAACAATACCCCGCACGGCCCGGGATACTCTCCTACTCCCGAACACATTGCGGAGGACAAGCGAGCCGCACGTAAACGCTCCACGTATAACAAAAGAGGCTTGCACGCAATCTCCGATCTTCGTCCCCAGCCTTCGACATGACCAAGTACTTCACAAGGAAGGCCGGCAACTTGGAAGAAGATCCGTAAAAGGGAACAGAGCCGATCGCCGCCAAACAAAGCCGGCCGACAACCATGGACAAGCTCCAGCAGAACCCGGCAAGATTCGTAGGCCTCAAGCCAAATCCCGTCCGAAGAGCATTCCTCGACACACCGCTTCTCGCCGGATCCACAACCACCACTATTCACAGCGAATTTTGGTTCTGAAAACCCCCTCTTTCGCGTAAGAACTCGAAAACTCTCTCGTCAACACTCCCGCCTTCAACAAGCGGGACGAGTCCGCATTCGAGCTAGTAATGCCCAAGACCAAAGCAAGAGACTCCGCAGACGATGCTGGGACGAACCACCGCTACACCTGCTTTTCAAAGAAGAAATCGAGATGCCGATCTAATCGATTTTGTTTCGATAACTCGTGATAGCAATGATCGGGAACGGTGACATAAAGCCTTTCAAGCCCCATCTCCTATCAAGCTCATTGCCACTCAATAATCGGGCCACATTCTCCGACCCACCGCCAAAGAAAAAGGACATGATCGAACAACTTGGTCTCGACCTCGAGTCCTAGAGTCTAGTGTCAAAACTCATCCCGAGTCCATTAGCTTTGAATTTGAGTCTCTCGAGTCATCCGATGGCCTCACGCCGAAGATTACGAACTCATTGCCAATAATGTATTCCCGTATGCTCTTAATGAATGCTTCGATCTTTCCGAGTATCCTCTCATTGCATCTTTAACAACCGATAAATTAACTAACACACAAACAGCTTAATAACGATTCACTTGATAAAGAAGGCACACATTAAACGAACAATACATTAAGCACATCTTTAAGCATGTTGTCAAACGAGAGAAAACCGGGCCCAAGCCGCCGAGAAGGTTTTAATCACAACGATTTGCAAGATTGTCGAAGAGCCAAAGAGACGCAAGTCCGACGCCATTTCCAAAGACAAACCGATCTTCCAATACCTCAAGAACGGGAAACCACCTTCATGAACAAGGAAGGACAACACACGTAAGGGGTCAAAACCAAGAGCATCATGGCCCTAAAACGCCTCGCCTCTCACTTCGTCATCCTCTGGGACATGTTATACAAGAAACGCTACTACGGGCCACTCCTACGCCGCATCGCCCAAGAAGAAGCAAACAAGTTCATGAACGAAGTCCACAATGGGGCTTGCGGTCCCCACATGAATGCCGTGAGCCCCCGATGCAAATCATTCTCGTGGACGGGCTACTATCGGATCTCCATGGAGGCGCATTGCATCCACTTTGTCCGAAGCCGCGACAAGTGCCAACGGTTCTCCAACCTCAATCATCTACCACCCCACGATCTCTACCGCATGACTACACCTCGGCCCTTTGCCACTTGGGGGAATTGACGTCATCGGGAAAATCGCTCCGCCAGCAAAGAATCTGGTCACGAAGTTCATCTTAGTAGCCATCGACTACTTCACCAAATGGGTCGAAGCCAAGTCCTACAAGGTACTCACCTCCAAGAAGGTCGCACATTTCCTCAAGGAAAACATCATATGCCGATACGGCATCCCAAATGAGGTCATATCGCACAACGGCTCACACTTCAAGGGGAATTCGGCTGACCGCCGGCTGAATTCAAGATCACACGTCACAAATCTTCTCCCTACCGGCCACAAACAAACGGCGCCGTGGAAGCAAAGCAAACAAAACCTCGAACGGATCATCCGAAAATGACCACCCGAGGACGAGATTGGCCCGAGAAGCCGCACCTTGCACTTTGGGGCTACCGCACATCGCCGTAATGCACCACGGAGAAACCCCATTTGCCCCGACGTACGGGATGGAAGCGGTCCTTCCCATCGAGCTAGAAATTCCCTCACTCCGAGTGCCGCTGGAAATGACATCAACGAAGTCGAATGGCTCCGAAGCCGACATGACGAATTGGCTCGCTAGACGAGCGACGACTAAAGGCCATGGAACACGTCCGAGCCTATCAAAGCAGGATGGCTAGAGCTTTCGACAAGAAAGTCAAATCCCGAGACATCGTGGAAGGTGACTCAGACTCAAAGAAAAGCCTCCCACTCGAACCAACCCATCGGGAAAATGGGAACCCACATGGATCGGCCCTTTCGTGGTTCAAAAGATCTTCTCCTGAGGCGCCATGAAGCTACCGTACCTAGACGGCAATCCCTTCATGAATCCAAATAACTGAAGCAAACTTCGCAGACATTTCGTCAAGAAGAACAACTGTGCATCTCGGGCACTCCATGTAGTGCCGAACTACGTGCACTCCGAGCCCTCTAGTCCGGGGAACGTAGGCAACCTTAATTGGTCCGGTCTAAAAATACACAAAAAGTCAAAAGTTTGAATGTCAACCAAGACCTCCATCAAGCTCCGCACTTTTCAAGAACACGCCCAAAGCCACCTTGACCAAGTCAAACGACGGCGGCAACATCAAAGGACATCCGAGGGTCACTCAAAGATCAAACGACTAACTCATGTCTACTTCCAAGCTGGGGGCTTGTCTTCGCCCTCACGCACTTCAAAAAAGAGCTCGAGCAAGGGCTCACAAAAAAAAAAAAAGAGCTCGAGCAAGGGCTCACAAAAAAAAACAAAAGAAGCTCGCGTAAGCCGCGAAATTGAGGTCAAGAACCCGACGCCAACAAGAGGCAAGGAAGCTACGAAAAAGGACCGTCAAAACGACTTGTCAAGGGAGCATTCAACCTCTCCCAAGCACAAGGCCTCAACAAAAGGGATTGCCGTGGCCTGCATCGTCACCCGCAAATGCAATGTAAAAGTCCAAAGATGGACGCCGACAAAGTGCACAAATAAGCAAAGGCAAAACAAGAGATCTTAAGGGCTCGACAAAGCTTTAAAAGTAAATCACAAATCACTAACTACAACATTTCTTGATGAGTTCAAGCACGGTCTACTCTCAAGTTCACAACATGCTAAAAGACAAATTTTAATACATTTAACTAATAATGTGTTTGCAATGCAATGAATGGATACTTAGGAGGTCATTCCGCGCCATCTCGCGCTTGTCCCCTCGCCATTCTTTCCTTTCTTCCCTCGTCCCCGGCGAGTCTTCTTTGGCTCCACGTAAATCAACTCGCGTCTCTCGCCCGAGATCCGGGGTCCTCCCCGTAGAGTCAAACAATCCAAGAGCTCTCGTGGCTTCATTCGCCCGTGCTTCGGCTCTGGATCTCCTCCCCGCGAGCCCGTAAAGAGGACCTCTCCCCGTCGCCGGTCAACTCTAGTCTCGTAGTCAAACAAAGTGTCTCCGTCACATCCAAAGTGGTCGACTGTGCTTCGGCACTCCTAAGGCAATAGCTACTACGGCAACCGGGTCCTGCACCGCCGCACGCCGCTTCTCCAAGACCACTGGGATCGCCCAACACGCCGCTCATACTGTGCCGTATACTCGAGTCGCCAACACAACGCTCCCCGACGCCTAAGGAGTACCACAGAGGGAAAGCGGAATACTTCCATACCCTCGTACAATACAAGAAGGCACTGGGCCGCCATACAAAGAGGGAACTACCTCCGCAGAGCAAGGTCATCCTGCACTCAACAAAGGCTCTCGCTTCATCCCAAACCGCCGGAAACAAGCGATGGAATATAGAAGGAGGACCAAGACAAGCCTCGGAACTCTAACAACATAGGACCCTTCCCCGCAAGATCCTCCCGGTCTCAATCCTCCAAAGGCGGAACCCACCAAATGACCGATGCGTACCAAGCCGTGCCATCCATCTCTCCCAAAGTGACCGATCCATATCCAACACAAGAGGTCGCCGAGCAAATGACCACGGGCTAAACGACGCTGAGCCTCGGCATGGCCTCCGAAGTCTCTCTCGCAACCACAAGGTGAGCAAAGCGGGCTTCCCCTCTCATAAAAACGATCCCCGCCGCCAGACGGCCGATACTATGAAGAGTCTCCCCAAGACTAACGGACAATATCCTCTCCAGCCTCTCTCTGCAAAGGTCTTCTACCACATCTAGCAAAGCGCCATCACAAATGCCAAGGGAACCGACTGCAAAAGCTGCCGCCATCACGCACAAGGCAAATACATCCCAAGAGACGTCACTCTCATCATCAACCATCAACCGCTCCAAGCTAGCGTAAATGTCGATATGACCCGAATCAAGGATCATGCCCCGCACTTCTTCCAACGAAGTACGAAGAAAGTCTCGCAAGCTTCACGCTCACAAAGAAGACCGCCAACCAAAGGAAGCGAGATGGCCTCCACCTCCGGCCCCTCCAATCAAAGCCCGAAAATCCTTCAAAGGTGGGCACCATTTCATTGTAGGAGAAACAAGACACGTGCCTCCTAACATCCTGCAACTTCGCGGCAGCCCGCAACAAATCCCAATCAGGAACCAACTCCTTAAAAGACCAAACCGAAAGCAAAGACGAAACCTTACCTCGAAAGCCCGTCTCGATGCCTCATACGGCGCCGCATCCACGTTTTCAACTCGCTCAAGGAAGTGTGCTTGCCTCTCCCGCGAAAGCCTCGGCAAAATTCTAGGGACATACGAAGAATCCATGGCAAAAATGGAGGTTCCTAGAGAAAATGGGGAAGAAAGCTCGAAAATGGCCGCAAATGGGGAAATGAGGAAGAACTGTGCACTGGAAAGCATTTATGTCCTTCCCAAAAGCAAGGTTGGTCCGCACGGACCTCTTTGCATGCTAAGTATGTCCGTACGGACCTCCTTGCAAACAGCCCATTTCCCGTAAAACAAGCATAAAACCACCGTCCTCAAGAAACCTTGCTCCAAACAGCCCAAACACTCGGCCAAAGCCATTTCCAAGCAAACCAACACTACCCACAAACGCACTCTCGCCTCACGTGGCATGTACAAAAATAAAAATAATAATAGCAACAATTTCTAGGACAATTCCCGGAATCACAAAAATAAATGACATTACATCTTAAAATAAAATACTGTTTGCCATGCAAATACATGTGTTTTATTACAGTACCCAAAAATGTCTCGTTGCTAAACAAAAAAAAAAAAGAGAGAGGGATATGAAAAGAGGGAAAGCAAATGAATACTACTCGTAATCCTCATCATCATCCTCCTCGCCAAGATCCTCCAAAGAAAAGTCGGGCATCCCAAATAACTCGCCCGTCACATCCTCATCGCCGAATACCGAGCACCCGCCCGAGGCTCCCACGAGAAGTACTCGAAAGGATCAAATCCGGCGAAAGGATCAAAGAAAGAAGGCTCGAGGAACCCTCACCCCGTGCGCCGCAAGTGAGGCATGAATCGATAAAAGGGCCGCTCCTCGAAGGCCCCGCAGCCTCGAAGACGTCCGGCATCCATGCTATGCCGCCCCTCAAAGGCCCTCCCCGCTGCGGCTCAGGCTCGGCTCTAGGCGGAGGAACGCCCACTGTAATGCCTCGAAGGCATAGGCTCGTACGCCGGCACACGACGCGAAGACCGACAGACACCTTCGACGCCATCTTCTTAGCGAAGGAGCGCATCGCCACGTAACGGCGAGTCGCATATCGTAGGCTCTCCCTGACTCCGCACCAACAAGAAGCCAAGGAAACGCTCATCAAATGCGCTTATACTTCAACAACAAAAAGAGAAAAACGCAGAAAAGATGCCAAGATGGAAAAGAGTCGCACACTCACCGATCTGTCGGGGTCCACTCTATATGCAAGCAGGAGCTCAAGCTCCGGAGCAGTGCATGTACACCCTCCTCTCGATCCGTCCCCGCGGACGTACGTGAAATCCGGTCCCGCATCGGAACCTCTCGGGAGCTCGCGGGCCAGCCTCTCTCTCCCGCGCGTGCACTGGGGCGTCCTCGCCCTTCCTCCTCACGAAGGCCCCGTACTCCTCTCCATACTGTGATGAACTCCTCGGCCCCGACACCGCCAAGGTATCTCTCGAAATCGAGCACGTCCATGTCCCGGAATCAAGCATCCCAAAGGGAGGGTCCTCTGGAGCCACGGGAAGCACACCGGCCATGCGCGCGTAAGACTCGCTCCCAAGTACGGGCACATGGCGTCACAAGTCAAGCCTCGCAAAGATCTTCCGCCGCTGCCACCTCGGGAGCCCCTCGAACTCATCCCCTCTATACCGAGCCCACGGGAATGTAACGAACCCCTCACGGCTATCCCGCTCCAAACGCTCCCGCACATCCTCGTAGGCGATGGTGAGCTTCCCCGCCGGGTCCTCCTCTTCCTCGCCGTACGAGCCTATCCCAAAGATTGCAGGTACGCAAAGAATGTACTCAGGATCTCTATCCCACGGGAAGCACCGGAAAACCTCATAAAACCACACTGTGACAAAAACGAGAAAGCTCAGCCAAAAAAGACAACGGAGAAAAGACAAGTTGCTAAATCAAAAACAAAGAATAAACTCATACCTCCAAAGCAAAGTCAGCAGCTAACGAATCCGCCACCCTCAGCTAAACCGGTCCAAGGAGAAGTAGAGCTCGCCTAAGCTCGCTCGCCCCAAGCAATGTCGCACCCTATCCAGATCGGCCAAGCTCTCCAACATGTAGCAAAGGGAGTCATGCGGTCGCGTGGTTCGAGAACAAAGTCTCTGACAATGCATACCACAAGAAGGAGCGCGCCACCGCTCCATTGTCACCCGGCCGGTGCACTCGGATGTAGGCCCCAACACGGCCGTGATCTCATCTCTACGTCGTCAGACAAAGATCCCTGTGCCTCGCGAGGACGGGGCTCAAAGCCCAAGCAGTTTCGGCAAGACATCATCAGTAGATCGTCTTCCACCGCACCGGCTCTCCTTCAAGGAAAGCCTTGATCGCAGCAAGAAAATCGGCGCGCCACTGTCACCGCCTCGCCCAAACTGTGGAAGGTGTGGGTGGTATCCCACCAATACTCGGATAAACCTCAGAAGACACTCTTGTTCTTCCTCGTGTCGACAGACTCCAACAGTGGTTCTCAACGAACACACCTAGGCCGTAAGCATAAACCAACCTCTCCGGGGACTCGGCCTACCGCCCACGGAAATATCGTGCATCCGATGCCATAGCTCCACAATGCCTCGAGCGATCCCCGAGTCTTCATCCTCTCGGCCTTCCCGGCCGTAAGTCCCGCATCTCCGCAGTAAACACAAAGAAAGGTACGTCAATCACAGTACTTAATATAAAGGCACATATAACCCGTCACAAAACACGGCACATATTGCACATAATTTTCACATATATCATACATATAATTTTTCATGTAACCCGTCACAAAACACGGCACACAATGCACATAATTTTCGCACATATTTTCCCCACAAAGTCCGTCACCCAAAAACACGGCACACACTATATAGCACATTCTCAAAAGAAAATCCGTCCCAACACGGCACACACTTTCACATATAACCCGTCACAAAACACGGCACATGTCACATTTTTTCACAAAAATTATCACTACACGATAATTTTCTCATAATGTACATACATAAATAGCATACGGTACAAAACACCAAAGCATGCAATTCACTAGATAGGCACTTTATTTTCACAAATAAGAGCTAATCTACACATTTCTGCACAAAATACACATACCCACAATTTTCACATGTCCATTTTCAACAATTCATCAAGAATTTCACAAAAGGGCATAAAATAATAACAAAAAAATTCAAAAATGCGAAAAACTAAAACCTAGTTCTAGCATTCAAAAATTCGAGCAGGAAAATCAAACGGAGCATTTCTTACCTCCCCAACGTTCATGGAGCGACGATTATGCACCTCCGGATTCGGATACAAAACATCCGGGTTCTTCGAAGATGGAACGAACGAAGTCCAATTCCTTTGAAGCTCCATCCGCCGCTTCAACCACTTCCCGACGCGTTGACGACGACTCCTTCGAGATCCTTCACCATGGCAAGAAATTCAAGCAAAAATTTTTTGATTTTGGTTAACAATGGAGGAATTTTTTTCTCTCTCTCTCTCGCCCGGTTCACGAACCGGAAAATGAGGAAGAAGGAATGGGGAAGGGCCTCGGTATTTAAAGCCCGGTCAAACCACGGGAACCGTAAAAAACCAAGGTGGTCCGTACGGACTCCTCTTTGCACCAGTTTGGTCCGTACGTACGGACCTCTTTGCAAGTGGATGGCCAAATTACTTTCCCCGCTCTTATAATCTTTGCCCCCGGGTCGTCCTAAGGCCTTTTCCCCAAAGAAATCCAAGTGCGTAATGGTCCCTAACCCTTCAAATCAACCATCGGCCGTCAAGCGTAAGACCGGACCTCGCCACTTCAACGGCAAAGCAACCACCGGCCATCGGCGTAGGCACCGGTCCTCGCCCACACTTCAACGGCAATTCAACCACTCTGGCCAGCTGCGAAGACCGGACCTCGCCCACTTCAACGGCAAATCAACCACCGGCTGCCGGCCAGTAAGACCGGTCCTCGCCCACTTCAACGGCAATTCAATCCCCGGCCATCAACATAAGACCGGTCCTCGCCCACTCCAACGGCAATCCAACCACCGCCCGCTCAACGGCAATTCAGGAAGGAGCCAACACCTCCCAAAGACGAATATCAAGGCACAAGACGCTCCAAATGCTCAACGACCACTCAACCACCGGAGGTCCGAAGTCATCTTCCTACCGTAAAAGGGGCCCCTACAGGGTCACGCATCCCCAGCAATTCAAGCACCGGCAGTCAGATGTAAGTCCGAACTTCGCCCACCTCAACGGCAACGCAAGCACCGGCCATCAAAGTAAGCCCGAGCTCCTTCCCAACTTAGGTCATATTCCTGAACTAGGTCCCAACTTAGGTCATACTCCTGAACTAGGTCCCAACTTAGGTCATACTCCTGAACTAGGTCCCAATTTAGGTTCATACTCCTGAAACTAAATCCCAACTTAGGTCATACTCCTGAACTAGGTCCCAACTTAGGTCATACTCCTGAACTAGGTCACAACTTAGGTTCATACTCCCGAACTAAGCTTCAACTCAGGACATCACCACGTCCACTCACCACAAACCAAACTACTATCCCCGGCCCGGAAGGCCTTAAACCACCCGATTAGGAAAATCGTAAAATTTCCATCCCAGGACGCCACCACGTCCTTATCACCGACCTATGCGGTCACCCAGGACGCCACCACGTCCTTATCACCGACCTATACGGTCACCCCGGACGCCACCACGTCCTTATCACCGACCTATACGGTCACCCAGGACGCCACCACGTCCTTACCACCGACCTATACGGTCACCCATGACGCCACCACGCCTTACCACCGACCTATACGGTCACCCAGACGCCACCACGTCCTTATCACCGACGCATGCGGCCACCAGACGCCACCACGCTCCTTATCACCGACTCCATGCGTCACCCAGACGCCACCACGCGTCCTTATCACCGACTCCATGCGGCCACCCAGACGCCACCACGCTCCTACCACACCGACCTATACGGCCACGGGACGCCACCACGTCCTTATCACCGACCTATGATGGTCACCTGTGACGCCACCACGTCCCTTACTTATCACCGACCCATATGGTCACCCAGACGCCACCACGCTCTACCACCGACCTATACGGTCACCCAGGACGCCACCACGTCTACCACCGACCTATACGGCCACCCAGACGCCACCACGTTCTTACCACCGACCTATACGGTCACCCAGACGCCACCACGTCCTTATCACCGATTCCCAGAGTACGCCGGGGCGCGGCCGCGTCACCACGCTCCTTTATCACCGACCTTTATACGGTCACCCAGACGCCACCACGTCCTTATCACCGACCTATATACGGCCACCCAGACGCCACCACGCTCCTTATCACCGACCTATACGGCCACCCGGTGCGCACGCCCACGTCCTTATCACCGACCTATACGGCCACCCGACGCCACCACGTCCTTATCACCGACCTATACGGTCACCCAGACGCCACCACGCTCTTATCACCGACCTATACGGGCCACCCAGACGCCACCACGTCCTTATCACCGACCTATACGGCCACCCAGACGCCACCACGTCCTTATCACCGACCTATACTTGGCCACCCGTGACGCCACCACGCCCTTATCACCGACCTATGCGGTCACCCAGACGCCACCACGTCCTTATCCCCGACCTATACGGCCACCCAGACGCCACCACGTCCTTATCACCGACCCATGCGGTCACCCAGACGCCACCACGCCCTTATCACCGACCCATATGGCCACCGAGACGCCACCACGCCCTTACCACCGACCTATGCGGTCACCTGTGACGCCACCACGCCCTCTACCACCGACCTATACGGCCACCCAGACGCCACCACGTCCTTATCACCGACGCATGCGGCCACGGGACGCCACCACGTTCTTATCCCGACTATACGGTCACCCGGGACGCCACCACGTCCTTATCACCGACCTATGCGGTCACCGGACGCCACCACGCTCTACTACCACCGACCTATACGGGCTACCCAGACGCCACCACGCTCTTATCACCGACCTATACGGCCACCCGTGACGCCACCACGCCTTACCACCGACCTATACGGCCACCCAGACGCCACCACGTCCTTATCACCGACCTATACGGCCACGGGACGCCACCACGTCCTTGTCACCAACCTATACGGCCACCCAGACGCCACCACGTCCTTGTCACCAACCTATACGGCCACCAGACGCCACCACGTCCTCACCACTGACCTCGGCGGTCACACGACACTTCAGGGCACCACCACGCCCGTATTCACGTAACACTCACCCCACACCCGAACTACGACTGTGCTTGATTCCCGCCAGGGATACGTAGGAATCCTATCACAGGGTCCACCTTATTGACCTAAAACGGTCACCCAAAAGGACACCACCACGTCCTCACTTTCACCCTCACGGCCACTTCTCTCTCCCAAAGACGCGATCCGCATTAGGACCCTTATCTTATCGGCGACCCCACTTCTTTCATAAGTGACGTCGTCGAGGGCTTCGTAAGTACCCCAATCTGGATCACTCCCTTTCAAACACACGGGAAACACCGCGAGACTCATCCACGCAGCCTCGGAGACCTCTCTCACTCAAAACCCTCTCAAAACCCTCTCAAACCCCCAACCAAACCGGGGAGGAGCCTTTGCAGGGATAAAAAGGGACAAAAGGACCTTTTGGGAATTTTCAGGAAATCAGAAAAGCAATTAAGGTCCGTACGGACGTCTTTGTTTCAATGATTACTAAATCCCCTTAAAGTCCACAATATTCCCTCAAATCCGGAAGAAATGATGACTTCCATGCGAGTTGGTCCGTACGGACCTCTTTGCATGCAAGATGGTCCGTACGGACCTTATTGCATGGGGGACATCATCATTCCAGAATATTCTCCATCATTGCAGATTCCCTCAAATCGAGGAAATCCAAAATTCTGGATAACCAAGAAGGTCCGTACGGACCTCTTTGCTCCGAAATTTTTACTATAAATAGAGGGCTCCCCCTCCTCATTTTTCACACCTCCCACTTCTCTCTTCCTCCCTAAGCCTTCTGGCTCCCCTTCTAAGACCTTTCGAGGCATTCCCGGCCCCTTCGGATCCTTCCGAGGCCTTCCGAGCCCCCTCGAGGTGCCCCGAAGCCTCTCCGAGCGCTCCCGAGACGCCCCCGCGCCCCGAGGCACTCTCGAGGTACTCTGAGGCCCCTCGTGGTACTCCGAGGCCTTGCCTGGTCTTTCCCACGGTGTCCCGGCTCTTTCCGAGTCAAACCGGCGATCCCAAACCTTGCCGAACCTCTGCCCGAATCCAACCAACGATTCCAACGCACGCCGAACCTCTGCCCGAATCCAACCAACGATTCCAACGCACGCCGAACCTCTGCCCGACTGATCCCGACGATCCCCACGCACGCCGAACCTCTGCCCGAACGCAGCCTACAACCTCAACTCACGCCGAAACTCTGTCCGCAGACAACCGGCATCCCCGAAGCAATCCGGAACGCTACTCCGACCTCAAACACTATTCCCCTGCGGAAGACAGACACGAACCAACATTGGTAAGGCTTCCTTCCTATTCTATTTCAATACATTTCAATACAATGTAGACATCCGATACAGCATGCATTTTTAAAAGCACACACACACACACACAACATTTAAAGGATATTAGGGGTATCCGAAAGACTCGTTTTACGAGGCTACTCGGGTGAGCTCTAATATTCTAATATTCTCTTCCCGAGGAGTCATCTGACCTCCGAACTCAAAATCTCATCACACAAAAACAGTTTAAAATTTATCTTTAAACTGATGCCCTTTTTCAATGTTTTGGGCTTAATAAAAACGGCGTGGCGACTCTACAAAATGCGAAAGCGAAACGGCGAGACACCTCCAACGCGAAAGATTGCCAGATGCCGGGGCCGCGAGGCCTTTCTCGGATCCGGGCTATTTCAGATACGTAGGAATCCTATCACAGGGTCCAGCCTATTGACCTAAACGGTCACACAAAAGGACACCACCACGTCCTCACATTGACCCTCACGGTCACTTCCTCTCCCAGCACGCAATCCAGATTAGGACCCTTATCTTATCGGCGACCCCACTTCTTTCATAAGTGACGTCGTCGAGGGGCTTCTGTAAGTACCCCAATCTGGATCACCCCCTTTCAAACACACGGGAAACACCGCAGACTCATCCACGCAGTCTCAGAGACCTCTCTCACTCAAAACCCTCTCAAAACCCTCTCAAACCCCCAACCAAACCAAGGGAGGAGCCTTCCTGGGATAAAAAGGGACAAAAGGACCTTTTGGGAATTTTCAGGAAATCAGAAAAGCAATTAAGGTCCGTACGGACCTCTTTGTTTCAATGATTACTAAATCCCCTTAAAGTCCACGATATTCCCTCAAATCCCGGGGAAAATGATTACTTCCCTGCAGAGTTGGTCCGTACGGACCTCTTTGCATGCAAGATGGTCCGTACGGACCTTATTGCTCAGTGGAACACCATCATTCAGAATATTCTCCATCATTGCGGATTCCCTCAAATCGAGGAAATCCAAAATTACGGATAACCAAGAAGGTCCGTACGGACCTCTTTGCTCCGAAATTTTTACTATAAATAGAGGGCTTCCCTCCTCATTTTGACACACCTCCCTCTTCTCTCTTCCTCCCTTAGCCTTCGGCTCCCCTCTAAGTCCTCTCGAGGCACTCCCGCCCCTTTCGGATCCTTCCGAGGCCTTCCGAGCTCCCTTGTGGTGCTCCGAAGCCTCCCGAGCGCTCCCGAGACGCTCCCGCGCTGCCCGAGGCACTCTCGAGGTACTGCGAGGCCCCTCGTGGTACTCCGAGGCCTTGCTCGGTCTTTCCACGGTGTCCCGCTCTTTCCGAGTCAAACCGACGATCCCAAACCACGCCGAAACTACGCCCGAGTGACTCCTGCCACCACAACGCACGCCGAAACCGCCCGAGTGATCCCGACGATCCCCACGCACGCCGAACCTCTCGCCCGAACGCAGCCTACAACCTCAACTCACGCCGAAACTCGTCCGCGACAACCGGTCCCTCCCGAAGCAATCCCGATCCATACCGAACGCTACTCCGACCTCAAACACCATTCCCCGGCGGAAGACAGACACGAACCAACATTGGTAAGGCTTCCTTCCTATACTATTTCAATACATTTCCATACATAGCATACAATGTAGACATCCGATACAGCATGCATTTTTAAAAGCACACACACACACACACAACATTTAAAGGATATTAGGGGTATCCGAAAGACTCGTTTTACGAGGCTACTCGGGTGAGCTCTAATATTCTAATATTCTCTTCCAGGGAGTCATCGACCTCCGAACTCAAAATCTCATCACACAAAAACAGCTTTAAAATTATCTTTAAGCGTGCCCTTTTCAATGTTTTGGGCTTAATAAAAACGGCGTGGCGACTCTACAAATGCGAAAACAAACGGCGAGACACCTCCAACGCGAAAGATGCCAGATGCCGGGGCCGCGAGGCCTGCTCGGATCCGGGTAATTTCACATACGCAGCACAACAAAAATTCTCAAATTACTATAATCAACAGGGTTTTCAGAAAAAACAGCTTCAGAACATCTACCATTTAAGGGAACATAAGGTGACCTATTTATAAGATAGGCGACAGTCGTTACTGCCTCACCCCAAAAACGTTTGGACAAACCATAAGTAGCAAGCATAATTCTAACTCTTTCTAAAAGAGTTATATTTATACATTCAGCAACACCATTTTGTTGTGGTGTATAAGGCACAATCTTATGCCTTTTAAACCCATTATCAAGGCAAAAGTTATCAAACTCATGATTGCAAAATTCAAGTCCATAATCTGTCCTAAACACTTTAATTTTTCTACCTGTTTGATTTTCAATTATGACTTTCCAAGTTTTGAAATTATCAAAAGCATCAGATTTCTGTTTCATTAAAAACACCAAAGTTTTTCTTGAAAAATCATTAATTATAGATAAGAAATATCTATTAACACTTTGAATGGCCTCACTAGCAGAGCTCCACATATCAGCATGCAAATACTCAATAATTTTTTTACTAGTGGAATGATTGGGATTAGGGGAATTAGGAAAAGACACTTTATGTTGTTTACCCATCACACAAGAGTCACAGAAAGGCACAGAAGACACTTTATCTCTACCAAAAACACCATTTTTTTAAAGATATCTAAGCCTTTACTACTCATCTATTCTAGTCGTTTATGCCATAAATCAGTTTTATCTTCCTTATCCATATTAGCATAATCAGACGTAGGTTCATCGGTACAAACATACAAATTTCTAATATTTTCAGCTTTGAAAATCAATAAAGACCCCTTTAATATTTTCATACACCCACTACCCCATTTACCCTTAAACCCATCATTTTCAAACGATTCACATGATATGCTATTGTTAGCTAAATCAGGCAAATGTCGAACATCTTTTAGAGTTAAGCAAAACCCATAATCAAATTTGAGATAAACGTCTCCAACACCAGCAATTTCTCACTTTTTATCATTAGCTAAAAAACAGATCCAGTTTTCATTTCATTATAAGTATGAACTTGTTTTTATCAGGTGTCATGTGAAACGTGCATGCAGAATCTAACAACAATTCATTTTTCAAATAATGAACATAATTAACCACAGTTTCAGTTACCATAGAAACAACATGATCTATTCACCAGAAGCAAAATTATAGTCAATTTGCAGATCATGATTCACAGTCCTTTTTTTAGGATTAGGACATTCTTTCCGATAATGACCTATTTTCCCACAGTTATAACATTTTCTGTTACTTTTACCAGATCTAGACTTGCTTCTTTTTCTCTCATTATTCTTGCTTGATTCAGCCTTATCATGTTGCTTATTCTGATTATTAGTCATTTGAGTCGATCGTCCTTTCACCATATTAACCTCACAACAGTTGATTTAACATTATTAACTCTTAATTCCAACTATTTGCTTTTAATTTCATTAATCACAGTATCAAGCACAATATCATTCTTACAATACTTAATAGCAGATCTAACATCATCATAAGAGTCAGGTATAGCATTCAAGATCACAATCGGATTATTCATCAATATTTTTATCACCGATTTGCTTAATATCTTGCACAAGTTTAGTAAATCGATCAATGTTATCATCCATGTATTTGTTCAAGTCTAATTTTAAATGAAAGAACTTCTCAAGCAAATACATCTTAATAGGTAACGATGTTTCAACATAAAATTCTTCCATCTTATCCCAAAGAGCTTTACCACTATTATATTTACCAACTTTTCTAAAAATAGCGACAGATAATTTCAAAATAATCGAAGAATAATCACATTCATCAATTTCAATCATTAATTCTTGTTTATCCGATTCAACATATTGTTGAGTTACAACTTTGAAATTTTTTTCTTTAATCAAAATGGCTTTCTTTTTTGTTGCCAAATCGAAAAATCACCTTTGCCATTAAATGGATCCATCATATAAACATTTATATTAGTATCCATACAAAAAAATTGAATTTCAATTCTTAAAAAAAACAGACAGTATATCTAAAACGAAACAATTATCAAAGCACCAAAAAACACAATAACTAAGAAAAAAAAATAAGAATTAATGATGGATGTAGTTTTACATCCAAAAGATATCTCATTTTGGACCTATTATAGTGTAAATTCTGAGTAAAATGCTTTTTAATTTGTGTGTTTAGTGTTTTCTCTAGTGCAAAAAATTAGGTAGTGATTTGATGGCTTTTGAACTCAATAAAATAAAAAATCTGAGACGGAGCGAAGAGGAGGAGTTAAAAAAAAAAAGAAAAGAAGAAAAAGAAAAGGGAGTGACCTGCAGTGGCCATATTGGAAAGAAAGAAAATGAAAACAACTTTGACTGAGGTTTGAACTCAATAAAATAAAAAATCCAAGTCATTGCCCAAGCTGCTTTCCCATGTTGACCGTTGACTCTTCCTCCACGCCTAGCCAATTTCCATCCAGCTCTTTCTTCAAGTTGGGCCTCCTTTATTTAATTGGTGGGCTTTAATCTCATTTTGGCCCAATCTTTATTAAGCTAATCAGCCTAGGCCTTCCTTTGTATTCCTTAGTATAAATAGAAGATGTATTTTAATTTTAGGGTTAAGTTTTATTTGGTGGAACAAAAGGAGGCAAGAGGAGAGAGAGAGAGAGAGAGATATTTGGGGATTTCTTCAAGTATTGAACTTTCTTCAATTTGGTATTTTCTATTTATGTCTTTAATTAATTTTCTTTTGCAATTAGTGTTTAATATGAGTGGCTAGTCTATTTAATTCATGGGTTTGATGTAGATTTAGTGATTTAATCCATGCTAGTATAATTTATCTTTACATATTTGGTAAATTCCTAGATTTCCAAAGATGTTCATAAAGTTTCTATCTTTAGCAACTTTTTACCATTGATTTGTTATTTGTTGCTTCGTATATCTTTGTTGATTAAATTAATTTACCACCGTGATAGAAAGCAAATTAATTTAGGTTCTTGTGTTCACTTATCTATTTGCCTTCTTGGTTAATTGTTTGGACTTGATTTGCGAAAAGTGATTAATTGGGATTGATCGATTGCAATTCGACCGCCTAACCGTCCCAATATTATTTTATTGTGAACGAACCCTAGAAAAGTACCAATCTTTTTATCCAAATTGATATCATGGTTTAGTCACTTTATCAAAGTCAAACTCGTGAATTCTTTCTTTTAATCGTTAAACCCGCTTATTGTTATTTGTTAGATTTAGTTTAATTGCTTAAGTTAAACATTAGTTTAATCCAAAATCAACCCCCCTCCCTTTGTTACCTTTCCTTTGTACACAATTTGAATTAACTTGGTCATACACATAGTCCTCGTGGATCGACCCTTACTTGCACACACGCTACACACGACCCTTGTGCGCTTGTGAGGTTTATTACGAGAGGGTATTGAAAAATACTCATCAAGTTTTTGGTGTCGTTGTCGGGGACTTGTGGTCTTGAACAAGTTAATTTTGTTAGTGTATTGTAAATAATTTTATATTCTTATTTTTTTGTAGTGTAAATAGTTTTCTTTTATTATTTTCTATTTTTTTAGTTACATAAAATTAATGTGTGAGATACTCTTTAAGGATGTATGGAATGAACACCTATAATATGCATTGTGCAAATTGTGGTGATTATTATCATACTACTATTAATTGTCCGTCTAGGGCATATTTTCCTAAGTATTCTCCACAGGTACAAGAGATAAGTTTGTTCCAACCATGGCCACAACAATATGATTATTCTCCTAATTGTTATACACAAGGGTGGGGAAACCATTCAAACCATGCGTGGAATAATTATGAGCCACATTCTTATGACCCCCCACAAACTAAAATGCAACTATGGCAGGAGGCTTTGATAAGAATACAGGAGGAAAATCTTCAACAACTACATCAACGAGCTACAACTTTAAATAGGCTCGAAGAACAGATAAGTAAGATGGTAGAGGTTGCAAGGGATTGGGGGCAAGATACAAGTTCGGTCACTCCGAAACAATATGAATGGGAGGATGATTCTAATTTTGACGAACTTCCAACTCTCTCTCCGTCTGCTGCTAGTGATAATGTGGTTGTTGATGATGATGAATTGAGTGGGCCGACTGAGGAGGTAGATGAAACATGGCATGAACAAATTTGTGATGAATTTGAGTTGGCCTTATATGGGGTGAAAGGGAAATTTAAAGATGATGGAGGCGTGAATGTTGATGAGGTTGGGCCTGACCAAATTGACGAACAGTGCCTCAAAGAGGATCTTCTCCATCCCATTGAAAGTGTGAAAGTCTCCTTTATTCTTGTACCTCCCCCTGTTTTTGCGGGTGAAGAAAGTGGCAAAAATTTGAAAGAGAAGAAGCCCAAAAAGCTGAAACGTCCAAAATTTCCTTGGGCACAAAATAATATCATAGCTCGAGGAATATATGTGGGGCATGAACTGAATATAAGGACCCGCGAAACCATAAAGTGGGCCAAAGGACGGAAGGTGAAGTCCAAACGTGAGCGGAGATCCGGTCGAGCTAACGAACTTAACCAAAACGCTAGTTGGGAGGCACCCCAACATGGTATGACTTTACTTGCTTTCTGTTTTTAAATCCCCCATCTTTTATGTTATGTCTTTTACTTTTAATCTCCTCCCCTCCCGAATTTGATTTTTGCTTTTTTTTAGTTTTCATGCCATGAGGACATAGCACTATTTAGGTTTGGGGGTGGAAGTATATTTATCATATTAGTGTAGGATGTCTTGTTAGTTGTTTATTTTATGAAAAAAAATCGAGTCAAATTGTGTCTTCCTCTCATTTATTGAGGGGAAGTGTTTGAACTACGGTGACCTGAGCCTATTTCAATGAGTAGTCCGCTCATTGTTTTGGGGACGTAGGCAACCTTTGGTGCGGTCAAGAGTTTGAAAATTGTGTTGCTCACTTTATAGTTGGGATGCCACCCATGATTTGTGATGTTGTGATATGTTTGTTTTTGGTTCTTGCATCCTATGTGCCATCTTAATTATAAAAGTAGAGTTGCATTAGAACATACCAACTTTATTTTTCATATCACCTCAACACTTTGTTTGCATGGGAGCATGCTCATCAATTTAAGTGACCTTTATGGGATTACTTTACATATCCGGGGTAGCTAGAACATGATTGCACAATTGTCAATAACAAGTCTAGAGTTTATGAGATATTGGGCATGGCTTAAGCGGTCAACTTAGGAAAGTGGGGAATGTAATGTTGAAAAGGGGCAAGTATCTTTGATGTATTATTCATTGCAAAAAAAATAGAAAAGAAAAAGAAAAAGAAAATAAAGGTGTCTTCGTAAAGAAGAGTCGTGGAATGGCAAGGATCAAAGCACAAAGAAATGTCAAGTTTTGAATCATGTAATTCTTGGTACCAATTCCTACTCCAAGATTGAATCAACTTTCTTGTACCTACGAAGACATTAGTTGTGCTTATTTGTTTAACTTGACCCTTAATTTGTCAAAGTTGAAATGGTCATGAAAGGAAGACGGTGAAGCTACATTTTGAGTGGAAGGCTTGCTTGTAGTGAGGTGCTCATGTAAACTAGATAACTTCCTAAGCCATGTTCCCAATATGAATTAAGCGGATTGACAACTGTGTGAAAGTGCTTATGAAAACCCTTCTTTGCTTTTTGCATCATCATTCTTGATTTAGGATATTTCTTTAGTGAACCCATAAAGTATCTTACTTTGTTAGCAATGATCCCCCTCACATTTCTTCACGGTAAAAAGAATCTTAATTGGTATGTGTTAGTGCAATGGTAAGTTTATGTTTATGATGGCACATGATAGATTGAAATTTTGGAAAGAATTTTGAGATCGATGGTGGCAAACTTTTTATATTGTGAATAACACCCAAAAAATATGTGTTGCTTATTTGGTTTTGTTATTTTTAGTTTATAAATTGCTGGATTGTGTCTATTTTATCTCTATATTTTATTTTTCTAGGGATGAGCAAAATATAGGTTTGGGGGTATTTGATGGATGTAGTTTTACATCCAAAAGATATCTCATTTTGGACCTATTATAGTGTAAATTCCGAGTAAAATGCTTTTTAATTTGTGTGTTTAGTGTTTTCTCTAGTGCAGAAAATTAGGTAGTGATTTGATGGCTTTTGAACTCAATAAAATAAAAAATCCGAGACAGAGCGAAGCGGAGGAGTTAAAAAAAAAAAGAAGAAAAAGAAAAGGGAGTGACCTGCAGTGGCCATATTTGAAAGAAAGAAATTGAAAACAACTTTGGCTGAGGTTTGTGCGGCCGCTCTTGCTGGGCCGAATCTTTTCGGCGACCGCCCAAGTCATTGCCCAAGCTGCTTTCCCATGTTGACCGTTGACTCCTCCTTCACGCCTAGCCAATTTCCAGCCAGCTCTTTCTTCAAGTTGGGCCTCCTTTATTTAATTGGTGGGTTTTAATCTCATTTTGGCCCAATCTTTATTAAGCTAATCAGCCTAGGCCTTCCTTTGTATTTCTTAGTATAAATAGAAGATGTATTTTAATTTTAGGGTTAAGTTTTATTTGGTGAAACAAAAAGAGGCAAGAGGAGAGAGAGAGATATTTGGGAATTTCTTCAAGTATTGAACTTTCTTCAAGGTAAATTCTATATACAAGGCACCTTACATACAAGGCACCAATAATCCCCAAACTACCCTTCGTGTGTCGTGCTCGAAAGGACGACACGAAGCCTTCATTTCGTGTACTTTTACACGACATCAACTAATTGGGTTAAATATTTGGTCGTATGAAATTATACGAAATTTAAATTTACTCTATCATTAATTTCGTACACAACAACACGATATCATGTCCTAATATCGTGTATATCCATACGACATATCATAATGAAGGTGGACTTTCCACCGGTTTTAGGGAGGTTTGTCTTCATGTTTTCCGGCGGTGGTGATGGCGGCGTTCGTCGAGTGAGAGAGAGAGAAGAGAGAGCGACGTTCGTTTGTTTTGAGAGAGAGAGAGAGAGAGAACAGCTGCTATGAGAGAGAGAGAATTGTCTGTCGTGAGAAATGGGGGGAGGGAAGGGTTTTTTTTTTTTTTTTAATATATATATGAGGGTATTTTGGTCATTTTGTACATGCCTTGTAAAATCATGCCTTGTATATAGTACTACCCTATCTTCAATTTGGTGTTCTCTATTTATGTCTTTAATTAATTTTCTTTTGCAATTAGTGTTTAATATGAGTGGCTAGTCTATTTAATTCATGGGTTTGATGTAGATTTAGTGATTTAATCCATGCTAGTATAATTTATCTTTACATATTTGGTGAATTCCTAGATCTCCAAAGATGTTCATAAAGTTTCTATCTTTAGCAACTTTTCATCATTGATTTGGGATTTGTTGCTTGGTATATCTTTGCTGATTAAATTAATTTGCCACCGTGATAGAAAGAAAATTAATTTAGGTTCTTGTGTTCACTTATCTATTTGCCTTCTTGGTTAATTGCTTGGACTTGATTAGCGAAAAGTGATTAATTGGGATTGATCGATTGCAATTCGGCCGCCTAACCGTCCCAATCTTATTTTATTGTGAACGAACCCTAGGAAAGTACCAATCTTTTTATCCAAATTGCTAGCATGGTTTAGTCACTTTATCAAAGTCAAACTCGTGAATTCTTTCTTTTAATTGTTAAACCCGTTTGCTTATTTGCTTGTCTATTTGTTATTTGTTAGATTTAGTTTAATTGCTTAAGTTAGTCATTAGTTTAATCCAAAATCAAACCCCCCCCTTGTTACCTTTCCTTTGTACACAATTTGAATTAACTTGGTCATACACATAGTCCTCGTGGATCGACCCTTACTTGCACACACGCTACACACGACCCTTGTGCGCTTGTGAGGTTTATTACGAGAGGGTATTGAAAAATACTCATCAATTAAAAACTTAAACTTGAGAAGAATTGCATTTTTATTTTCCTTACCCCAGAAACCTTGTAATAGGTTTCTTATTTACCGTTCACAGTTCGTGAATCAATCGGACTCTGATACCATTGTTGAGTGAAGTTACCACTCCGTTCCCAAAGATCCACAAACAAAACAATCCAAAAGAAAACAGAACAAATATTAGTAACAATTCAAGAATAAACAAATGAATGTAATAAACTAAAAATAAAGAGAGTATTATAAGAGTTTCAACTTATGCCCAATTATCCTTTGTCCGTATCCAGTCACAACCAGAACACTTCGATCTAAGAAGAAAGGGAAACAAAACACTAAACCAATACCCAGCCTTACTCCGGTAGCAGCCAACACAGTAAAACCAGCCCTAACACCCTTCTGAACCATGCCTAAACACACACACACACACTAGACAGATCAAAACTAACGTGAGAGAGAGCACCTAAACAGACCATAGAGAGTAGAAATAGACCAATCCTCCTCAAGAATACCTCAAAACACCTCTCAGATAAACCTACTGTTAATTAAGATCTCTAAACCTCACTATTGACCCAAAGAGAAACCCTCAAGGTGTGTAACACGCGTGTGATTTTTGTGTGTCTGCAGCAAAGGGGGAAGGGGGTTTAAATGGGGCTACAAGGAGTAGAATAAGGGAGAAATTGGAAGAATATCAAGCTAAGAAGATCAACTTACTCGAGAATTTCAAAATATCCCGATGAATGCGCAGAAGATGATTACCCGAAGCAACAAAGGGAGCGATGAGGTTAGAACTCCTCAAGCACACACTCGTTTTTCAATAAGATCTAGTAACATGGCTGAGAATTGGGCCTTTTTTTCTTCAATACAAGTGGGCTGCCCATTGGGCCTCCTACGCACTTACAGTGAGGTCGCCGGAGTTGAGGATGATAGAGATCGGCGGAGTAAAAAGTGATCGGAGAGAGGGTAGAGAGAGAGGGGGGGAGTGTTTTTTTTTTTGTGTGTGTGAGATTTGAGAGAGGTGGGTGTTTATTTTGGGTTAGAGGGATTATATGGTTAATTATTTTGTGGTAAAAGATTTGAAGGTAAATATGATAATTTATTGTAATAGGACGTAAATTAGGTTATACCGAGTGAATAAGACGTAATTTTCTCTTGTTTTTCCCCAATTTCAATTATTTATTTTGGTTTAGATGAATGAATGAATATGAGTGTTTATTATATGAATAATTTGTTTTGGCCTCCAAATTATGAAAAATAATCACGAGCCAACAAAAAAAAAAAAAAAACGGACCTAGTGAACCAATTTCCAAAAATAATTGGTTGTAATATATCGTCTATTTACATTCTTCTACAAATTTATATACGGATTAGAAAAGTTAAATTTGGCACTGTTCCTCCCGCCAAGGTTTGCTCCTCCTCCCTCTTGCAACGGCAACGATCAAGCCACATATTTTTATTTTTGTGTTTGACGAACGGGATGAATTTTATATTTAATGAAACCCATGAATAGCAAATTAATCTCGATCACACAAAGTTGAAGCGAGAGGCGTGGAAACGAACACCAATTGTTGGAGCGGAAGACTCCTAGGCAGGAACAGCGCTCGATCCTACAAAAAAAAAAAAAAAAAATAGCATTTTCATGAATCTAAAGTTGTGGGCATCAAGAAAAACAATTCCATGCCCACAGAATCATAACCATGTTGGTTTATACCATATCCAAATCAAATACGGAGTACTATATGTTCTCCTATTCCTTTATTTATAATATGTCAGAAATAACATTTTTTTTATTTTTCCTATTTTCTATTTCCTTTTTCTTTTGTGATCGAATTTCTTATTAGAAGATGCATGTAGCTGACATTCATTTTAATTAATTAAGCTAATATATTTTTTTAGCAGCCACTAAAAACTACTCCCTCCGTCCCACCTGTCCTATAAAAACATGTATTTATTTGTTAATTTTATTTTTCTCAAAATGATAATCTCATTTTCATAATTGTTAGGTTAAAATTATTTAACTTTCAAAATTATCAACCAAAGAAAAAGAAGAAAAGTAAGGATGAGACGCAAACAATGAAAAAGAGGGAGTGATTGGGTAATAAGTAAACCTTATTAATGTTAGTGATGAAAATGAAAGATGTTATTAAAAAATAGTCAAATACGACTATTATTATGGGACGGAGGAAGTACATTAATATTTTGTAATAACATACTTTCATTTTCATCACTAACATTAATATTAATAAGGTTTTTTTAAAAAAAAAAATCAATAAAATGTTCACTAGATTCTGATCATATTTGTAGCCTCCAAAGGTATGAGATTCTTATTCAATGAGACTAAAATGTATTGTTAAATTTGATATCGTAATGGGAATTTTTGCAACTGTTTCGATGCTTCTGAGAAGAACAACCAATGTTATCTTGACAAAAGGAAATGTAACATGATTCTTCCTCCTTCATCACTTTTGTTGTTGCATTACAAAACCACATTCATATTCAATTCAATTAATTTGATGAAGCCAAAATGTGGGGTAACGGGTACCCAGTGGCGGATCTACACCAAAACATTTGGTGTTGCCTATTTCTTTTAGGAAGAAAAAAATTAGCGTAATACTAAGATTCAATATGTTTACATAAATAAATATAATATGCTTCAATATGTACCATTTAAAAGATAAAAAACATGATTTAAATTGTACCATTCAAGAGATAAAACAAATGTAATTGTAGTGGATTTTTAAAAATAAAAATAGTTGTAGTTGTTTTTTCAAATAACGAGGAAAATGAGAGAAAACAGTATTAGGGGGTGTTTGGCGAAAAAAAAGAAAGGTTCTAGTGGGTGTTTTGAGAAATAGGAAGTGTTTTGAGAAAAAAGAAAGAGATTTTTCAGAGTAAAAATAAAAAAAACAATAGCATTTCATGGGATTCGAACCCAAGACCTTTGGGTTCTCTCTCAATATCTTAACCAGTTTAGCTAACTTATACATATGCTTCTATGTAACAATTTAATATATATCCAATACAGTTTATTTTATGCAAAAAAGAATTTTTTTTTTTTTTTTTTTTTTTGGTGTTGCCTCGGCAACACTTGGCACTATAGTAAATCCGCCCCTGCGGGTACCTCATTAGTTGGGAACAACAATTGGATATTTGAAACGGTCGAGGAAGGAATAAGTTGAAAACAACAATTAGATTGTAATATTCTCGTTTGACATCGAAAAGATATGGGCATTGCATATTGCATGTGTTGTATTGAAAACTTATACACTACTACTATGTATCAAATCATACATTGAACTTTTGAAAGTCTTTAATGGACTGTAATTAACTAATTGAGTAGGTATTTAGTGGGTTAGTATGCGATTGTGTAGCAGGTCGAGATTCAGGCTCAAGCTGTTACATACATATTTGAGACGGGTGACGAAAATGAATGAAGAAGAAAGAATGATGTAGGGAATGCATTGATTGTTCATGGGTTGGAGGAAGATGGCAACATTTCTGATCAACGAGCAGTCTTGGCAGCAGTCTTGGCAGCAGAGGGTCCAGGCGGACGCCTCATAGACACCCAGGCAAGCGCCTCAACGGGAAGAAACACGAGACAAGTTTCTGGTGGCGAGGCTGGCGCCTCAAGTTAGGCCAGGCGGCCGCCTCACTGGTGGATCAAGCGATGGTGTTTGAGGCGGGCGCTTCATGTGGAACGGGGCGGGCGCCTCACGGACGTCGACTGATTTCAGAATTTGAAGATTTTGTTTCCTTTTCTAATTAGGTTTCTCGTTTCCTTTAGGAGTATTTTAAGTATTATTTTAATTCTATTTTACATAGGTTTTCCAGATCTATGGGTCCTATAAATATGTATTTTGTATTCTTTAACAAACACTTTTTTTTAGCTATTCAATCAATATTTGTTCTGCAAATTAAGATTTTACTTTGAAATCTTTATTGACTTGTTAAATCCTATTCGTGGATTCGAATTAGGTCGGACATTCCACTTTGTTTGTTCGTTTATCTTTGTTGATTCCGCTGCGAACGCACATATGGAAACAGAAAGTGCTCGTCGTCATACCAAACTTGTGGAGGTGTTGCGAGGTTTGAGGGTTGATGTCAACCAAAGGCAGAGAGCAGATCGTGATAACGATGCTGTAGGACACGAGAATAATCCCCGTCGTGAGCCGCCGGCCGGAGGACCTAGAGATGATCGGAGGAGAGAAGGTAATCGTCGCCAAGAACAATTGCCTAAGATTAAAGCCGATTTACCATCTTCTTCTGGTGAGTTAAGTATGATTGAATTTTCGAATTGGTTAGATGAAGTTGAGAAATTTTTTACTTTGATGAACATTCCTGAGGATAAGAAGGTACCATATATTGCCTATAAATTGCGTGGTGGTGCCTCTGCATGGTGGAAACAATTGGGTAACCAACTGCGTCGTGAATTCAGAGAACCAATTACTTTATGGGCACAGATGAGACAGGCTTTGCGTCAACGTTTCTTACCTAGAAATTTTGACCATGTTATTTATCAGAAATTCTTGGAGTGCAAACAGGGGACAAAAATAGTTGCTGAATATTCCCATGAGTTTCATACTTTGTCGGCTCGTTGTGATATGGGTGAATCGGATGTGCAGCAAGCCTCGAGATTTATCACTGGACTTCGCGCGAATATCAAGGATGTTGTCGAGTTACACTCGCATGAATTTTTGGATGATGCTATTGACAGAGCTACAACGGTGGAGAAACAGCTTTCTAGACCTCGTTCTAACTTCAGAAATTTTGGGGGTTCTTATTCCGGAAACAAAGGTTTACCACAAGAGAAATCCCAAGCTACTAGCGCCAAGGCATCGGAAGAAAAGAGTGATGGTCCTACTATTAATCCACCCACACAAGCTAGGAGGACTAATAATTCTGCACCTACTGGCCAACAAAATACTAACCCTTATGCCAAAACTTTTGGTAATAAGTGTTTCAAATGTGGTCAAACAGGACATACTTCTAGTGGCTGCCACCTTCGTAAGAGTACTAACATGGTGGATCATGATGATGATGTTGGCATGGAGGAGGATAATTTTCCGGTTTATTGGGAGGATCCCAATGATACTGTAGAAGAAGAGGAGGATCATGGGTCGTTCGTGGTTAATAGACTTATGTTGACCACCCCAAAGGAGGAGGAAGATCCGGCGAGGCACAGTATCTTTCGCACCAAAGGGAAGATTAAAGATTTTGATATTCAGATAATTGTTGATAGTGGGAGCAGTGAAAATTTGATAGCTCGAGATTTAGTGAAACAGTTGAAGCTGGAGGTGAAGCCTCATCCTTCCCCTTATTCAGTTGGTTGGATCAACTCCGTCGGAAAAATCAAGGTACATGAACAATGCCTTGTTCCCTTCTCTATCGGTCGTTACAAGGATACTATTTTATGTGATATAATTGATATGACTGCTTGCAATTTATTATTGGGGAGACCTTGGCAGTTTGACCTTAATGTGATACATAAAGGGCGTGATAATTTTCTAAGTTTTGTTAAAGATGGGGCACGTTTTAATTTATGCCCTTTAAAAGTTAAAAATCCTTGTGTTTTGAAGAAAAAGACGCCTATTATTTCTCTTTGTTCTGCTAATGAATTGTTTGGGGATATAGTCGAAGCTGGGTGTATTTTTGCGGTGGTTAAAAAGGGTGTTCTGGGTTCGATGAGTTTGGTTCCTTCGACATTGGAGTCTCTGTTGAATGAATATGCGGATGTTATGCCCGATGATCTTCCTGCAGGGTTGCCTCCTTTGCGCAACATCCAACATAATATTGACTTGGTTCCTGGTGCGTCACTCCCCAATCTCCCACACTTTAGAATGAGTCCTGCAGAACATGAAATTTTGAGGGAGCAAGTTGAGGATTTATTAAAAAGGGGTTATATTCAGGAAAGTCTCAGTCCTTGTGCAGTCCCGGCTCTTTTGGTCCCTAAGAAAGATGGAACCTGGAGTATGTGTATTGATAGTCGGGCTATTAATAAGATAACTGTGAAGTATCATTTTCCTATTCCCCGCCTTGACGATATGTTAGACATGCTTCGTGGTGCCAAAGTATTTTCCAAGATCGACCTGAAGAGTGGCTATCATCAAGTTCGTGTTCGCCCTGGAGATGAGTGGAAAACAGCGTTCAAAACAAAGGAAGGGCTGTATGAATGGTTGGTAATGCCTTTTGGTTTGTCTAACGCTCCTAGTACTTTTATGCGTCTGATGAATCAAGTTTTGAAACCCTTCAATGGAAAATTTTTGGTGGTTTATTTTGATGATATCTTAATTTTTAGTAAAACAGAAGAAGAGCATGTTGAGCATATTCGAGCTGTTTTGCAAGCCTTGCGTGAGAATGAGTTGTTTGTCAATCGCAAGAAGAGTAGTTTTATGATTGATAAATTATTATTCTTGGGGTATATTGTCTCTGCATATGGCATACATGTGGATGACGATAAGATTCGTGCTATTCGTGATTGGCCCACACCTACCACTGTCAGTGAAGTTCGTAGTTTCCATGGACTTGCCACTTTCTATCGTCGTTTTATCCGTAATTTTAGCACTATTGTGGCACCTATTACCGAGTGTATGAATAAAGGGAAGTTTCATTGGGGGGATGAGGCGGATGCTAGTTTCGCTTTGATTAAGGAGAAATTGACAAATGCTCCTTTGTTGGCTTTACCAAATTTTTCTAAACCTTTTGAGCTTGAGACTGATGCTTCTGTGATTGGGATTGGAGCTGTTTTGATGCAAGAAAAGAGGCCGGTTACATTTATGAGCCAAAAGTTGGAGGAGTCGAAAAGGAAGTGGACGACTTATGAGTTGGAATTCTACGCTGTGGTTCAAGCGATTAAGCATTGGGAGCAATATTTACTTCATCATGAGTTCATTCTCCATACTGATCATGAAGCGTTAAAATATATGAACGGTCAGAAATCGCTTAATCGAATGCATGCTCATTGGGTGGCTTATTTGCAACAATTCACTTTTGTCATTCAACACAAGAGTGGTCAAAGTAATAAAATGGCTGATGCTTTGAGTCGGAGGGCTAGTTTGTTGGTGACTATGAAGAATGTCGTTATTGGTTTTGATTGTTTAAAAGACTTATATGCGACAGATCCAGACTTTGCACACGATTGGGCCAAGTGTCGTGATGGTGTTTCGATTGGGCTATTTTTGTTGCATGATGGGTTTTTGTTTTATAAGTCTCGTTTGTGTATTCCACAGGGTTCTGTGCGTGAAAGCCTTATTTATGAGGTTCATCGTGCAGGTCATCTTGGGCGTGATAAAACACTTGAGTTAGTTACTAAGAATTATTATTGGCCGCAAATTCGAAGGGATACTTATAGCATTGTGCAGAAGTGTATGGTTTGTCAGACGAATAAAGGGCAGTCGCAGAACACCGGGTTGTATACTCCTTTGCCAGTTTCTGATAGGCCATGGGTCGATATTTCGATGGACTTTGTACTTGGGTTGCCTAGAACTCAACGGTCCAATGATTCTGTTTTCGTTGTGGTTGATCGTTTCTCAAAGATGGCGCATTTCATTCCTTGTCGGAAGACTGCGGATGCGGCTCATATTGCCGGTTTGTTCTTCAAGGAGATAGTCTGTTTACATGGGGTTCCGAAGACTATTACTTCTGATCGTGATACGAAATTTCTGAGTCACTTTTGGCGCACTCTTTGGAAGATTTTTGGTACGGGTTTGCAGTTTAGTAGTTCTTTTCATCCGCAAACTGATGGCCAAACCGAGGTGGTCAATAGAACTTTGGGAAGTATGGTGAGATGTTTGTGTAGTGATCATCCTAAAAAGTGGGACTTGGTGTTGGAAACTGCTGAATTTGCCTTCAATAGCATGACGAATCGGACCACTAAAATGTCTCCTTTTGAAATTGTTTACCAAAGGGCTCCTACTCACACACTTGATTTAATTCCTTTACCTAGCTTACCGGGCTACAATATTGCTGCGAAGAATATGGCTGAGCTGATTGATAATGTTCAGACTGAGGTGAAGAAGAATATAGAGGAGTCCAATGCAACGTACAAGTTGAATGCGGACAAACATCGTCGCAAGAAGGTATTTTCTGAGGGTGATATGGTTATGGTTCACTTACGCAAGGAACGTTTTCCCCAAGGCACTTATAGCAAGCTTCATCCGAAAAAGATTGGTCCGTGCAAAATTGTGAAGAGAATTAACGACAATGCCTATGTCGTGGATTTACCGGATGGATGGAACATTTCCCCTACGTTTAATGTTGCGGATTTAGTTGATTTCTACAGCAATGATCCTCTTTATGTGGACACGGATTCGGGGACGAATCCTTTTAAAGTGGGGGAGAATGATGTAGGGAATGCATTGATTGTTCATGGGTTGGAGGAAGATGGCAACATTTCTGATCAACGAGCAGTCTTGGCAGCAGAGGGTCCAGGCGGACGCCTCATAGACACCCAGGCGAGCGCCTCAACGGGAAGAAACACGAGCCAAGTTTCTGGTGGCGAGGCTGGCGCCTCAAGTTAGGCCAGGCGGCCGCCTCACTGGTGGATCAAGCGACGGTGTTTGAGGCGGGCGCTTCATGTGGAACGGGGCGGGCGCCTCACGTCGACAGATTTCAGAATTTGAAGATTTTGTTTCCTTTTCTAATTAGGTTTCTCGTTTCCTTTAGGAGTATTTTAAGTATTATTTTAATTCTATTTTACATAGGATTTTCAGATCTTATGGGTCATATAAATATGTATTTTGTATTCTTTAACAAACGCTTTTTAGCTATTCAATCAATTTTTGCTCTGCAATTTAAGATTTTACTTTGAAATCTTTATTGACTTGTTAAATCCTATTCGTGGATTCGAATTAGGTCGGACATTCCACTTTATTTGTTCGTTTATCTTTGATGATTCCGCTGCGTTTACATTAAAGAAACGAAGTCCAGTAGAGTGTAACCTTTATATATGAGTTTCAAGATTTATTTTAAGATAATACCGGAAATTTAGATGGGATAACTATCCTTTTAAATCTATCCCATCCCATCCCTTCCTTGTATTGTAGGTAATCATCCTTATCATGGAGAGATAAATAAAAGTTGGCATTTATTATTTATTATTAAGAAGAGATATAAAATAAGAGCTACATTATATTTCATTCACAATTCATAATAACTCAAGGGAACAACTTCAAGGTTTAAGACATCAAAATTCTTCTTGTGAGCTTTGTATTTATTAATATTATTTTGATTTTATTTATACTAGTGGGTAATTCGTCGAAATTCGACGGACATAGTTAGGCTTTAGCCATTAAGCAAAATGTTATAATTTCTCTTGTGAGTCATTTTCTGATTAGGAAAGATTAGTCAAAACATCTTTAATTAAACAGCAGAATATTCAAAGATTAGGCACTAAGCATAATATTATGTAAACATTTAACATGGCATCTATTCTTTGTTAAACAATTCAGAGATATCAAATTTTGTGATTCCATAAATCCACTAAAAATAAAAATGATAAATAGGAATATCTTTAGCTAAAATAGCTTACATCATAGTAAAACATTGTCCCTTAAACCAAAAAAAAAAAAAGAAGACAAGAAAAGAAAAAGAAAAAACAATTAAGAGATCAAATAGGTCAAGAAGAAGAAAGAAGATGAGAGCGAGCAATAACGGAGGATGATTTTGCAAAAAATATAAAATAGTTAACGAATAATTAACGAATTCTTTTTCAGCGACCTACTCAAAATAAACTCACGGTTGAATATTTTTTTTAACCAAGTTATATTTTCGCAAAAAATATAAAATAATTAACGAATAATTATTTTATTTAATACGCTTATTAGGTATTGAATGTTTTAAATGGATATGTATATAGTGATTTATGGTATATAAAAATTTTATCTTTTAGCAAGAATTACAATCCTAATGTATTCTAACTCTTCTCTTTCCTATCAATATCTTGATTCCTATCAACGTTAGGGTTTTTTTCCTTTTTTTTTTTTTGAAGAACCAGGAAGGCTGGTATGGGAATTTTATTTCATTAAAAATAATAAAGCCTAATAATTAAAACTGAATAAGGTCAAGGCGGCCAAGCCCAAGCCCATCCAATACCGGCCAAGGCCGAACGCCCCATACCAGCCAAGCACCGGCCGAGCCACAATTACCATGATGGACGACTCGTCCTGTGGTGGCACGAGTCATGCCTTGTAAGTTTGAGAAATCCTTAACCGCGCCAGATAAGGTCGTGACGTTGTCGTCCAGGTCGTGCCAAGGTGGGGACGACTCGTTCCATGTAGCACGAGTCGTGCCATGCTCCCAAAAAAACTCTAGCTCTGTCAAATGATTCATGTGCCTCGGCCATGACCCCAATTGTCCGGCCAAACACTATCAGAATAGGCCAAAACCAGAAAACCATAATTGACCACTTGAATGGCCATCCTATTTTCTTCCTCCAAACCATCATTTTGTAAATTAATCTTCTTCTAATAGAATCTTCCTTTCGAATTAAAAAAAAAAAAAGAATTACACCTAACAGTGTTAAATAATTGTCAATGATTCTATTGGTTTTCAATATTCAATTTATGGTTTCAGGCTGAGTTAGAATCATTGAGACCATCAACTTCTCAGACCAGACAAAATGAGGAGGTATAGTTCCAATCATTAAAATCATACATGTTCGATTAATATACCAATTAAGTTCCACTTTTTCCATTATGACATTAAATAATTCATATCAGGTAAAGAAATTGCAAGATGCATGGATTAACGTTGATAAAAAGGGAATCAACATTCAAGGTATTGATAAACATGATCCTATATGATATTCATATTTATTCCATATAAGTTTTTATAAGAACAACCATGCAAGCTTTGGGAAGGATTTAATGTAAATGTATGCAATTTCTAGGGTTTTCTAGGTTAAAGAACATATTAAAAGATAATTGAATCCTTGTCTTGGTGTTGAATCTACCAAGCAAGGAAGAAGAGTTCTTCTTCTTCTTCCTCCCTAGGCTCGACTGGTTCCTTTCTTCCTCTCGGAAATCTCTCTCTGCCGAAATCTCTCTCTGCCGAAATCTCCTCTCTCTATGTCGCCTCTCTCTCTAAATCTCTTGCTAGGGTTGTAAAATAATGAGGCAGTTGCAAAATAAGTTTGTTACATGATTTATATAGGAAATAATTGACCAATGGGAGAATTACATAATGTCATGTCATAATAGTGACATCAACTATTGAAAAATCTTTGATTTCTAAATTCAAAAGTTGATTGAGATTAAATCGGGATAATTTACTGTATAAATATTTACCTTATAAACATTAACCTTTTATTAAATGACAAATCAATTTATTAAATGAAAAATCTTTGATTTCAAAATTTAAAAGTTGATTGAGCTTAAATCGGGATAATTTACTGTATAAATATTTACCTTATAAATATTTACTTTATAAACATTAACCTTTTATTAAATGAAAAGTCAATTTATTAAATGAAAAATCTTTGATTTCAAAATTCAAATGTTGATTGTGCTTAAATCGGGATAATTTACTGTATAAATATTTACCTTATAAATATTTACCTTATAAACACTAACCTTTTATTAAATGAAAAATCAATTTATTAAATGAAAAATCTTTAAAAAGAATATAAGTTTAATTAATCATTAATTTCATTTAAATAAACGAAAACAATATGTTAGGTTTATGTACAACAATAAAAAATTTCAACGATAATTTTGATATAAAACATTTAGCTAGGCCGGATGGAATTATATAATCAAAAATATATTAAGACTGATAGGGTTATTCACGTAATGTAGACTTTTTTTTTTCTTTATGAAGACTAGTGAAATACCCATGCTACGCACGGGTTGGGAAGGGTTGGGGGACTTGGTAAGTATTTAGAATAATTGTAGACCTTTTATGACATTTAATGAAATTTGATGGAAAAGCGCAAATGTTTATGTACGTTTATTGTGGAAAAAAAGATGGAGACGTTTTTTATTACACGATCTCATTTGTGGAAATAAATCATTTTCAACGAAGGGCTAAATCTGGAAAGGCGGTCGCAGTAATGGCGATTGATTGAGGGCTTCATCCATCATTGCGCCGACCGATTGATGGTGGATAGGCCTTAGGGAGCAATTCGCCGTTATATTGACCCCTTCATAAAGAGATACGGCAGGAGACAATGAATGAAATCGGCAGCTTTACAGGTATTTTCAATTGGTTTGAGTCTCTATTCGATTTGATCTTGCTATTATTGTAGATGTGATTTACTTTGATTATAAGAATTGGCTGTCTCTATAATTTATAGTGATGTTAATTTAGGTGAGTCATAGCGGCTGCGGCTGTACATCTGAATAGAAGTGTCCCTTTGTTTCTTGACGCCAGTTAGATTAGTCTGCCATTAATTCAATGGATAGAAAGTTAGTATAAATAGTAGGAGCATTTCTTAATAAGTAATTCAGACAAAAAATCCAATTCTAATGGCTTTTCGTGATCCTCTTTTCCCTCCACATGAACACAGTCTTGCTCCTAATCCTCATATGTATCTGTTAAGGGGTTATTATGTCCTCTTTGACATAGAAGAACTGCATGACAATGTTGCTAGATATGTCTTGCTTGATAGGAGGTCTAATGAGGTCAAGTTTGTCCTTCGTCGTGGTATAATGGAGGTGCTGGATAGTCTTGAAATCTTTTCTGCTCCACATAGCTTAGGAGATACGGGTTCAATGAATAACTGGTGGGTGGGGGCTAATGGATGGATAAATGATCCATACATTAATAATTTCCATATGAGTTTCATGTTTGTTGCTGAAGATGACATGGCTGGGGAGGATATGCAAGTGAAGTTTAGTACTTATGTGCAGTTTATGGTCCCGGATGTTACCATCGTGAGTGAAGGGTTTCATAGGTCCAACTTTCACTCGTTACTGATGACTCACTACAATGATTTTAAGATGATGGAGTTAAGGGGGGGTGGCCAAAATATTCTGTGGTTTAATTTCAACAGGAAAAAAATATCTGTGCAAGTCTCTATGGATTCCAATGTGAGTTTTGTCAATGTCAGGCGTCTTGTTCAAACTCCAGTGATCAGAAACACGCCGTGGGTAAATGGTTTTTTGTAAGGAGTGTTATTTTGCTAAGTTTGGTAGGTTGCTGTTTAGGGTATTTGAATTAGGGAGGATGTTTTTGGGCAAGTAGTTGTTTTATGTAGTTTGGTTGGAAAATCAGGCTGGTAGGGACATGGTTTGCCTGATGGAAGTTTGAAAACAGTATTTTGTTTAGTTATATCGTAAAGTTGTTCAAATGTTTTATGTGAAAATATGTCTATGGAAATATTCAGATTGTTTCCTGTTTTTTTATTAATCGTATTGGCCTAAGCACAACATTACAATTAAAAAACATTAACTATAAAATTATTCTAATTTATTAAAGATTTCTTGGTAGACAACATTCTTCTTCCACCCCTTATACTCATCGTCACTTTCTATGCATAGGTTCGAAAGCTACTCTGAATTGCACGTTCATTTTTCCTTTCATTTCTTCTTAGTTGTGCATACATCCGTTTCATTCCAGCTATTTTTAAAACAATCGGAAATGTACAACACAAACCAAGCAACAAAATTTGACAACAAAATTTGTTGTATGAAATACCTGGCATGTAAATTGTAGATGAACTTGGTTCTCCAAGGCTGATATTTTGTTCTACCTGAATATCTAATTTGCTTTTCTTGGCCACGTTAGATGACTGGCCTGATTCAACAGTTGAATCTGTGTAATATATAACGCAATATAAGTTTTTAGTAATCATTGATTTTGGTATTGGTTATGCAGGTTGGTAAAAGGAATATAAGAAATGAAAATATGCAGATATGTTTGTAAACAATGGAGATTCATTTGACTGAAATCACTGTGTAGTGAGAGAAAGGACTATTTCACTATCTACAACAGGGAGCACATCTTGATGAATTGGTACATGTATCTTTCTCTTCTTTGTAACCATTATCTCCTTCCTCATTGCACGATTTACCTTTGCCGTATCCTTTGAAACTATGTTTAATGTAAAGTAGATTTTATAAATGACTAAGTACATATACTACTATTCATAATTACATATTCTAACGATATATAAATTGAATAAAATTATTCTTTATACATTTTAATAATGTGTAAGTTTATAGTATATCCTCTTATCAGTGTAACACAACATGCTTTATTTCCAACTAAATTGCATATTATAAATTTCTATTACTTAAATTATAGAAGATTCATTTGTACAGTGTAAATTTATGTAGATTAATAGGTTTGCAATTTTATTTGATGTTAAACATGACTTATTGGATCATTTATCTTATGCAGAAGATGAGTGTTCCTTTGTTTACCTGGAGAAGAAATTCTAGAATAATATCCAAGGTACATATTTTTCAAAATTAAATATGTAATGCCATTCGATTATAAGAGTGAAGTAAAGAAATGCCAGGCATTTTAATAGTCAATACATAATGACATTGTGAAATTAGAGCTATAATATAGTTTTTTTTCTTAGAAAACATAAGAAAACGATGTAATGTATTATAAAAAAAGAAAGGAGAAAACAAAAATTCTTGGAAAGTGTTTATCCAGAGACATCTGGGACATTAGGTGGTATGGTGTTATTACATGGCAAACATGACAAAGAGGTGAAATTAATAAATGGACATAATGGTCATTTAAACTCGATGCCTTTACGCACTTTCTTCAATGCTGCAACCTCTTTTCCCTTTCCTCCTTGCATTGTTGACTCTTCCTCAACCCTCGACAAAGCTGCATCATCATATCTGTCCAAAACGAAAATTCTTTAAGTGTTTATACATAAAGTAGATCATTTAGTGTATACTGACTTAAACCAACCTTTTCCTAGAATAACTCCTTTTCTCATTCACGTATGGTGTGTTGACAGAAATTGAAGACGCTCCTGACCCAACTTCACCCTGAATTATAATAAGATAAGTTAAGGAAAAAGAAAAGAAAAGAATTAATTCTCATAATTTATAATGTTACCATGAAAATGGGTTATTGGTTTCTTACCAGAGCCTTTTCAGGAGGTGGGTCGCGAATGTCACCTTCAAGAAATACTTTCTTGACTGTGAAAGTTTCAATTGCACTACCAATACGTTTATCATTTAATTCAAGTGGAAAGACGTAACATTTTCCTATAAGCTGACGTAGTTGCCTAGGGAGGGGCTCGCCATAATCTTCTTGCCGTTGACAATTACGTGTATAAAACGGAGAAGGGAAATTTTATAACCAAAATTAGTCCAAAGATATAACATACTTACCTCATCAACTAACTGGGCTAAATCAGTTGCCTTGATGCACATAAGCTTCTCTATCTCACGATCAAATAAAACACATTTCAAGGAATCCCGCCCATCATTAAGTTCCGCCTCAATACGATACCTATGGAGTACATATTATTAAAGAAGAAGTGATAATAAAAGACATCATTGTGAAACACAAAGTCTCACAAAATGAATTAACATAATTACCTAATAAGAGGATATAGTTCATCATTCTCACAGCCAAAGCAATGTAACTTGCCTTGTTTGAAAATATTATTAAAGAATAAGTGATAATAAAAGACATCATAGTGAAACACGAAGTCTCACAAAATGAATTAACAGAATTACCTAATAAGAGGATATAGTTCATCCTTCTCACAGCCATAGCAATGTAACTTGCCTTGTTCGAAATAAACCTTTTTCTCACATGATCTGCAGGAATTGTATTTCCACCCATTGGTTTCTTCAATCTTCGACAAACTTGCATACACGTACAAAGGATTTTTCTGCTGGGTCAAAGGGAGGTATTCAGCAGTTTGTTAAAGTAAAGATATTTAATATAATATATTCAGGAATAGGCTCTATATTTATGGATTGAACCTTATACCATATTTTCACAGTTCATAAGAAGATTGTTCACATCTGATATAATCATCTTGTTTCGATCATACTCTTCTTTGGTAATGAAAGTTGAATACATAGCAATACTCACAATTCCATCATCACCCTCCCTTGGACCAATCCTATTTAATTTAAGAAAATAAATAAGTTAGTGTGAGATTATATGTGCAAGTAGTTGAAAAATCGGATTAGTTAGAATATTACAGTTTTAGAAATTCCTCAATCTCGGATATGGTTGTCTCGTTATAAAAACACGTTGCACTGCTGGAGGATACACTTAGATTTCCTGTCACATTAATAATAATATAGTCAAGTTGGTAGAAATATAATTTGAAATTTTTTAGTCTATTATACTTACCATTTGACTCAATCTTGGGTATGACTGAGCATATAATCCAAACTCGCTGAACAGCATTGCATAGCGGCCGGGCCATGTTGATAATTTCATCACCCCAAAGAGTTACCCTGATCTTGTTTCCACTATGATTATATCCAAATATGTTAAATAATTTAGTAGTTATTTGCTTTTGAATCAGTAGGAGAAAAGGTACTGACCTGACGTCTTCAATGTCAATATATTGCATTGATACTATCTGGAAGTTCGCCATGCGTTCTCCAGGCTCAGATACACCGACAACATACCCTATAATATCTGGATTAAGAACAGATTGCCACATTAGATTTAATCACAAATGGTATAACAATATAGAATAAGGGGGGGTTATAGACTTGCCACATAGATTTCTCTTGTCATTGCTAAAAGTAAGTAGGTTATTATAGGCAACAATTTGAAATAGATGTCTCGGAATAACTGGTGGATCCACTACAATTTGCTCAACATAAGTTGAGGCATCCAGTAGAAGAAGTAGGTCCTGCTGAACTACACGGTAGAATGGTCTTGCGAGTTCCAGCGTAAAATTCTTAAGCCGATAAAAACCACCCTCAACAAATAAACCTTGAAAATCTGGAACGAATCTACTTCGAACACAACATTGAATTGAGTCAGCCTATCGCAAGAGAACGAAAAAAGTAGAAATCATGTTACTTTTGACCAAGTTTTTATTAACAGGCAGTATATATTGTTGCAAGAGGAGGAAAAAAATAGAAATTATGTTACTCAAGACCAATTAATTTATTTACAGGTAGTATATATAGATAAACATTGTTTAGAATAACCTTCTCATCTATAGCAAGGAAATCCATGCTCATTAATTCTCGGCCTTTCTTCGTATTGTAGGATCACCACAGACGGGAGACACGAATTGTCAACCTCTTCTCACATCTGCCACGCTGAAATTGGTTGATGGAGATTGATTGAGGAGCCATCGTAAGATCTTTGTCTGCATAAACAGGTATGACGCATTATTTATGATAGCATAGATGAGGGCATGCATTCAACCTTCTTTTATATTAGAGCAGTGATAAGTTATATGAAGATAAAGATGTTAATATTTTTATTATGAAATATTGAATAGAGAAATACCTGACGAATTTGTCTATTCCCAGTGCTGAAGGCAAATGGCTGTTTAAGTGAAGATCAACTTTTAGGACCTATTAATACACATGTTCAGAATTATGGAGGTTGAATGCCAATAGGTGTGATATGTTCTTAATAACAGTCTCTTCAGTTTGTATTGTTTGGGTTTCATCCATTTAAGTTGATGTTCTTTGAAATTCCCTCTTGAATAATTATAATCAGTTACTAAATTACTGCTATCTATTGTAGTTATATAAGTATATTCGATCATTTACTTTGTATAAAGAGATATAGTGTAATGCATTATAGTAGGTATACCTACTAAGTGAATTCAATAAGGAGATATATTGTATTATATAAGAGTAGGTACATCTATTAAGTGTAAATTAGTATTGTCAATAATAGTGTTCACATTGTATTACATTGTCTTTCCTACTTCAAAGTTTATTCAGTTAATGTATAATATGATACAATGAATAAACCTATTTACATACCCTATGTTAATGATTAGTCTTATGAACTAAGTAGAAGGAGGTCAAAACCCATGGTGGGCGGCTCTCACGGATGACATGGCAAGATTAGAAAGCAAATAAACCTATTAGAAGATGAGGTGTCATTTCTAGAATGAGTTTCACTCACTTTAATATACTATAGGTATTGATTTGTAGGGATAATTTATAAGGATACTTGGTAATCAATTTAAATTTGAATTGACATCTTCAAAATGTATTAATGTGTTTAAATTAGGATAATTTTGAAATTCAAAACATTTAACTATATTTAAATTAGGATAAACATTGAAGATTTGCATGAGTAATTTTATGGCATTTAGAAAATTTGCCTTATTAAAAAACTTTTTAAATTTTAAGATTAGATTAGTTTATGATACCCGAATTTAACTTGCCATAGAACTGTTGCTCAAAATTTTAAAAAATAAATTCCTGTAATTTTAATACTCCACTAACTGAATTTCATGGACTTCTTTCAAAAAAAAAAAAAAACTGAATTTCATGGACTTAGTCAAACAATTGAAAATGTAAACGTTTTTTTAAGGAAATATAACCCATTTGATAAATATATAAGATTTGAATTAAATCTAATCTAATTTGATAATATTAATAATTGAATTCTAATTTCAAATTATTTTACAATACTTAGTTTATACACGATATTTTGTCATGTTCAGCCAATTTGTTTCCATTTACTCTATTATTTTTTATAAAGAAAACATACTATATATATACTTAAGTTATATAAGGATTAAAAAAATAATATAAAAAAAAATATATGAAAATAATTCAATGAGTAAACCATACTATCACTACAAGAAAGCAGGTTATTTACGGCACTCATTTACGGCGGGTGATACGCGACTGCCGTATATATTAATTATATACGGCGGCTGATACGTGTCCGCCGTATATATTATATATATATATGTGGCGGTTGTTAAGACCGCCGTATATAACTAATATATACGGCGGCCTAAGCCGCCGTAAATAGGTTATGTACGTACATTTGGCATATACGTATATGAGATCGAAGTTATATACGGCAGCTGATGCGTATCCGCCGTATATAGGTACTTATTCTCGGCGGTTGACACGCGTCCGCCGTAAATATTACACAATATTTACGGCGGTGTACAATATCCGCCGTAAATGTTATTAAATACCGGGAAACCCAAATTTCCCTATTCAATTTCGCGCTATCTCTGTATCTCAGTCTCTCTTTCTCTCCTCCATAGCTAGGGCACGAATTTCCGACGCCGGTGACCAAATCAACAGGTAGGTATAGCGTGTTTAATTTCAATTTTTGGTTTTTGTTGTTCCTGGTGTGGTGGATTATTGAACATCGACCTTCTATTTCTCTCTCTCTCTCTTCCAGCCAGGGAAATTGGGCATTGATTTCTTCGATCAACAAAAATCAGGTATACATTTCTTTTCCCTTTTCTAATTTACTTTAAATTTTGGGTTTTTTTGTTCTTGGTGTTGTGAGTTGTTGTTGCTATTGTTGTTGTTGTTGTTGGTATTGTTGTTACTGTTGTTGTTGTTGTTGTTGCTGTTGCTGTTGTTGTTGCTGTAATTTAAATATAATAAGATATATTAGGGAAACAAAACAACCTTACATAAGAAATACACACTCCCTCCGTCCCAAAATGAATGTTAAAAAAAGTTACTCTTGATCAATAGCAAATTTGAAAAAAAATTGGACATTTATTTCGGGACGAAGGGAGTATATGCTTGTTTGGTTTCAGCTGAGTTTCTAGTTTATGGTCTATAGATTATGGTTTGTGGTTTACAGTTTATCTGAAATCCTGATTCAGTTTATCAAAAGTTTTTGTGATGGGTAATAAAGAAGGGTATAATGGGTATTGTGAAAGTTTTATTTCGAAACACTATCCATTCTTTGTTTGGGTTATCAAAAGGGTATAATGGATATGTGAAAGTTATATTTAAAAGCCCCAAGGCAGGTGTTTATGGTTGGTTCATCCAAGCTTATCTTGTAAAGGCTTGGCATCTTGCTCACAATACCCATTATACCCTTCATTTTGGGACGGAGGGAGTGCGTATTTCTGGGTTTTTCAATTTTTTTTGACATTCATTTTGGAACGGAGGGAGTGCGTATTTCTTATGTAAGGTTGTTTTGTTTCCCTAATAAACCAAACAAGCATATACTCCCTTCTTTATTTTTTTTTGTTCTTTGTCGATTCAGCTCACTTATTCCACTCACATTAATTTAAATATAATAACACTTTTCTTATATTACCATCGCTCTCCTAAGATAGTACCCTTCGTAGACCCTACACAAAAATAATGTTGCGCACTTCAACCTAGTTCCTAAAAATAGTTCCAAATCTTTTGTCACAAGTACATCAATTCTTTTGCACATTTTGCACATCAACCTAGTTCCTTAAATTAGCTTCTCAATTAGGGGGGGGGGCTTGTGAGAGAGAACGAATAAATGTTGTCATGGGGTTATACTATATCATGGGCCCAAGCTCGACTAATAGGCTAGGCTTCAACAATGTATATTATCTATATCGAGCCAAAAGTTGTACATATTTAGACTATGTTTGTTTATGAGTTTATTTTTATTCTAAAATTTGTGTCTCTCGGTCTTATATATAGGTTGTATTTTAACGTTAAAAATATCAAGTCAAGTCATATATGGACAAAAGTTGAATTGATTTGGGTAATCGAATTTCAAATGAGTATATGTCTGGGGTTGACAACTTTCTCGATTTTGCATTCTCAAAAAAGTCTGTTGGTGTTAAAGAAATATATTGTCCTTGTAAAAAATGCGCAAATCGTTGCCAAAAAGATCGTGCAACCGTGAAATCACATTGTATTGAAGTGGGATTTCAAAAAGATTACAAGAATTGGATTAGGCACGGGGAAGAGTACATTTCGGCGTATAAGAATGATAATAATGATAGGACAACTGAAGATGGCATTGAAATTGAATTGGGCGTGCAAGATTGTATGAGGCGAATGGTACATGAAGGGATGGGTATGCCGAATAGTAACCAGCCAGGAATTGAAGAAATCGTACAATCAGATGCAGCCACCGCAAAGTTTCTTAGACTTTTGAGAGATGCTGATCAAGCCTTGTGCGAAGGGTGTGATAAGTTTACAGTACTCTCATTTATTGTAGAACTTATGCACTAGAAGGCTAATTATCGAGTGGACGATAAGGGATTTACTTCTTTATTAAAAATTTTCATTAGGGCATTGCCTCAGTCAGCGAAAGTGACAATTTCCTATCGTGAGGCGTACAAGATGACTGCAGATTTGGGTTTCAGTTATAAAACGTGGGACGCGTGCATTAATCATTGTATGTTGTTTCGAAATGAAACTGAAAAACTTACTAAATGTGAAATTTGTGGAGCCTCTAGATATAAGCAACAAGAAGAAGGGGGTAGCGGTGAAGGTGCGGAAACAAGTGGCAAGAATAAACTTCCCAAGCAGGTAGCGATGAAGAAAGTATGGTATTTTTCCTTAAAGCCAAGGTTGCAAAGGTTGTATTAGTCATCTAAGACCGCGACACTCATGAGATGGCATGCCGAGAAAAGAATAGACGATGGTGTACTGAGGCATCCTGCAGACTCTCGTGCGTGGAAGGGATTCGATGAACGTTATCCATTATTTTCAAGTGAAATTCGGAATGTTAGATTGGGATTAGCATCTGACGGATTTAATCCTTTCAGAGCGATGACTATATCCACAGTACTTGCCCGGTTGTGCTTATGCCATACAATCTTCCACCTTGGTTATGCATGAAACAGCCATATTTCTTTTTGTCGGTGCTTACTCAAGGCCCAAAAGAGTCGGGCAACAAGATAGATGTGTATCTCCAACCGTTAATTGATGAGTTGAAGGAATTGTGGGAAGTTGGTATATCAACTTATGATGCATCAAGGAACGAGTTGTTTACTTTACGAGCTTCACTATTATGGACAATAAATGACTTTCCTGCATATGCAATGTTGTCTGGATGGAGCACTAAAGGTGAATATGCTTGCCCTTGTTGCAATGTGAGACCTCAAGCACGATGGTTGGATCATGGTGGCAAGTATTGTTATATTGGTCATCGACGCTTCTTGCCTAGGATTCATGTTTTTCGTAATGATAAAAGCTCTTTTGATGGTACTCATGAAGTGAGAGATAAGCCCAAGTTATTGTTTGGAACAAAATTACTTAAACAAGTTGAAAATATGGAAACAGAGTATAAAATAGAAGATGTTATTAAAAAGAGGAAAAGAGAAGAGGGTGAGAAGCAACAAGCCAAGTTGGAGAAAAGAAAGGTTCCTAAGTTGTGTCACAATTGGAAAAAGAGGAGTATCTTCTTTGAGTTGCCATATTGGGCAAATAATCATGTTCATCATAATCTTGATGTTATGCACATTGAAAAAAATGTGTGTGATAATGTGCTACATACTCAGGTACTGCGGGGAAATCAAAAGATAATGATAAAGCAAGAAAAGACCTAAAAGAGATGAACATTCGGAAACCATTGCATCTACAAACGCTTCCATCTGGCAAAGAAATTATGCCTCCGGCTCAGTTCACAATGAGTAAGAAGCATAAAGACACATTCTTGAAAGTTCTAAAGGGAGTCAAAGTCCCTGATGCCATTTTGGGAGCCCGGTATAGGCAGCTGGAGGCTTGGGCGATGCAGACAGAGCCCCGGAGTTACGAGCCAGTTTTAGAGGATTATTTGACTATGATGCATTCGAGAGCCACTGCTCGTGCATAGAGGCGTTCTTCCCGGTAGACCTACTATCAGGGACAAGCCTCTGGCTCTCATCAGTGGTGTTATTATTTATGTTTCATGTTTCAATCAAACTTGTTATTTTGTATGGTTGAATATTAACTTCTTCAAGCATTATTTTGTAGAATTTTGGATCATACTAAAAATTTAGTTTTCCCGGTTTCTTTTGCTTGATTTCCTTTTTTTTTATGAGAGTGTGTTGTAGTACATCCGTCTATCCTTAACATCTGTGGGTAAGTTAAACTTGTTCCTGATGTGCATATGCTCAGTTTGTTCCAATTTGTTTGTTTGTTTTTTTTCCGCTATTTCAAGCTTGAAGTCAGTAATTAACCTAATTTTGTGTGCTTAATATGTTTGAATGATAGGACGATCGACTGAGTGTTGATGATGCTTTGAAGCACCCATATTTTTCAGAGCGCTGGAAGTGAGCTCCTTCCATTGTACTCCCTATCTTAGTTTCACATACTTCAGGTACTTAACTGTCTCTTGTTGTTTGATATGTTGTTAAATATATGATATCATGATAAGTTATTTGATATGTTGTTAAATATATGATATCATGATAAGTTGAATATGTTGTTTGAGTATTGTTAAATTCTTTCTTCTCCCGTTATTCAGTAATTCCGGACAAGTGCTTTTTGATATGTTGTTAAATTTAAGAATTCTTTAAGAATTCTTTCTTCTCCCAGTTAAGTAGATATTTTGCACAGTATGTTCTTATATTTTGCTTACTCGTTTGCTTATGTGATTGTATATATCTGCTACTGAGTATTTTTAAAAGTACCTTGCACAGTATGTTTGAGTATTTTTTGAATGAGAAAGGAGAATGGTTTTTTATAGTGTTAGCTCCCACCCCTTTCCAAACTTACTGATTCTTTAGATTTGGTCAGTGGGTGCTCAAAATTTGGTTCTTTTGTGTTACTGGAGCCTTGAATTGATAGTAAAAAGTGATAGATTTAGTACATGGTGCCTGTTTTGAATTTTTTTTTTTTTTTTACTAGTAGATTTCTAATCTCCTGTTATTATAGTGCTTAATCTCTCTGTTTCAATGTGCTTAGGGCATGCAGTAGTGTTGATAGTTCTATGACCAATTCAGACTTTGTTGTTGTTGTTGTTTCTTATTCTTTGTTGTTGTTTTCTATTCTTTGTTGAGTGTTCTTTGTTGTTGTTTCTTTATTCTTGTTGTTGTTTCTTTATTCTTTGTTGTTGTTTTCTCGTTCTTTGTTGAGCTGTTGTTGTTGTTGTTTTCTGTTGCTGTTGAGTGTTGCTGTTGTTCTTAGCTTATTGGTCTTATTAGTGGATAACAAAGGTCTGGTTTGCCTTGAATGCTTCTTTATGAATTATGCTCATTCCACATGTCTTGTCTGAGTTTAAATGGCATTTGGTTCTCGTCTCTCATATCTTAGATGGATGCATTCTTTGTGAATGCAAAATTGTGTGTTGATTGAATTCTTAATGGTGCAATGTATTCTACGAAAATTGTTATCCATACATATACATATATGTAGATGCCTACATTTTTTTTTTGTAAGATAACATGTTAGTGAATACAGGTGGGTTTGGGTTGAATTCAAGAATATGGTTTCAGGAGGGAAAGTGGTAATGTTTTTGTGTCTGCCTTGTTCCTTTTCCTGTTGCTGTTGTTGTTTCTTTGCCTTAGCAAGATTATTAAGTGTTCATGAGTGTTGTTGTTGTTGTTTATAGGTCTTATATAAGATATATAAGACCAATATATGGTCTTATATAAGATACATAAGTCCTATAATAAATTTATAGGTCTTATACCTATATTATAAGACAATTTATGGGTCCTTTACTTGATTTATCCAATTTTTGTGCTAGAATTGAATTGTCATATGACAGATATGCCACCAAGAAAGGAATTAATAACAGGTGAGGGCTCGAAAAATAAAGGAAGAGGGCTGGCAAAATCAACCAGAAAATGGGGTAGAGAAAGATTGAATATAATATGGAATGAATATGGACAACCCGTTGGTGGGGACCACGCAAAACTAGCTACTCAGCTAGGACATTTTGCTAGAAATGGGAAACATTTTCCATTAACTAAAGAGTGGCCTCAGATGGACCGTGCAGTTATAGATGCCGTATGGAATGACGTTCTAGTAAGTTGTAATCCATATTCCTTACATAAATCTCTAGTACGTAGTCAAAAGTCTTATGATTCTCTAACAATTGTTCTTTTTCTTTGTTGAATTGTGTATATAGGATAATACAAATGCGCCTCCGGAGTATTACTCGATTATGAATATTACTCTCAATAAACAGTGGCGTGACTGGAAATATCAGGTGAGACAAGCATATAATAAGTATTACTCAGTTATGAATATTACTCAGTTATGACTTTGTTATGAATATTACTCAGTTATGACTTTGTAATATGGAAATGTCAGGTGAAACAAATGTATAAGATGTATGAATCCGATCGGGACGCATTTGCTCACCCACCCCATGCGTGCATTGCGAATTGATAAATTTGAACTTGTTGCGATGTGGGGTACAGATAAGGCTCGGGTATATTTCAAATTAATCTCAATCTATTATCGTGAATGTCTTATATAAGTAGTCAAATTAATACTAATATTGTCTTCTTCTTTTTTTCCAGGAATTATCAGAAACAAATAAAGCGAATCGAGAAAAGCAAGTGTGCCTGAACAGGACCGGAAAAAAGTCCCATCCCAAAGTCATAAAAGAGGTTTGTCATCGTTCAATTTAGTTCTCAGTTATCAATTAATGTTTCTTTTTGTATCGTATATAAATATATTTTTTTTGTCAAATGATTCTATTATAAATTGTAGAGAGTAGACGAGGGATTACCAACTGATCGCGTAAGCTTGTTCATAGCTACGCGCACGGGCAAAACGGCTGCAGATCAAGAAACCTCTCGTATGATTGTAAGTTAAAGTTTCAACCTTTTCTGTTTCAGTTTTGTTCTTTTATAGAATACTTTTTTCATTTCTAACTTCATTTTCATAATATTAATTAAAGTTAAAACATTTATATTGAACATGTTGTTTTTGTTACAGACTACGTTTAATGATGCAATTGAAGAGCTGCCGGAGGAGCAACAAAACTCTCCCAGCGCACGAGAAAAGATTTTTACAGATTTGATGGGCACTGATGACCACGGGAGAGTGCGTTGTATGGGAGGTGGTGTTAACAAAACTAAGGTGTTTGGTAAAGCTTCAACTTCTCAGACAGCTGTATTGGAGGTGGTGTCATCCGTCAGAGAAGATCTTGAAAGGCAACTTGAGGAGCAACGCCAACAGTTTCAACAACAAATAGAAGATTTGAAACGTTGTTTTATGGAACAACGTGGAAAAAGTAGTAATGAATAGGTGGTGGTATGTTTCTCAAAGTTGTGGATTTTAAACATTGATTGAGTTTTGGATACATTCAACTAACTTTTTTGTACATGTTAATGGTTATTATGTTTGGTTATTATGGTTATTATGTTTGGATACATTCAACATTGATTTTGTGTTAATAGTTATTATGTGGATTGTAAACATTGATTGCGGGTGTATTTTTGGTTATATACAGGTTGCATTTGTGTGTGTACAGGTTGAATTTGATTTTTGTGAGTGTATTTTTGGGGAAAGTGAATTATATAGGGCTGGATGAAAAAAAAATTAGGCTTATTTACGGCGGAACCCTTCATCCGCCGTAAATAGTGGCCTAGACGACTCGTGCCCAAAGGGGGGACGAGGGAACCCGGGAGGGGTGCAAATGGGACGACTCGTGCCCTGGTGGACGACTCGTCTCTAATAAGTCATTTACGGCGAAACCCTGCATCCGCCGTATAAAAGCGCCATGGATGACTCGTCCCCAAAGGGGGGACGAGGGAATCTGATGGGGGTGCAATTGGGACGACACGTGACATATTGGACGACTCGTCTCTTATTTACGGCGGTTACACCTACCGCCGTATAAAGCTTCCTCAAATACACCAGTTATATACATACGGTATATGTATTTCATTTATATACAGCGGTCCATAAAGCCGCCGTATTTGTACTAATTTTATATACGGCGGTGGTATTTCCGCCGTATATAGTATTTACGGCAGAATATACGCCGTAAATACTATATACGGCGATGTTTTATACGATTGACTATATACGGCGGACAATCTGTCGTAAATACTATATACGGCGGGGCGCGTATTATATACGGCGGTTAAAATCCGCCGTATATAAGCCTTTTTCTTGTAGTGTATATATATACTTGATTTATTGCCGAAATTTAAGGCTAATTAAGGCTAATTAATCTTTTTTAAAGGACTAAATGAATCTTATTAATTGCCAAAATTTAAGGCTAATTATTTTAAAAAACTTGTTGGCTTTATTTTAATGTATAATTTTAATTAATAATTAATTTCATTTAAATAAACGAAAACAATATGTTAGGTTTATATACAACAATAAAAAAGTGAGACGATAATTTTGATAAAAAACATTTAAATAAACTTATTTGTGAATTATTTCATTTAAATAAACTTATTGAATTTATTTTTATGTATAAATTTAATTAATAATTAATTTCATTTAAATAAACGAAAATAATATGTTAGGTTTATATACAACAATAAAAAAGTCAGACAATAATTTTGATATAAAACATTTAAATAAACTTATTGGTTTTATTTCATTTAAATAAACTTATTGGAAAATTTAATTTTCAAAGGATTAAAACACAAATGAATTAAAAGGACTAAAACACAAATAATTGTTATTTATGGACCAAAAAGCTGATTTATTGGCGAAAATAGATGAAATTTAAGGATTAAAATGCAAAATATCGACGAATAAGAAATTTACACGTGGCGAGCTGTGGGGCTTGAAATTTCTTCTGCTTTAATATTATATATGGTAATATTTCATGACTATACAGCTCGCCACGTGAAATTCGAAGTCAGCTCTATGTTCACCAATTATTCTTCTTTTATATATTATATAGATTGAATGACCATTAAACCTTGAAATTTCTTCAAGGTTTAAGACATCAAAATTCTTCTTGTGAGCTTTGTATTTATTAATATTATTTTGATTTTATTTATACTAGTGGGTAATCCGTCGAAATTCGACGGGCATAGTTAGGCTTTAGCCATTAAGCAAAATGTTATAATTTCTCTTGTGAGTCATTTTCTGATTAGGAAAGATTAGTCAAAACATCTTTAATTAAACAGCAGAATATTCAAAGATTAGGCACTAAGCATAATATTATGTAAACATTTAACATGACATCTATTCTTTGTTAAACAATTCAGAGATATCAAATTTTGTGATTCCATAAATCCAATAAAAATAAAAATGATAAATAGGAATATCTTTAGCTAAAATAGCTTACATCATAGTAAAACATTGTCCTTTAAACCAAAAAAAAAAAAAAACAATTAAGAGATCAAATAGGTCAAGAAGAAGAAAGAAGATGAGAGCGAGCAATAACGGAGGATGATTTTGCAAAAAATATAAAATAATTAACGAATAATTAACGAATTCTTTTTCAGCGACCTACTCAAAATAAACTCAGGGTTGAATATTTTTTTTAACCAAGTTATATTTACGCAAAAAGTATAAAATAATTAACGAATAATTATTTTATTTAATACGCTTATTAGGTATTGAATATTTTAAATGGAAATGTATATAGTGATTTATGGTATATAAAAATTTTATCTTTTAGCAAGAATTACAATCCTAATTTATTCTAACTCTTCTCTTTCCTATCAATATCTTGATTTTTATCAACGTTAAAGTTTTTTTCCTTTTTTTTTTTGAAGAACGAGGAAGGCTGGTATGGGAATTTTATTTCATTAAAAATAATAAAGCCTAATAATTAAAACCGAATAAGGTCAAGGCGACCAAGCCCAAGCCCATCCAATACCGGCCAAGGCCGAATGCCCCATACCAGCCAAGCACCGGCCGAGCCACAATTACCATGATGGACGACTCGTCCTGTGGGGCACGAGTCATGCCTTGTAAGTTTGAGAAATCCTTAATCGCGCCAGATAGGGATGACTCGTTCCATGTAGCACGAGTCGTGTCATGCTCCCAAAAAAACTCTAGCTCTGCCAAATGATCCATGTGCCTCGGCCATGACCCCAATTGTCTGGCCAAACACTATCAGAATAGGCCAAAACCAGAAAACCATAATTGACCACTTGAATGGTCATCCTATTTTCTTCCTCCAAACCATCATTTTGTAAATTGATCTTCTTCTAATAGAATCTTCCTTTCGAATTAAAAAAAAAAAAAGAATTACACCTAACAGTGGTAAATAATTGTCAATGATTCTATTGGTTTTCAATATTCAATTTATAGTTTCAGGATGAGTTAGAATCATTGAGACCATCAACTTCTCAGACCAGACAAAATGAGGAGGTATAGTTCCAATCATTAAAATCATGCATGTTCGATTAATATACCAATTAAGTTCCACTTTTTCCATTATGACATTAAATAATTCATATCAGGTAAAGGAATTGCAAGATGCATGGATTAACGTTGATAAGAAGGGAATCAACATTCAAGGTATTGATAAACATGATCCTATATGATAATCATATTTATTCCATATAAGTTTTTATAAGAACAACCATGCAAGCTTTGGGAAGGATTTAATGTAAATGTATGCAATTTATAGGGTTTTCTAGGTTAAAGAACATATTAAAAGATAATTGAATTCTTGTCTTGGAGTTGAATCTACCAAGCAAGGAAGAAGAGTTCTTCTTCTTCTTCCTCCCTAGGCTCGACTGGTTCCTTTCTTCCTCTCGGAAATCTCTCTCAGCCGAAATCTCCTCTCTCTATGTCGCCTCTCTCTCTAAATTTCTTGCTAGGGTTGCAAAATAATGAGACAGTTGCAAAATAAGTTTGTTACATGATTTATATAGGAAATAATTGACCAATGGGGGAATTAAATAATGTCATGTCATAATAGTGACATCAACTATTGAAAAATCTTTGATTTCAAAATTTAAAAGTTGATTGAGATTAAATCGGGATAATTTACTGTATAAATATTTACCTTATAAACATTAACCTTTTATTAAATGACAAATCAATTTATTAAATGAAAAATTTTTGATTTCAAAATTTAAAAGTTGATTGAGCTTAAATCGGGATAATTTACTGTATAAATATTTACCTTATAAATATTTACCTTATAAACATTAACCTTTTATTAAATGAAAAGTCAATTTATTAAATGAAAAATCTTTGATTTCAAAATTCAAATGTTGATTGTGCTTAAATCGGGATAATTTACTGTATAAATATTTACCTTATAAACACTAACCTTTTATTTAATGAAAAATCAATTTATTAAATGAAAAATCTTTAAAAAGAATATAAGTTTAATTAATCATTAATTTCATTTAAATAAACGAAAACAATATGTTAGGTTTATGTACAACAATAAAAAAATTCAACGATAATTTTGATATAAAACATTTAGCAAGGCCGAATGGAATTATATAATCAAAAATATATTAAGACTGATAGGGTTATTCACGTAATGTAGACTTTTTTTCTTTCTTTATGAAGACCAGTAAAATACCCGTGCTACGCACGGGTTGGGAAGGGTTGGGGGACTTGGTAAGTATTTAGAATAATTGTAGACCTTTTATGACATTTAATGAAATTTGATGGAAAAGCGCAAATGTTTATGTACGTTTATTGTGGAAAAAAAGATGGAGACATTTTTTATCACACGATCTCATTTGTGGAAATAAATCAGTTTCAACGAAGGGCTAAATCTGGAAAGGCGGTCGCAGTAATGGCGATTGATTGAGGGCTTCATCCATCATTGTGTCGGCCGATTGATGGTGGATAGCCCTTAGGGAGCAATTTGCCGTTATATTGACCCCATCATAAAGAGATACGACAGGAGACAATGAATGAAATCGGCAGCTTTCCAGGTATTTTCAATTGGTTTGAGTCTCTGTTCGATTTGATCTTGCTATTATTGTAGATGTGATTTATTTTGATTATAAGAATTGGTTGTCTCTATAATTTATAGTGATGTTAATTTAGGTGAGACATAGCGGCTGCGGCTGTAATCTGAATAGAAGTGTCCCTTTATTTCTTGACGCCAGTTAGATTAGTCTGCCATTAATTCAATGGATAGAAAGTTAGTATAAATAGTAGGAGCATTTCTTAATAAGTAATTCAGACAAAAAATCCAATTCTAATGACTTTTCGTGATCCTCTTTTACCTCCACATGAACACAGTCTTGCTCCTAATCCTCATATGTATCTGTTAAGGGGTGATTATGTCCTCTTTGACACAGAAGAACTGCATGACAATGTTGCTAGATATGTCTTGCTTTATAGGAGGTCTAATGAGGTCAAGTTTGTACTTCGTTGTGGTATAATGGACGTACTGGATAGTCTTGAAATCTTTTCTGCTCCACATAGCTTAGGAGATACGGGTTCAATGAATAACTGGTGGGTGGGGGCTAATGGATGGATAAATGATCCATACATTAATAATTTCCCTATGAGTTTCATGTTTGTTGCTGAAGATGACATGGCTGGGGAGGATATGCAAGTGAAGTTTAGTACTTATGTGCAGTTTATGGTCCCGGATGTTACCATCGTGAGTGAAGGGTTTCATAGGTCCAACTTTCACTCGTTACTGATGACTCACTACAATGATTTTAAGATAATGGAGTTAAGGGGGGGTGGCCAAAATATTATGTGGTTTTATTTCAACAGGAACAAACTATCTGTGCAAGTCTCTATGGATTCCAATATGAGTTTTGTCAATGTCAGGCGTCTTGTTCAAACTCCAATGATCAGAAACACGCCGTGGGTATATGGTTTTCTGTAAGGGGTGTTATTTTGCTAAGCTTGGTAGGTTGCTATTTAGGGTATTTGGATTTGGGAGGATGTTTTTGGGCAAGTAGTTGTTTTATGTAGTTTGGTTGGAAACTCAGGCTGGTAGGGACATGGTTTGCCTGATGGAAGTTTGAAAACAATATTTTGTTTAGTTTTATCGTAAAGTTGTTTAAATGTTTTATGTGAAAAGATGTTTATGAAAATATTCAGTTTGTTTCCTGTTTTTTTATTAATTGTATTGTTTGAATTTGTATTGCGTAGGTGAACTATATAAGAATATTTATTTAGAGAGGCCTAAAGCACAACATTACAATTAAAAAACATTAACTATAAAATTATTCTAACCATTATCTCCTTCCTCATTGCACGATTTACCTTTGCCGTATCCTTTGAAACTATGTTTAATGTAAAGTAGATTTTATAAATGACTAAGTACATATACTACTATTCATAATTACATATTCTAACGATATATAAATTGAATAAAATTATTCTTTATACATTTTAATAATGTGTAAGTTTATAGTATATCCTCTTATCAGTGTAACACAACATGCTTTATTTCCAACTAAATTGCATATAATAAATTTATATTACTTAAATTATAGAAGATTCATTTGTACAGTGTAAATTTATGTAGATTAATAGGTTTGCAATTTTATTTGATGTTAAACATGACTTATTGGATCATTTATCTCATGCAGAAGATGAGTGTTCCTTTGTTTACCTGGAGAAGAAATTCTAGAATAATATCCAAGGTACATATTTTTCAAAATTAAATATGTAATGTCATTCGATTATAAGAGTGAAGTAAAGAAATGCCAGGCATTTTAATAGTCAATACATAATGACATTGTGAAATTAGAGCTATAATATAGTTTTTTTTTTCTGAGAAAACATAAGAAAACGATGTAATGTATTATAAAAAAAAGGAGAAAACAAAAAATTCTTGGAAAGTGTTTATCCAGAGACATCTGGGACATTAGGTGGTATGGTGTTATTACATGGCAAACATGACAAAGAGGTGAAATTAATAAATGGACATAATGGTCATTTAAACTCGATGCCTTTACGCACTTTCTTCAATGCTGCAACCTCTTTTCCCTTTCCTCCTTGCATTGTTGACTCTTCCTCAACCCTCGACAAAGCTGCATCATCATATCTGTCCAAAACGAAAATTCTTTAAGTGTTTATACATAAAGTAGATCATTTAGTGTATACTGACTTAAACCAACCTTTTCCTAGAATAACTCCTTTTCTCATTCACGTATGGTGTGTTGACAGAAATTGAAGACGCTCCTGACCCAACTTCACCCTGAATTATAATAAGATAAGTTAAGGAAAAAGAAAAGAATTAATTCTCATAATTTATAATGTTACCATGAAAATGGGTTATTGGTTTCTTACCAGAGCCTTTTCAGGAGGTGGGTCGCGAATGTCACCTTCAAGAAATACTTTCTTGACTGTGAAAGTTTCAATTGCACTACCAATACGTTTATCATTTAATTCAAGTTGAAAGACGTAACATTTTCCTATAAGCTGACGTAGTTGCCTAGGGAGGGGCTCGCCATAATCTTCCTGCCGTTGACAATTACGTGTATAAAACGGAGAAAGGAAATTTTATAACCAAAATTAGTCCAAAGATATAACATACTTACCTCATCAACTAACTGGGCTAAATCAGTTGCCTTGATGCATATAAGCTTCTCTATCTCATGATCAAATAAAACACATTTCAAGGAATCCCGCCCATCATTAAGTTTCGCCTCAATACGATACCTATGGAGTACATATAATTAAAGAAGAAGTGATAATAAAAGACATCATTGTGAAACACAAAGTCTCACAAAACGAATTAACAGAATTACCTAATAAGAGGATATAGTTCATCCTTCTCACAGCCAAAGCAATGTAACTTGCCTTGTTCGAAAATATTATTAAAGAAGAAGTGATAATAAAAGGCATCATAGTGAAACACGAAGTCTCACAAAATGAATTAACAGAATTACCTAATAAGAGGATATAGTTCATCCTTCTCACAGCCATAGCAATGTAACTTGCCTTGTTCAAAATAAACCTTTTTCTTACATGATCTCTAGGAATTGTATTTCCACCCATTGGTTTCTTCAATCTTCGACAAACTTGCATACACATACAAAGGATTTTTCTGCTGGGTCAAAGGGAGGTATTCAGCAGTTTATTAAAGTAAAGAGATTTAATATAATATATTCAGGAATCGGCTCTACATTTATGGATTGAACCTTATACCATATTTTCACAGTTCATAAGAAGATTATTCACATCTGATATAATCATCTTGTTTCGATCATACTCTTCTTTGGTAATGAAAGTTGAATACATAGCAATACTCACAATTCCATCATCACCCTCCCTTGGACCAATCCTATTTAATTTAATAAAATAAATAAGTTAGTGTGAGATTATATGTGAAAGTAGTTGAAAGATCGGATTAGTTAGAATATTACAGTTTAAGAAATTCATCAATCTCGGATATGGTTGTTTCGTTATAAAAACATGTTGCACTGCTGGAGGATACACTTAGATTTCCTGTCACATTAATAATAATATAGTCAAGTTGGTGGAAATATAATTTGAAATTTTTCAGTCTATTATACTTACCATTTGACTCAATCTTGGGTATGACTGAGCATATAATTCAAACTCGCTGAACAGCATTGCATAGCGGCCGGGCCATGTTGATAATTTCATCACCCCAAAGAGTTACCCTGATCTTGTTTCCACTATGATTATATCCAAATATGTTAAATGATTTAGTAGTTATTTGTTTTTGAATCAGTAGGAGAAAAGGTACTGACCTGACGTCTTCAATGTCAATATATTGCATTGATACTATCTGGAAGTTCGCCATGCGTTCCACAGGCTCAGATACACCGACAACATACCCTATAATATCTGGATTAAGAACAGATTGCGACATTAGATTTAATCATAAATGGTATAACAATATAGAATAAGGGGGGGTCTTAGACTTGCCACATAGATTTCTCTTGTCATTGCTAAAAGTAAGTAGGTTATTATAGGAAACAAATTGAAATAGATGTCTCGGAATAACTGGTGGATCCACTACAATTTGCTCAATATAAGTTGAGGCATCCAGTAAAAGAAGTAGGTCCTGCTGAACTACACGGTAGAATGGTCTTGCGAGTTCCAGCGTAAAATTCTTAAGCCGATAAAAACCACCCTCAACAAATAAACCTTGAAAATCTGGAACGAATCTACTTCGAACACAACATTGAATTGAGTCAGCCTGTCGCAAGAGAACGTAAAAAGTAGAAATCATGTTACTTTTGACCAAGTTTTTTATTAACAGGCAGTATATATTGTTGCAAGAGGAGGAAAAAAATAGAAATTATGTTACTCAAGACCAATTAATTTATTTACAGGTAGTATATACAGATAAACATTGTTTAGAATAACCTTCTCATCTATAGCAAGGAAATCCATGCTCATTAATTCGCGGCCTTTCTTCGTATTGTAGGATCGCCACAGACGGGAGACACGAATTGTCAACCTCTTCTCACATCTGCCACGCTGAAATTGGTTGATGGAGATTGATTGTGGAGCCATCGTAAGATCTTTGTCAGCATAAACAGGTATGACGCATTATTTATGATAGCATAGATGAGGGCATGCATTCAACCTTCTTTTATATTAGAGCAGTGATAAGTTATATGAACATAAAGATGTTAATATTTTTATTATGAAATATTGAATAGAGAAATACCTAACGAATTTGTCTATTCCCAGTGCTGAAGGCAAATGGCTGTTTAAGCGAAGATCAACTTTTAGGACCTATTAATACACATGTTCAGAATTCTAAAGGTTGAATGCCAATAGGTGTGATATGTTCTTAATAACAGTCACTTCAGCTTGTATTGTTTGGGTTTCAACCATTTAAGTTGATGTTCTTTGAAATTCCCTCTTGAATAATTATACTCCCTCCGTCCCTGAAAGATTGTCCCATTTGTCATTTTGACTTGTCCCAAAAAGTATGTCCCATTTTTAAACTTAGGCATGAATGTTAGTGCAAATTATTAAGGTACAAGAAGGTGAAGCTCTTCCTTAATAATTGCAAAATGTACAACAGGACAATCTTTTAGGGACGGAGGGAGTAATCAGTTACTAAATCGCTGCTACCTATTGTAGTTATATAAGTATATTCGATCATTTACTTTGTATAAAGAGATATAGTGTAATGCATTATAGTAGGTATACCTACTAAGTGAATTCAATAAGGAGATATATTGTAATATATAAGAGTAGGTACATCTATTAAGTGTAAATTAGTATTGTCAATAATAGTGTTCACATTGTATTACATTGTCTTTCCTACTTCAAAGTCTATTCAGTTAATGTATAATATGATACAATGAATAAACCTATTTACATACCCTATGTTAATGATTAGTCTTATGAAATAAGTAGGAGGAGGTCAAAAGCCATGGTGGGCGGCTCTCACGGCTGACATGGCAAGATTAGAAAACAAATAAACCTATTAGAAGATGAGGTGTCATTCCTAGAATGAGTTTCACCCACTTTAATATACTATAGGTATAGATTTGTAGGGATAATTCATAAGGATATTTGGTAATCAATTTAAATTTGAATTGACATCTTCAAAATGTATTAATGTGTTTAAATTAGGATAATTTTGAAATTCAAAACATTTAACTATATTTAAATTAGGATAAACATTGAAGATTTGCATGAGTAATTTTATGACATTTAGAAAATTTGCCTTATTAAAAAACTTTTTAAATTTTAAGATTAGATTAGTTTATGATACCTGAATTTAACTTGCCATAGAACTGTTGCTCAAAAATTTTAAAAAATAAATTCCTGTAATTTTAATACTCCACTAACTGAATTTCATGGACTTCTTTCAAAAAAAAAACTGAATTTCATGGACTTAGTCAAAAAAATTGAAAATGTAAACGTTTTTTTTAAGAAAATATAACCCATTTGATAAATATATAAGATTTGAATTAAATCTAATCTAATTTGATAATATTAATAATTGAATTCTAATTTGAAATTATTTTACAATACTTTCCTTAGTTTATACACGATATTTTGTCATGTTCAGCCAATTTGTTTCCGTTTACTCTATTATTTTTTATAAAGAAAACATACTATATATATACTTAAGTTATATAAGGATTAAAAAAATAATATAAGAAAAATATATGAAAATAATTCAATGAGTAAGCCATACTATATATATACTTGATTTATTGTCGAAATTTAAGGCTAATTAATCTTTTTTAAAGGACTAAATGAATCTTATTAATTGCCAAAATTTAAGGCTAATTATTTTAAAAAAAAACTTATTGTCTTTTTTTAATGTATAATTTTAATTAATAATTAATTTAATTTAAATAAACGAAAACAATATGTTAGGATTATATACAACAATAAAAAAGTGAGACAATAATTTTGATATAAAACATTTAAATAAACTTATTTGTGAATTATTTCATTTAAGTAAACTTATTGGATTTATTTTAATGTATAAGTTTAATTAATAATTAATTTCATTTAAATAAAAGGAAATAATATGTTAGGTTTATATACAACAATAAAAAAGTGAGACGATAATTTTGAGATAAAACATTTAAATAAATTTACTGGTTTTATTTCATTTAAATAAACTTATTGGAAAATTTAATTTTCAAAGGATTAAAACACAAATGAATTAAAAGGACTAAAACACAAATAATTGTTATTTATGGACCAAAAAGCTGATTTATTGGCGAAAATAGATGAAATTTAAGGATTAAAATGCAAAATATCGGCGAATAAGAAATTGACACGTGGCGAGTGTAAGTACCCCAATCTGGATCACACCCTTTCAAACACACGGGAAACACCGCAGACTCATCAACACAGTCTCGACGACCCCTCTCACTCAAAACCCTCTCTAAACCCCCAACCAAACCAAGGGAGGAGCCTTTCTGGGATAAAAAGGGACAAAAGGACCTTTCGGGAATTTTCAGGAAATTGGGAAAGCAATATTGGTCCGTACGGACCTCTTTGTTGTCATAATTACTGAATCTCCTTAAAGTCCACAATATTCCCTCAAATCCCGGGGAAAATGATTACTCCCCTGCAGAGTTGGTCCGTACGGACCTCTTTGCATGCAAGATGGTCCGTACGGACTTTATTGCTCAGGGGACACCATAATTGCAAATATTCCTCCATCATCACAGATTCCCTCAAATCGAGGAAAACCAAAATACTGGATTACCAGGGAGGTCCGTACGGACCTCTTTGCACCTAATCTGGCACTATAAATAGAGGGCTCCCCCTCCTCATTTCCACACACCTCCCACTTCTCTCTTCCTCCCTAGGCCTTCTGGCTTCCCCTCTAAGTCCTTTCGAGGCATTCCCGGCCCCTTTCGGATCCTTCCGAGGCCTTCCGAGCCCCCTCGTGGTGCTCCGAAGCCTCCCGAGCGCTCCCGAGACGCTCCGCGCTGCCCGAGGCACTCTCGAGGTACTACGAGGCCCTCGTGGTACTTCGAGGCCTTGCACAGTCTTTCCACGGTGTCCCGCTCTTTCCGAGTCAAACCGACGATCCCAAACCACGCCGAAACTCGCCCGAGTGACTCCCGCCACCACAACGCACGCCGAACCTCTTCCCGAGTGATCCCGACGATCCCCACGCACGCCGAACCTGCGCCCGAACGCAGCCTACAACCTCAACTCACGCCGAAACTCGTCCAGACAACCGGTCCCTCCCGAAGCAATCCCGATCCATACCGGAACGCTACTCCGACCTCAAACACTATTCCCCAGCGGAAGACAGACACGAACCAACATTGGTAAGGCTTCCTTCCTACACTATTTCAATACATTTCCATACATAGCATACAATGTAGACATACGATCTGACATGCATTTTTAAAAGCACACGCACACACACAACATTTAAAGGATATTAGGGGTATCCGAAAGACTCGTTTTACGAGGCTACTCGGGTGAGCTCTAATATTCTAATATTCTCTTCCCGGGAGTCATCTGACCTCCGAACTCAAAATCTCATCACACAAAAACAGTTTAAAATTATCTTTAAACTGATGCCCTTTTTCAATGTTTTGGGCTTAATAAAAACGGCGTGGCGACTCTACAAAGCAAAACACAGCGAGACACCTCCAACACGCAACGCTAAAACGGAATAAGCCAGATGCCGGGGCGCGATTGCGCTGCCTCTCGGATCCTGGCGACTTTCCCGAACAGCGACGAATGCGAGATGCCGGGGGCTCCGCGCGCGAGCCGGATCCTGGGTAATTTCAGTTTGGCGACTCTGCTGGGGATATTTTGTTTTAAAATCTTTTTAAACAAAACAAAAGATTTTTAAAACGATGATGAGGGTCAAACTTTCATTTTACCCCTTCCTTTAACTGTTGTGTGTGTGTGCACGTGCTTCTTTTTTATTTTACAAAAAAAAATAAAAATACAAAAAAAAATGCATCAATATACATCTGTGCATACATTTAAAATTCTTCAAAAACTTCTGTTTTACTCAGAAAAGAATTTTAGAGACCGCACACTACGCGCACTTCGCCTCGGTTACACCGCACTCTACTCCATTTCTTTGCCCTCGGTTACACGCACGCTACGCGCCTTTGCTTGCCTCGGATACACTTTGCACACTTCTGACCCTCAACCCGGAGTGGTCTCGGTTGCGGTCCGTTAGGTCTTCCTAGGCCTCTTGGACGCGCACGGGATCATTCCAAACATCCCATCCTAGCCAAGCGTCAACCCTGCACGTTTGAGTCTTGAGTCACACTCTGTCCAGACTCGGTTGGTTTTTACCCGGTCAGGTGTCATACGGCTGGATACATATACCATGCCGGCCATTTTTCAAAGTCAAGGCTCGGAACTCAAGATCCCTTGCGCAAGCAAAGCGATGAAAGGTCATGCTAAAATCTTGACACGATCTTGATTTCCGAAGCTACACCAGACGATGTTCCGTCCCGTATATACATCCATGCTCACATGACACCATGTCATCACGCCTTTGATACGTCGGCCATGACAATATGACCCAGCCAACGCCTAACGTCACAGATCCCTTGCGCAAGCAAGGTAAAGAGAGGTCATGCCGAACTCTTGACCTGATCTTGACTTAGTGGCCGGCTCGGTTCACTATTCACATGGCTAACGCATCAAAACGAACATGACAGGCTCGGTCCTTAGGTTCGATTTTTTCTTTAAGGCCGGTGGAAACCGCTTGCACGATGGGACCTCGCCTGGGGTCGTCCACCCCGGGATGTCGAAATACGGTGTGCAAAACGAGGGGCTTATAGCCGCACGAGATGGTCTCCATCGACCCGGGATCTAGCATAGTTGCGAAAAGAAGAGCAATCTTTTCCAACCTACCTAGGACTCTGAGAAAACACGTTTTAAGTAAATTAAAACAACAAAAATCAAAAAATAAAAGAAACGGAAACCGCATGCCACGTGAGCTTTCCCCCTTTTATCCCGTTAGGCCATTCCTGTGTCTAAACCTTGCCTATCACCCCCTCCAGCTAACAGAGAGTGGTCGAGAGTACCCGGGAACCCGTCTCCCGGTGTCAAAACAAAGCAAGGTCCTACCTCCTTCCCAGCTCTGTCACCGGGACGGTCACAAATCCCCATGGCCAAGTCAGTGGATAACAACGATGAGAACGGGACCTTACCCCCAAGAAATTTCCCAACATTGGAAGAAGTTTGGCAGGTCCTCATGGCTATTGAGAAACGTCAAGGTGAGCAACAAGCCTGGATTGAAGGTGCCATGCACCACTTCGGAACCTTAGCCACCCAACTACACAGGGCTTCCCGAAGCCATGACTCAAGCTCCTACGGCCTCTAACATCTCTCATTGTCTCCCGAGAAGTCAACTGTTACCCTCGTACGAGCCATGCAGTTATGACGTAAGGCCACAAGACCTTCCGGAGGAAAGCTTGCCCATCCGGCCCCGAGGTCCGGTACTCACCGCCGAACAACGAACACATCGGTGGGACGTCTGCGATTGCCGGTGCTTGTCTGGAAATGGAATTCCGGGATGCAATGAACGAGGGCCGTCCTCGACGAAAGAAGAAGCTATCTTCTCAACAAAAGCGAAAAGGAGGTATGAATGCTGGTGATCCCACGGTCGGAACCCTTGGAGAACCCTCGGGAAAGTTTGACTACTACGTCATCTACTCCAAAGAAGCCTAGCTCGCACAAGGCCATGGCAATGTACGCTCCATGATCAGTGGGACGAGCTTCGCACCGCCACCAAAGGCCCGAAGGTCGGATAATCCAACCCCTGTCTTGGGAAGGTCTCAAAGCCACTATTGATGCTTCGGTAAAGGCTATTACGGTGAACGAATTGAAATGCGCGGTCGGCCTTACGCCAATCGGGCTCCTCCCACTCTACGAAATAGGAGAGACAAGCAAAACCATAAGTCCAGAGGTGAATGTTCGACACGTTCGGTCAAATCCTGTGAATCCTCCACGGACGGACAAAAGGCCAGGCCATACCGAGCCACGAACGAAAAGGGACCCTACGCCAAAGAAGCCGAAACCTTGGACCCAAAGGTGAAGATCCTGTCTTGACACGGCTCAAGCGCACTCGAGGCTAACATCTCGCTCTGGTCCTTACTCACTTCATCTTACCCGCACAAGCTCAAGTTGGAAGAAAGCACTGGCCCGGACCATGGTTCCCATCACGGTGACACACGATGAAGCGGTTCGGATGATTGGCAACGTCAATTACGGCAATATCATCACCTTCACAGAGCTCGACCTTCCAAAATTTGGGGCGACCATAACGAGCCTCTCTACATAACGAGTTCATTTGGACGGCGTCGTCTCCACGGGTGTTGGTAGATGGGGATCATCCATGAACGTCCTTCCAGCCAAAATGATGGATTTGCTAGGGATCAAAGCAGGCGATCTAAAGCCCTCGACTCGGGCAATCAAGGCATACGACTCAACATCCCGCCCGAGTCTTGGGAATAGCCACCTTGAACTGTGGTTTGGAAAACAAATGGTCCCGACAGATTTCCAAGTCATCGACATCCCAATCACATTCAGCTGCCATTTTGGGACGCCCTTGGCTACACCGGATCAATGGGGTGGCATCCACTCTTCATCGGTGCGTAAAGTTCGTCCAAGGAACAGATCTTACCATCATCTACGGTGATAGCATAGTCAACGAAAGGACCAGAAACAAACGGCGTCCCGGTCTTAGAAATCAAACCCGACGATGATGGCATGATGCTAACAGGGTTCACCATCGAAAGCCCAAAGGCCCAAGTGTGCCACATAGACTGCCTTTGATTTGGGACAAGATCCCTCCCCAGATGAAAATGATGAAGCACTATGAACTACATCCGGGGCTCGGTTTGGGAAAACGCCATCGGGGCACTCAACGGATCATCAATATCAAAGAACAGAATACCTGCACGGCACTGGGATACTCTCCTACTCCCGAACACATTGCGGAGGACAAGCGAGCCGCACGAAAACACTCCACGAGATAACAAAAGAGGCTTGCACGCCATCTCCGATCTTCGTCCTTACGGCTTCGACATGACCAAGTACTTCACAAAGAAGGCCGGCAACTTGGAAGAAGATCCGTAAAAGGGAACAGAGGCCGATCGTGCCAAACAAAGTGGCCGAGCAACCATGGACAAGCTCCGAGCAGTAACTGGCAAGATTCGGAGGCCTCAAGCCAAATCTGTCCGAAAGAGCATTCCTCGACACACCGCCTCTCTTGGGATCCCGAAACCACCACTATTCACAATGAATTTTGGTTCGAAAAACTCCCTCTTTGGCGGAAGAATTCGAAAAACTCTCTGTCAACACTCCCGCCTTCAAAAAACGGGACGAGTCCGCATTCGAGCTAGTAATGCCCAAGACAAAAGCAAAGACTCCGCAGACGATGCTTGGGACGAGCCACTGCTCCACTGCTCTTCAAAGAAGAAATCGAGATGCCGGATCTAATCGATTTTGTTTCCTCGATAACTCGTGATAGCAATGATCGGGAACGGTGACATAAAGCCCTTCAAGCCCCACCTCCTATCAAGCTCATTGCCACTCAATAACCGGGCCACCTTCTCCGGACCCACTGCCCGGCCAAAAAGGACATGATCGAACAACTTGGTTCTCGACCCCTCAAGTCCTAGAGTCTAGTGTCAAAACTCATCCCGAGTCCATTAGCTTTGAATTTGAGTCTCTCGAGTCATCCGATGGCCTCGCGCCGGAAGATTACGAACTCATTGCCAATAATGTATTCCCGTATGCTCTTAATGAATGCTTCGATCTTTCCGAGTATCCTCTCATTGCATCTTTAACAGCGATAAATTAACTAACACACAAACAGGTTAATAACGATTCACTTGATAAAGAAGCGAGACACATTAAATGAACAATACATTAAGCACATCTTTAAGCATGTTGTCAAACGAGAGAAAAACCGGGCCCAAGCTGCCGAGAAGGTTTTAATCACAACGATTTGCAAGATTGCTGAAGAGCCAAAGAGACGCAAGTCCGACGCCATTTCCAGCACAAATCAAATTTTCCAATACCTCAAAAGCGGGGAAACCACCCTCATGAACAAGGGAGACCCACACAGAGAAGGGGTCAAAACCAAGAGCATCATGGCCCTAAAACGCCTTGCCTCTCACTTCGTCATCCTCGGGGACATGCTATACAAGAAACGCTACCACGGGCCACTCCTACGCCGCATCGCCCAAGAAGAAGCGAACAAGTTCATGAACGAAGTCCACAATGGGGCTTGCGGTCCCCACATGAATGCCGAGCCACGATGCAAATCATTCTCGTGGATGGGCTACTACTTGGATCTCCATGGAGGCGGTGCATCCACTTTGTCCGAAGCCGCGACAAGTGCCAACGGTTCTCCAACCTCAATCATCTGCCGCCCCACGATCTCTACCGCATGACTACACCTTGGCCCTTTGCCACTGGGGGAATTGACGTCATCGGGAAAATCGCTCCGCCGGCAAAGAATCGGTCACGAAGTTCATCTTAGTAGACATCGACTACTTCACCAAATGGGTCGAAGCCAAGTCCTACAAGGTACTCACCTCCAAGAAGGTCGCGCATTTCCTCAAGGAAAACATCATCTGCCGATACGGCATTCCAAATGAGGTCATATCGGACAACGGCTCACACTTCGAAGGGGAATTCGACGCATTTCTGGCTGAATTCAAGATCACACGCCACAAATCTTCTCCCTACCGGCCACAAACAAACGGCGCCGTGGAAGCGGCAAACAAAACCCTCGAACGGATCATCCGAAAAATGACCACCCGAGGACGAGATTGGCCCGAGAAGCTGCACTCTTGCACTTTGGGGCTACCGCACATCGGTCGAACGACCACGGGAGAAACCCCATTTGCCCCGACATACGGGATGGAAGCGGTCCTTCCCATCGAGCTAGAAATTCCCTCACTCCGAGTGCTGCTGGAAAATGACATCAACGAAGTCGAATGGCTCCGGCCGACATGACGAATTGGCTCGCTAGACGAGCGACGACTAAAGGCCATGGAACACGTCCGAACCTATCAAAGCGGGATGGCTAGAGCTTTCGACAAGAAAGTCAAATCCCGAGACATCGGGGAAGGTGACCTTGTACTCAAAGAAAAGCCTCCCACTCGAACCAACCCACTGGGAAAATGGGAACCCACATGGATCGGCCCTTTCGTGGTTCAAAAGATCTTCTCCGGAGGCGCCATGAAGCCGACAGACCTAGACGGCAATCCCTTCATGAATCCAAATAACGGAAGCAAACTTCGCAGATACTTCGCCTAAAGAAGAACAAGCTGTGCATCTCTTGGCACTCCATGTAGTGTCGTAACTACGCGGACACTGAGCCCTCTAGTCAGGGGGAACGTAGGCAACCTTAATTGGTCCGGTCTAAAAATACACAAAAAGGTCAAAAGTTTGAATGTCAATCAAGACCTCTATCAAGCTACGCACTTTTCAAGAACACGCCCGGGCGGTCACCTTGACCAAGTCAAACGACGGCGGCAACATCAAAGGACATCCGAGGGTCACTCGGCATCAAAGCGGCGACTCATGTATGCGCTTCCAAGCCGGGGCTTGTCTTCGCCCTCACGCGCTTCAAAAAAAAAAAAAAAAAAAACAAAGAGAGCTCGAGCAAGGGCTCACAAAAGAGCTCGAGCAAGGGCTCACAAAAAAAAACAAAAGAAGCTCGCGAAGGCTGCAAATTGAGGTCAAGAGCCCGACGCCAACAAAGGGCAAGGAAGCTACGAAAAAGACCGTCAAAACGAGTTGTCGTGAAAGCATTCAACCTCTCGGCCAAGCACAAAGCCTCAAAGAAATGGGATTGCCGTCATGGCTCGATCTGCTTCGGTCCGCAAATGCAAAGTAAAAGTCCAAAGATGGACGCCAAGACAAAAGTCACACAAACGAAGCAAAGGCAAACAAGAGATCTTGCGTCTCGACAAAGCTTTAAAAGTAAATCACAAATCACTAACGGTTACAACATTTCTTGATGAGTTCAAGCACGGTCTACTCTCAAGTTCACAACATGCTAAAAGACGACTTAATACATTTAACTAATAATGTGTTTGCAATGCAATGAATGGATACCTAGGAGGTCATTCCGCGCCATCTGCGCTTGTCCCTCGCCATTCTTTCCTTTCTTCCCTCGTCCCCGGCGAGTCTTCTTTCGCTCCCGTGAACCAACTCTCGCGTCTCTCGGTCCGAGATGCGGGGTCCTCCCCGTAGAATCAAACAATCCGGTAGCTCTCGGGGCTTCATTCGCCCGTGCTTCGGCCTCGGATCTCCTCCCCGCGAGTCCGCAAAAGAGGACCTCTCCCGTCGATCGGTCAACTCTAGTCTCGTAGTCAAACAAGTGTCTCCCGTCACATCCAAAGGGTCGACCGGGCTTCGGCACTCCTAAGGCAATAGCTACTACGGCAACCGGGTCCTGTAATCGCTACACGCACCGCTCTCCAAGACCACTTGGGATGACCAACACGCCGCTCATACAAGGCCGTGCACGAGCCGCCAATACGACGCTCCCGACGTCTAAGGAGTACCACAGGAGGGAAAGCGGAATACTTCCATACCCTCAGAAAATACAAGAAGGCACTGAATCCGCCATACAAAGAGGAACTACCTCCGCAAAGAAGCAAGGTCATCCCGGCCCAATAAAGGCTCCCCGCTTCATCCCAAACCGCCGGAAACAAGCAACGGAATATAGAAGGAGGACCAAGACAAACCTGGAACTCGATAACGTAGGACCCTTCTGCAAGATCCTCCTAGTCTCAATCCTCCAGTCTGCCCAGGAAACTCCACCGCCGGATCTGATGCGTACTCAAGCCGGTGCCATCCATCTCTCCCAAGCGGGCGATCCATATCCAACACAAGAGGTCGGCGAGCAAATGACCACGGGCTAAACGACGTCGGAGCCTCGGGCATGGCCTCGAAGTCTCTCTCGCAGCCACAAGGTGAGCAAAGCAGTGGATTCCCTCTCATGAATCCGATCCCCGGTCGCCGACGGTCGATACCATGAAGAGTCTCCCCCGGCACCAACGGGACAATATCTTCTCCGGCTCTGCGGTGCCCTACCACATCTAGCAAAGCGCCATCACAAATGCCAAGTGAGCCGACCATGAAAAGCGTCGCCATCACGCACAAGGCGAAGGCATCCCAAGAGACGTCACTCTCATCATCAACCATGAACCGCTCAGGCAGCTCAGAAATGTCGATATGACCCGAATCAAGGATCATGCCTGCACTTCTTCCAACGAAGTACGAAGAAAGCCTCGCAAGCTTCACGCTCGCGCAGACCACCAATCAAAGGAAGCGAGATGGCCTCCACCTCCGGTCCCCCATCAAAGCCCGAAAATCCTCAAAAGTGGGCACCATTTCATTATAGGAGAAACGGTACACATGCCTCCTAACATCTCGTAACTTCGCGGCGGCCTCGCAACAAATCCCAATCAGGAACCAACTCCTTAAAAGACCAAATCGAGCAAAGACGAAACCTTACCTCGAAAGCCCGTCTCGATGCCTCATACGGCGCCGCATCCACGTTTTCAACTGCTCAAGGAAGTGTGCTTGCCTCTCCTGCGAAATCCTCGGCAAAATTCTAGGGACGTACGAAGAATCCATGGCAAAAATGGAGGTTCCTAGAGAAAATGGGGAAGAAAGCTCGAAAATGGCCGCAAATGGGAAAATGGGGAAGAACCCGGACCTTTGGAAAGCATTTATCCCCTTCCCAAAGCAAGGTTGGTCCGTATGCGGACCTATTTGCATGCTAGGTATGTCCGTACGGACCTCCTTGCACAAAAGAACCCATTTCCCAAAGCCAAACGGTACAACAATCACTGTCCCCAGGTAGGACCTTGCTCAAGCTTTGCCCAAACACTGGCCAAAGCCATTCCCGGCAAACATACACTACCCACAAACGCACTCTCAGCTCACGTGGCATGCACAAAAATATAATAGCAACAATTTCTAGGACAAATCCCGAGAATCACAAAAATGACATTACATCTTAAAAAAAAAAATACTGTTTGCCGTGCAAATACGAGTGTTTTATTACAGGTACATCAAATGTCTGTTGCTAAACAAAAAAAAAGAGGGAAAGCAAATGAATACTAATCAGACTCCTCAGCATCATCATCCTCGCCGAGGTCCTCCAAAGAAAAGTCGGGCATCCCGGCGAACTCGCCCGTCACATCCTCGTCGCCGAATACCGAGAGCACCACGGAGGCTCCCACGAAAAGTACTCGAAGGATCAAATCCGGCGAAAGGATCAAAGAAAGAAGGCTGCGAGGACCTCACGTGCGCCACGCGCGAGAGGCATGAATCGATAAAAGGGCTGCTCCCTCGAAGGCCCCGCAGCTCAGAAGACGTCCCGCATCCATGCTATGCCGCCTCGAAGGTCCCTCTCCTAGCGGCTCAGGCTCGGCTCTAGGCGGAGGAACGTCTGATTGCCTCGAAGGCATAGGCTCGTACGCCGGCACGCTGCCGCGAAGACCGGCAAGATATCTTCAAGCCATCTTCTTCGCAACGACCTCATCGCCACTTAACGGCGAGTCGGCATATCATAGGCTCTCCCGGGACCCGCACCAACAAGCGACCAAGGAAACGTCAAAGAATACGGTTATACTCAACAACACAAAAGAGAAAAATACGTAAAAGATGCCAAGATGGAAAAGAGTCGCACACTCACCGATCTATCTGGGATCCACTCAGATGCCACGAGCACTGCTCAGAACGGCATGTGCGGACACCCTCCTCCTCGATCCGTCCCGCGACATACGTACGTGAAATCCGGCCCAGACGCATCGGAACCCTGCAGGGAAGCTCGCGGCCTCTCTCTCCTCGCGCCGGTACTGCGGCGTCCTCGGCCTTCCTCCTCACGAAGGCCCCGTACTCCTCTCCATACAAAATGAACTCCTGGGCGCGACAAGGCCGGCCAAGGTACTCTCAAAATCAAGCACGTCCATGTCCCGGAATCAAGCATCCCAAAGTGGAGGGTCCCTCGGAGCCACGGGAAGCACACCTGGGAGCCATCTTTGCCGGAAGACCCGCTCTCCCGGAGTACATAACATCGCAAGTCAAGCCCCGCAGCATCTCACAAGGCCTAGCACATTTGTCAGCTCCTCGGGAGCCCCCTCAAACTTCATCCCCTCATAATGAGAGGCCACGGGAACAAAACGAACCCCTCCGGGCTACTTCCCGCTCCCAGACGCCTCTCGCACATCCCCTATAGGCGATGGTGAAGCTTCTCCCTCCTGTGGTCCTTCCTTCTTCCTCATGGGAGGTGCAGACCTTGATCCGACGTAGCGGGATGGTACGCAGCGAATGTAACAGCCAAGTGATCTCTATATCCCACGCGAAAAACTTCAAAACCTCATAAGAACCACACACAGCGCGATAAAAACGAGAAAAGGCTCGGTACACAAAAGAAAAATGGAGAAGCGACAAGCTTGCTAAATCAAAAAAAACGCGCAATAAACTCATACCTCCAAAGCGAAGTCAAAACGGGCGTAATCGCCAATCCCAGGCTAAACCGGTCCAAGGAGAAGTGTAGAGCTCGGCCTAAGGCACGCCTCGCCTAAGCAATATCACGAGACCATTTATCCCGAGGCATCAATCAAGCTCTCAGCGAGTAGCAAAGGGAGCCGTGCGGTCGCGTGGTTCGAGAACAAAGTCTCTGAGAAGTGCATACCACAAAAAGGAGCGCGCCAACCGGCTTCTCGCCTTGAGTAAATCCTAATTCGGTACCCCCGATGTAGTCCCAATGCTTGACGAATGATCCTCGGCTCCACGTCGCCTCCCACAGACATCCCTGCAGCCCCCTGCGGAGGACGAGGCTCAAAGCCCAAGAAGGCTGCATCGGTAAACACAACATCGGGAGATCACTATCTTCCACCTGTCACGGCCCTCCTTTGAAGAAGAAAGCCCGGTGCATCGCAAAGCAAAATCGGTCGGCGTCAGCATTCACCTCTCCCCCACTCGACGATGGAAGGTGTGGGTGGTATCCTACTGATACTCGGACAAGGCGGGGGAAGACACGCTCTTGTTCTTCCCTGCGTGTCAGAAGCCCCGGCCCGGGTTCTCGAACTTGAACACACCCGGACCGGAAAGCGTAGACCCGGCCTCACGGGACTCGGCCTACGGGTCCACGGAAATATCGAGCATCCTTGCCAAGATAGCTGTAGCGGCTCGAGCGATCCCAGAGTCTTAAATCCTCTTCTTCCCGTATGCCATAAGCCCCGCATCCACAACGGGAGGTAAACACTGACAAAGGTACGTCAATCACACGGTACTTAATACGAAGGCACGCTATAACTCCAGTCACAAAACCACGGCACATATAATGCACATAATTTTCACATACATTATACATATAATTTTTTTCCCATGCGGTCGGAAATCCGTCACAAAAACACGGCACACAATGCACATGTATTTCTCACATATTTCTCAATATAAGAAAAAATTTTTCCCAGGGAGTCCGTCACAAAACACGGCTACACTGTACACATTTTCTCAACAAAGAAAAAGGGGGGATTAAACGAGTCCACGACACATTTTCAAAAGAAAATCCGTCCCAACACATATGGCTGCACATATTTTTCCCCACAAAGTCCGTCACCCAAAAACATAGCTGCACACGTGCCACGACACGTATACATAACACAAAAAAATAAAATCCGTCCTACACGGCACACACTTTCACATATAACCTCGTCTGCAGCACTATGCACGTGTCCCATTTTTTTCTACAGAAATTATCACTACACGATAATTTTTCTCATAATGTACATATATACATAAATAGCATTACGATGCAATATCTTTAAGCATGCAATTTCATTAGAGAAGCACTTTATTTTCACAAATAAAAGCTAAATCTACACATTTACGCACAAAAATACACATACCCTTACATTTTTACATGTCTATTTCAACAATTCATCAAGAATTTCACAAAAAAGGCATAAAATAATAACAAAAAAATTCAAAAATGGCAGAAAACTAAAACCTAGTTCTAGCATTCAAAAATTGACGGAAAGGTGAAATCAAGAAAGCAGGAACAGATTTCTTACCTCCCACGGCGTTCATGGAGCGACAGACGTTGTGCACCACTCCCAGGATTCGGATACAAGATGACATCAGGGTTCTTCGAAAGATGGGCAGAGCGAAATCCAATTCCTTTGGAGCTCCATTCGCTGCTCGACCACTTCACATTGCGTTGGCGACGGCTCCTTCGAGATCCCTCCGCCATTGCAAGCAATTCAAGCTAAGAAAAATGGAAGATTTTGGACAAAAATGGAGGTTTTCTCTCTTTCTCTCTCGATGCGGTTCCACCTTCTTGGAGAATGGAAATGCCAAGTGGAGCCTCGGAAGTATTAGCTAGGTCAAAACTGCGGGAGCGCAAAAATCAAAGGGAGTGGTCGTACGGACCTCTTTTGCAACCAGATTGATCCGTACGGACCTTCTTTGCAAAGGGTGACCAAATTACTTTCCCTGCCCTTATAATCTTTGCCCCTGGATGTCCAAGGCCTTTTCCGGCCAAATCCCAAGTGTAACGGGAGTGGTCCCTAACCCTTCAATTGATCCACCAGGCCGTCAAGCGTAAGACCGGTCTCGCCACTTTCAACGGCCCGATTCAATCCACCGGCCATCAACGTAAGACCGGTCCTCGCCCACTTCCGCCCGGCAATTCAACCACCGGCCGGGTCGGCGTAAAATAGGTACCTCGCCCGCTCAGCGGCGTAATTGACAGACGTAGTCGGCGTAAGGCCGCTGCTGCAAGGCTCGCCCGGCTCCAGCAGCGACAATTAATCGACCGCCGGCCGTCAACGTAAAAATGGGTCCTCGCCCACTTCAACGTGCAATTCAATCCCCGGCCGTCGGTGTAAGTACCGGTCCTCGCCACACTTCAACGGCAATTCAATCCCCGTCGTCGGTGTAAGGCCGGTCTCCGCCCACTTCAACGGCAATTCCAACCACCGGCCGTCGGTGGGTAAAACAGGTCCTCGCCATTCAAGCGGCAATTCAATCGACACGTCAACGTAAGACCCGGTCCTCGCCCCACTTCAGCGACAATTCAATCCCCGGGGCCGTCGAGTGTAAGACCGGTCCTCGCCTGACTTCAACGGCGACTCAAGAAGGAGCCAACACCTCGGCACGAGATCCCGCCCACTTTAACGGCAAATCGAGACGCCTTCACTGTAAGACCGCTCCCGCGGCTAGTTGACCACCGCCGGCTCAACGGCAGTTCAAGAAGGAGCCAGCACGGCCCAGCCCACGAATCTCAAGGCACGAGAACGCCTCCCAAACGCTCAACGACAACTTCGACCAGGCCGGCCCTCCGAAAGAGGTCCGAAGTCGTCTTCCCAACGTAAAAGGGCCCTCTACAAGGTCACGCATCCCAATGACAATTCCAAGCACCTAAGAAATCGGTGTAAGCTCCTGGACCGCCCGGCCCGAGCCTTGGCGCATTAGTGCACCGGCCATCAAAGTGCAAGCCCGAGCTCCTCCCCAACAAGTCGAAAGGGAAGTCATACAAGACCGTGCATATCCCCAAAGACCGGCCATCATCCTTGCCCACTCAAGCGGCAAAACAAGCACAAGAAGGAGCCAACACCTCCGAAATTACAAGTCCCCAAGGCACGAAGCGCCTCTAAAACGCCAAATGGTGAAGCAATCACCGGCCGTCATCCTTGCCCACTTCAACGGCAACGCAAGCACGGCGGAGTAATCGTAAGTCCAACCTTACTACTCAACATGCAAAAACACAAAGGCATCTACGCCTCTCGAAGCACAAGGCGGCCGCTCCACAAATGCGGCTATGCTAGAAGACGATTCAAAGTCCTCGCGCATTACATCCACAAATGCGGCTAGAAAGACGATTCAAAGTCCTCGCGCATTACATCCACAAATGCGGCTAGAAGACGATTCAAAGTCCTCGTGGCATTTACATCACCTGCGGATAGAAGACGATTCAAAGTCCTCGCATTACATCAACTGTCATGGCGTAGAAGACGATTCAAAGTCCTCGCGCATTACATCAGCCGCCAGGAAGACGATTCAAAGTCCTCAGGGCACCAACCGGCCAAGACGATGCAAAGTCCTCCCGGCCGTGGCACCAACCGCCGCCGAAGACGATTCAAAGTCCTCCCGGCGTGGCACAACCGCCTTGAAAGACGATGCGCAAAGTCCTCCGCGTGGCACCAACCGCCACCGAAGACGATTCAAAGTCCTCGGTGGCACCAACCGCAATCGGAAGACGATTCAAGTCCTCACAACTATCTCCGGCCCGGAAGGCCTTAAACCACCCGATTAGGAAAATCGTGAAAATTTCCATCCCAGGACACCACCACGTCCTCACAATTGACCTCGGCGGTCACACAACACTTCAGGGCACCACCACGCCCGCACTCACAAATTCACGACCTCCGAACTACGACCCGGCTTGATTCCCGCCAGGGATACGTAGGAATCCTATCACGGGGTCCGGCCCGCATCGACCTATACGGTCACCCGGACACCACCACGTTCTACCGCGACCTCGGCGGTCACACGACACTTCGAGGCACCACCACCGCCGCATTCACAAAACACTCTCACCCCACACCCGAACTACGACCAGGCTTGATTCCCGCGAGGATACGTAGGAATCTTATCCTCACAGGGGTCCGGCTTACGCGGTGCCACAAAAGGACACCACCGCGTCCTCACACCGACCTCCACGGTCACTTCCTCTCCCGCACGCGATCCAGTTAGGACCCTTATCTTATCGGCGACCCCACTTCTTTCATAAGTGACGTCGTCGAGGGCTTACGTAAGTACCCCAGTCTGGATCACACCCTTTCAAATACACGGGAAACACCGCAGACTCATCAACACGAGTCTCGACGACCCCTCTCACTCAAAACCCTCTCTAAACCCCCAACCAAACCAAGGAGGAGGCAGCTGCGGGATAAAAGGGACAAAAGGACCTTTCGGGAATTTTCGTGGGAAATTGGGAAAGCAATATTGGTCCGTACGGACCTCTTTGTTGTCATAATTCTTGAATCTCCTTAAAGTCCACAATATTCCCTCAAATCCAGGGAAAATGATTACTCCCTGAAGTTGGTCCGTACGGACCTCTTTGCATGCAAGATGGTCCGTACGGACCTTATTGCTCGGGGGACACCATAATTGCAAATATTCCTCCATCATCATGAGCATTCCCTCAAATCGAGGAACCAAAATCTTTGGATTACCGGGGAGGTCCGTACGGACCTCTTTTGCTAAATTTGCACTATAAATAGAGGGCTCCCCCTCCTCATTTCCACACACCTCCCACTTCTCTCTTCCTCCCTTAGCCTTGGCTTCCCCTCTAAGTCCTTTCGAGGCATTCCGTACCCTTTCGGATCCTTCCGAGGCCTTCCGAGCCCCCTCGTGGTGCTCCGAAGCCTCCCAGAGCGCTCGAGACGCTCCCGCGCTGCCCCCGAGGCACTCTCGAGGGTACTCTGAGGCCCCTCGTGGTACTCCGAGGCCTTGCTGGTCTTTCCACGGTGTCCGGCTCTTTCCGAGGTCAAACCGACGATCCCAAACCACGCCGAAACTCTGCCCGAGTGACTCACTGCCACCACAACGCCCACGCCGAACCTCTTCCCGAGTGATCATCGGGATCCCCACGCACGCCGAACCTCTGCCCGAACGCAGCCTACAACCTCAACTCACGCCGAAACTGCGTCCCGCAGACAACCGGGTCCCTCCCAAGCAATCCCGATCCATACCGGAACGCTACTCCGACCTCGAAACACTATTCCCCAGTGGAAGACAAAGACACGAACCAACATTGGTAAGGCTTCCTTCCTACACTATTTCAATACATTTCCATACATAGCATACAATGTAGACATCCGATACGACATGCATTTTTAAAAGCACACGCACACACACTGACATTTAAAGGATATTAGGGGTATCAGAAAGACTCGTTTACGAGGCTACTCGGGTGAGCTCTAATATTCTAATATTCTCTTCCTGAGGGAGTCATCGACCTCCGAACTCAAAATCTCATCACCACAAAAACAGTTTAAAATTATCTTTAAAAGCGATGCCCTTTTTTCAATGTTTTGGGCTTAATAAAAACGGCGTGGCGACTCTACAAAGCAAAACACAGCGAGACACCTCCAACACGCAACGCTAAAACGGAATAAGCCAGATGCCGGGGCGCGATTGCGCTGCCTCTCGGATCCGGGCGACTTTCCCGAACAGCGACGAATGCGAGATGCCGGGGGCTCCGCGCACGAGCCGGATCCCGGGTAATTTCAGCGAGCTGTGGGGCTTGAAATTTCTTCTGCTTTAATATTATATATGGATGTGTAAGTTTATAGTATATCCTCTTATCAGTGTAACACAACATGCTTTATTTCCAACTAAATTGCATATAATAAATTTCTATTACTTAAATTATAGAAGATTCATTTGTACAGTGTAAATTTATGTAGATTAATAGGTTTGCAATTTTATTTGATGTTAAACATGACTTATTGGATCATTTATCTCATGCAGAAGATGAGTGTTCCTTTGTTTACCTGGAGAAGAAATTCTAGAATAATATCCAAGGTACATATTTTTCAAAATTAAATATGTAATGTCATTCGATTATAAGAGTGAAGTAAAGAAATGCCGGCATTTTAATAGTCAATACATAATGACATTGTGAAATTAGAGCTATAATATAGTTTTTTTTACGAGAAAACATAAGAAAACGATGTAATGTATTATAAAAAAAAAGGAGAAAACAAAAAATTCTTGGAAAGTGTTTATCCGAGAGACATCCGGGACATTAGGTGGTATGGTGTTATTACATGGCAAACATGACAAAGAGGTGAAATTAATAAATGGACATAATGGTCATTTTAAACTCGATGCCTTTACGCACTTTCTTCAATCCGCAACCTCTTTTCCCTTTCCTCCTTGCATTGTTGACTCTTCCTCAACCCTCGACAAAGTTGCATCATCATATCTGTCCAAAACGAAAATTCTTTAAGTGTTTATACATAAAGTAGATCATTTAGTTATTATACGACTTAAACCAACCTTTTCCTAGAATAACTCCTTTTCTCATTCACGTATGGTGTGTTGTGAAATTGAAGACGCTCCCCGACCCAACTTCACCCTGAATTATAATAAGATAAGTTAAGGAAAAAGAAAAGAATTAATTCTCATAATTTATAATGTTACCATGAAAATGGGTTATTGGTTTCTTACCAGAGCCTTTTCAGGAGGTGGGTCGCGAATGTCACCTTCAAGAAATACTTTCTTGACTGTGAAAGTTTCAATTGCACTACCAATACGTTTATCATTTAATTCAAGTTGAAAGACGTAACATTTTCCTATAAGCTGACGTAGTTGCCTAGGGAGGGGCTCGCCATAATCTTCCTGCCGTTGACAATTACGTGTATAAAACGGAGAAAGGAAATTTTATAACCAAAATTAGTCCAAAGATATAACATACTTACCTCATCAACTAACTGGGCTAAATCAGTTGCCTTGATGCATATAAGCTTCTCTATCTCACAATCAAATAAAACACATTTCAAGGAATCCCGCCCATCATTAAGTTTCGCCTCAATACGATACCTATGGAGTACATATAATTAAAGAAGAAGTGATAATAAAAGACATCATTGTGAAACACAAAGTCTCACATAACGAATTAACAGAATTACCTAATAAGAGGATATAGTTAATCCTTCTCACAGCCAAAGCAATGTAACTTGCCTTGTTCGAAAATATTATTAAAGAAGAAGTGATAATAAAAGGCATCATAGTGAAACACGAAGTCTCACAAAATGAATTAACAGAATTACCTAATAAGAGGATATAGTTCATCCTTCTCACAGCCATAGCAATGTAACTTGCCTTGTTCGAAATAAACCTTTTTCTTACATGATCTCTAGGAATTGTATTTCCACCCATTGGTTTCTTCAATCTTCGACAAACTTGCATACACATACAAAGGATTTTTCTGCTGGGTCAAAGGGAGGTATTCAGCAGTTTATTAAAGTAAAGAGATTTAATATAATATATTCAGGAATCGGCTCTACATTTATGGATTGAACCTTATACCATATTTTCACAGTTCATAAGAAGATTATTCACATCTGATATAATCATCTTGTTTCGATCATACTCTTCTTTGGTAATGAAAGTTGAATACATAGCAATACTCACAATTCCATCATCACCCTCCCTTAGACCAATCCTATTTAATTTAATAAAATAAATAAGTTAGTGTGAGATTATATGTGAAAGTAGTTGAAAGATCGGATCAGTTAGAATATTACAATTTAAGAAATTCCTCAATCTCGGATATGGTTGTCTCGTTATAAAAACATGTTGCACTCCTGGAGGATACACTTAGATTTTCTGTCACATTAATAATAATATAGTCAAGTTGGTAGAAATATAATTTGAAATTTTTCAGTCTATTATACTTACCATTTGACTCAATCTTGGGTATGACTGAGCATATAATCCAAACTCGCTGAACAGCATTGCATAGCGGCCGGGCCATGTTGATAATTTCATCACCCCAAAGAGTTACCCTGATCTTGTTTCCACTATGATTATATCCAAATATGTTAAATGATTTAGTAGTTATTTGTTTTTGAATCAGTAGGAGAAAAGGTACTGACCTGACGTCTTCAATGTCAATATATTGCATTGATACTATCTGGAAGTTCGCCATGCGTTCCACAGGCTCAGATACACCGACAACATAACCTATAATATCTGGATTAAGAACAGATTGCGACATTAGATTTAATCACAAATGGTATAACAATATAGAATAAGGGGGGGTCTTAGACTTGCCACATAGATTTCTCTTGTCATTGCTAAAAGTAAGTAGGTTATTATAGGCAACAATTTGAAATAGATGTCTCGGAATAACTGGTGGATCCACTACAATTTGCTCAATATAAGTTGAGGCATCCAGTAAAAGAAGTAGGTCCTGCTGAACTACACGGTAGAATGGTCTTGCGAGTTCCAGCGTAAAATTCTTAAGCCGATAAAAACCACCCTCAACAAATAAACCTTGAAAATCTGGAACGAATCTACTTCGAACACAACATTGAATTGAGTCAGCCTGTCGCAAGAGAACGTAAAAAGTAGAGATCATGTTACTTTTGACCAAGTTTTTTATTAACAGGCAATATATATTGTTGCAAGAGGAGGAAAAAAATAGAAATTATGTTACTCAAGACCAATTAATTTATTTACAGGTAGTATATATAGATAAACATTGTTTAGAATAACCTTCTCATCTATAGCAAGGAAATCCATGCTCATTAATTCGCGGCCTTTCTTTGTATTGTAGGATCGCCACAGACGGGAGACACGAATTGTCAACCTCTTCTCACATCTGCCACGCTGAAATTGGTTGATGGAGATTGATTGAGGAGCCATCGTAAGATCTTTATCTGCATAAACAGGTATGACGCATTATTTATGATAGCATAGATGAGGGCATGCATTCAACCTTCTTTTATATTAGAGCAGTGATAAGTTATATGAACATAAAGATGTTAATATTTTTATTATGAAATATTGAATAGAGAAATACCTAACGAATTTATCTATTCCCAGTGCTGAAGGCAAATGGCTGTTTAAGCGAAGATCAACTTTTAGGACCTATTAATACACATGTTCAGAATTCTGAAGGTTGAATGCCAATAGGTGTGATATGTTCTTAATAACAGTCTCTTCAGCTTGTATTGTTTGGGTTTCATCCATTTAAGTTGATGTTCTTTGAAATTCCCTCTTGAATAATTATACTCCCTCCGTCCCTGAAAGATTGTCCCATTTGTTATTTTGACTTGTCCCAAAAAGTATGTCCCATTTTTAAACTTAGGCATGAATGTTAGTGCAAATTATTAAGGTACAAGAAGGTGAAGCTCTTCCTTAATAATTGCAAAATGTACAACAGGACAATCTTTTAGAGACGGAGGGAGTAATCAGTTACTAAATCGCTGCTACCTATTGTAGTTATATAAGTATATTCGATCATTTACTTTGTATAAAGAGATATAGTGTAATGCATTATAGTAGGTATACCTACTAAGTGAATTCAATAAGGAGATATATTGTAATATATAAGAGTAGGTACATCTATTAAGTGTAAATTAGTATTGTCAATAATAGTGTTCACATTGTATTACATTGTCTTTCCTACTTCAAAGTCTATTCAGTTAATGTATAATATGATACAATGAATAAACCTATTTACATACCCTATGTTAATGATTAGTCTTATGAAATAAGTAGGAGGAGGTCAAAAGCCATGGTGGGCGGCTCTCACGGCTGACATGGCAAGATTAGAAAACAAATAAACCTATTAGAAGATGAGGTGTCATTCCTAGAATGAGTTTCACCCACTTTAATATACTATAGGTATAGATTTGTAGGGATAATTTATAAGGATATTTGGTAATCAATTTAAATTTGAATTGACATCTTCAAAATGTATTAATGTGTTTAAATTAGGATAATTTTGAAATTCAAAACATTTAACTATATTTAAATTAGGATAAACATTGAAGATTTGCATGAGTAATTTTATGACATTTAGAAAATTTGTCTTATTAAAAAACTTTTTAAATTTTAAGATTAGATTAGTTTATGATACCTGAATTTAACTTGCCATAGAACTGTTGCTCAAAAATTTTAAAAAATAAGTTCCTGTAATTTTAATACTCCACTAACTGAATTTCATGGACTTCTTTAAAAAAAAAACTGAATTTCATGGACTTAGTCAAAAAATTGAAAATGTAAACGTTTTTTTTTAAAGAAAATATAACCCATTTGATAAATATATAAGATTTGAATTAAATCTAATCTAATTTGATATATTAATAATTGAATTCTAATTTGAAATTATTTTACAATACTTTCCTTAGTTTATACACGATATTTTGTCATGTTCAGCCAATTTGTTTCCATTTACTCTATTATTTTTTATAAAGAAAACATACTATATATATACTTAAGTTATATAAGCATTAAAAAAATAATATAAGAAAAATATATGAAAATAATTCAATGAGTAAGCCATACTATATATATACTTGATTTATTGTCGAAATTTAAGGCTAATTAATCTTTTTTAAAGGACTAAATGAATCTTATTAATTGCCAAAATTTAAGGCTAATTATTTTTAAAAAAACTTATTGTCTTTTTTTAATGTATAATTTTAATTAATAATTAATTTAATTTAAATAAACGAAAACAATATGTTAGGTTTATATACAACAATAAAAAAGTGAGACAATAATTTTGATATAAAACATTTAAATAAACTTATTTGTGAATTATTTCATTTAAATAAACTTATTGGATTTATTTTAATGTATAAGTTTAATTAATAATTAATTTCATTTAAATAAAAGGAAATAATATGTTAGGTTTATATACAACAATAAAAAAGTGAGACGATAATTTTGAGATAAAACATTTAAATAAATTTACTGGTTTTATTTCATTTAAATAAACTTATTGGAAAATTTAATTTTCAAAGGATTAAAACACAAATGAATTAAAAGGACTAAAACACAAATAATTGTTATTTATGGACCAAAAAGCTGATTTATTGGCGAAAATAGATGAAATTTAAGGATTAAAATGCAAAATATTGGCGAATAAGAAATTGACACGTGGCGAGCTGTGGGGCTTGAAATTTCTTCTGCTTTAATATTATATATGGATGGATGGATTGGTCACATTTCAATTTTGAGGTCACAAATTAATTTTGATTAAACATCAATTTTATCATCGCAATGAAATTTGAAGATTTGTTATTGAAATATTGTATAGTAATATATCGATAACAATTTTTGAAATTTCATTAGAATAGCTAGATTGATATTTATTTTTGATCAAAGTTAAACTGTATTGACCAAAAAAGTCAAATATAGTCAATTTAAATGGGACAAAGTGAGTAATAAATATTTAGGTTTATTAAAAACAACTATATAAAAATATAACAATTTTCTTGGATATATTTAAAAATTAATGATTTTAATATAAATTGTTGAAAATATAATTATGTAAAAATATAAATTTAAAAGTTTAAATTTAAACATGGATTATTTTCGTTTCCAACTTAGACCTTGCCTTTGTTTTAAGCTCAAATGTTCTACTCTCTCTGCCCCAGAATAATATTTTTTTAATTTTTATACAAAAAAAATTTGAGCAATAATTTTCAGTTAATTTAATTATTTTAATAAAAAATAAAAATTTATCATTAATATTATTTATAATGATGTATCAATAATAAAAATAATCATAATTCAATCATTGCATGGCATTATCATGATATAATAATATCCGCCCTAACAATTTATATCCACCTATTTATAAGTAGGAGTGTAAATGGTTCAGTTTGAGTCAATTTACGAAACAAACTAATAATCATTGATTTTGAAAAATTTTAGATCGAACCAAACCATTAAGCCAAACCGATATAGTTTGAATAAAATCACATTTTTATTTTACAATTCGAATCACGATTTAAACCATGAAATAGAACACGACTTAAATCATTACTTAGAACATAATTTCATACTACACAATTTATTATCATATTTGTTTGAATATTTCAGACATAACTTACAAAATAAGAAATTCAAAATTTAAACACAGATTGAAATTGTTCTTGATTAAAGTCCCATCATCTTTCTTTTTCTTGATTCATCCAAATTCCTCTATACATCAAATAAAACAATGTCCAGTCACAAACATGCGAGTAATTAACTGTACAATAAGTTCTTAAGAAGCCAATAATTGGATGATAAAATAAAGCAATTAGCATTATCAATTTATGATTGACAAATATTTTCCTTTTCCCAACAATTGTAATGATGAAAATGAAAAGGAAAGAAAAAGGGTAAGAACATGGCCTCAACTTCCTATTGTGTGTGCCCTTAATCATAACAATATCATCTTTTACTCCTTCCATTGCAATTATTTTTAATCATTCATTTCCTTTTCTTTTTATATAATTAAGGCCAAGTAAAAGTAAAAGATATCGTACTTACAACAATAATTTAATTATTATTTTTTATTTCAGTTTCTTTCTTTTACCTTTCTTTTCATAATTACAATTCGTATTACACTACACTTTTTCTTAATTTTTATACAAACAATAACTGAAAATGTTGTAATGAAACGGAAAAAATATATTACTTTCTTTCTTAATAAATATCATATTTGTGTGTTTTACCTAATTGTATATAAGTTTAACAATAATAAAATAGAACGAAAATTACATGCCACATCACAAATGGATAATGCTCATAATTGGAGGGAATATATATATTTTTTTGCCGTCTCACTCACTGTAAATTACACATTTTTCTCATAAGATGTTTCATTACAAATTACACTTTATAAAATGAAAATGTTTTATTATTTTTATATCAATAGATCCGCATGTCATACTCACAACACCAATTCAATCATTATTTTCTATTTCACTTTCTCTCTCCTAATTCACCTTACAACACATTATTTACTAACATTTTCCTTAATATTTTTTAATAAAAATATACCCAATATAAATAGAATAAAAAAGAAATCATGCACGTGCATCACACACGGGTGTAGAAAAACTACTGACTTTAATAATTGACTATTGTAATGGGTGAGCATATATATTGGGTTGGTGGCCGAAAATAAAAGAGTGCATCATATAAATGAAAAGGCCTGAAATGGCTTTTTATTTTATTTTTGTAGGGGTGAGCAAAAAAAACCGTTAACACCGTTAACACCATTAACATCGAAAAACCGAATTCGAAAAAACCGATACCGAACCATTTGGTTTGGTTTAGGTTTTAAAAGTTTAGAAACCGAAATTTTCGGTTTGGTTTAGGTTTTAAAATTTAGAAACCGATAAGAAACCGTTAACACCGATAGTCAAAACTACGTCATTTTATCTTATACTATATATATTATTTTTCTACCTTTTATTTTCAGTTTTCCTTTTCCGTGGATCAGTTATAGGTTAGTTCCTTCAATTTAATTTTTCACTATAAGCTAGTTTTGGGCTGAAAAAATTAATCTTTGTCGCATATATCTCCTTCAGAATTAAGAGCGTAATACATTTGTTGAAATCCCATTTTATATGCGGTTGGATTTGAATATTTTGATGCATTTGAACTATTTGATGAAATGGCTGAAAGAGATGGTCTTGCCTCTTTTTCTCTTGTGCTCACAGTTGAAAATGGATATGCTAATGTAATTATTGATTATTCCATGTTATGTGAGCTTGAGCTCATATCATTGCGCACCTCTGTAACGATGTGCCATTAAAACGGAGTCGCCACGCCATTTTTATTTTAAGGGCCAAAACTTTGAAAAAAGCCCGAGATCAGAGATTTAGGTTCGGAGGTCATGTTACGCGTCGGGAAGGACGTTAGTGTGCACCCGACGCGCCTCGCAAAACGAGTCTTCCAAACATTTGAAATCCTTTTGTTGTGTGTGTGTGTGTGTGTGTGTGTGTGTGTTGACCAAAATAATTTGAAACTGGGAAAAGTGAAAATTGGGATCTCTTTTTAAGACTTTAAAATGATCCCATGATTTTTTGGAGAATTTTTGGGTTGAGTCTTGGCACTCAAAAGATTTTTGAATTTGAAAAGCAATTCTGCCAGAATGAAAGAAGGCAGTTGACCCTTGACTTTGAAATGGACTTAAAGGCTTCAAAACCTCAGAATCTGGGGAAAGTCCGAGAATGAAAGTTGCTTAAAACACCCTAAATAGGGTTTCTGAAAAGAAACTTTCCATTTTGGAAGTAATTTGAGGGTCAAAACCTTCTGGAAATCTCAGATGTGAAATCTGGATTTCCAGAAGCTGATGAACTGGCCTCTAAAAGAAAAATTGAAAAAAGGAGTTTTACTTACTTAAAAAATAAAATAAAAATATGTATGGAAAGATCTGGATGTTGGCTACAAAAAGTGTTTTGTAGTCAACACCCAATTCCAAGTTTTACGGGGTCCAAAAAATAAGAAAATAGACTGAGGTCTCAGAACAATGCTACTGGACAGCAAGATGTCCTTGAGGGAAAATGTGATTTTTGGGGGATTTGCATCTATGTTCACCCCATTTTCATCCCTAGACTTGATACCACTACTTTTTATTAAGTGGTTATCATATTCAAGTCATCCTTGGGGAATTTATGGGGTTTAAACATATCCTTTGCAAAGGGAAAGGGGATCTTTGTAAAGATGAAATTAAAGAGAAAACCAACTAGAGATTTAGAATATGGACCATTTGAGATGGTCATTCATGAAGATGAACTTCAAGATGACCATCTTAGGTCAAGACTTAAGTTAAACTAGACATAAAGTAGATCAAAGTAGGAAGAACAAGATGAACAAGAAATTAAAAGGGAGTTTTAGGGTTTCAAGAAGGAGGGCTTTACCAATGGTGACACCCTATCTTCCTAGGCTTGGAATTTGACTTGAGGAGTATCAAGATTTGGTGTTTGGCTTGAGGAGTATCAAGGTTTGGTGTTTGGATTTGTGTTTGGAGTGAGATTGGGAAAGATTCAAGAGAAAATAGTGGCAATCTAGAGATTCCCACTGTTTTCTCTCTATATTTCGCCAGAACTTCGTTGCTGTGATCAAAATGTCTTGTGTAAACCGAGAGGAGGGTTCAATTTATAACCCCGTGAGAGTCAAACATATCCGCGCGGACAAGGTTGGTCGCGTGCACTGTTCATTAATTATGACTTCAGGCTTTGGACAGGAAGAATAATCTTTTCAAAATTCAAATTAATCAGCCAGTTTTTGTTCCAGCCATTTCTATTTAGGGTTTTTCTTATTTCTTTTGCTTTTTTGATTCCTTTTCTTGGTTTATCTTTTTTTGGCAATCCCTAATCTACCCTTACTTGGTTAGAAATGTTAGGAATGTTAGGAATTGTTAGAAATGTTATAACTTTCGTTAATTTTCTAACGAAAATGCTAACAAGCTCAAATTGGAGCACTTACTCAGCCTCCTCGCGACGGCGCTTTCGAAGGAAGCGGGGTCGTCGATAAGAGTAAGGCTCCATATTTGGCAGGATGATCAAGTGATCGAGTGGCTGAACCTATTTAATAGGCTACCTACGTATCCTTAAAAGGAATCAAGCCAGTCGTAGTTCGGGTCTTTCGACTATCTTTAGTCGTCGACCCTACTGCTTTAGGAAGGTCGCCCTAAGATTTGACTATTTTTGGGAAGTCACTCTATGGTCTGACTATTTTGGGGAGTCGCCCTATGGTTTGACTATTTTTGGGAAGTCACTCTATGGTCTGACTATTTTGGGGAGTCGCCTTATGGTTTGACTATTTTGGGGAAGTCGCCCTATGGTTTGACTATTTTTGGGAAGTCACCACATGTAATCCTGTTTTTGGGAAGTCACCCTAAGGTTTTGACTGTTTTGGGGAAGTCGCCCTAAGATCTGACTATTTTTGGGAAGTCACCCTAAGATCTGACTATTTTTGGGAAGTCACCCTATGGTTTGACTATTTTTGGGAAGTCGCCCTGTAATCTGACTGTTTTTGGGAAGTCACCCTATGGTTTGACTATTTTGGGGAAGTCGCCCTATGGTTTGACTATTTTTGGGGAAGTCGCCCGTAATCCGACCGTTTTTGGGAAGTCGCCTATACGGTTTGACTATTTTTGGGAAGTCGCCCTATGGTTTGACTATTTTTGGGAAGTCGCCCCGTAATCCGATCTGTTTTTGGGAAGTCGCCCTATGGTTTGACTATTTTGGGGAAGTCGCCCTATGGTTTGACTATTTTTGGGAAGTCGCCCTGTAATCTGACTGTTTTTGGGAAGTCACCCTATGGTTTGACTATTTTTGGGAAGTCACCCTGTAATCTGACTGTTTTTGGGAAGTCACCCTATGGTTTGACTATTTTTGGGAAGTCGCCCTATGGTTTGACTATTTTTGGGAAGTCGCCTGTAACTGCTATTTTGGGGAAGTCTCCCTATGATTTGACTATTTTGGGGAAGTCGCCCTACGGTTTGACTATTTTTGGGAAGTCGCCCGTAATCTGGCTGTTTTTGGGAAGTCGCCCTATGGTTTGACTATTTTGGGGAAGTCGCCCATGGTTTGACTATTTTTGGGAAGTCGCCCTGTAATCTGACTGTTTTTGGGAAGTCACCCTATGGTTTGACTATTTTTGGGAAGTCACCCTGTAATCTGACTGTTTTTGGGAAGTCACCCTATGGTTTGACTATTTTTGGGAAGTCGCCCTGTAATCTGACTGTTTTTGGGAAGTCACCCTATGGTTTGACTATTTTGGGGAAGTCGCCCTATGGTTTGACTATTTTTGGGAAGTCGCCCTGTAATCTGACTGTTTTTGGGAAGTCACCCTATGGTTTGACTATTTTGGGGAAGTCGCCCTATGATTTGACTATTTTTGGGAAGTCGCCCTAAGACTTGACTATTTTTGGGAAGTCACCCTAAGATTTGATGATAATGTTCTTTTAGAAAAGTAGTTGACTAAGAGATGCTTTCATACCGTCTTTGTGCTTACACCTTGTAGCCGCCGAAAGGACCGAGGCTACGGCCGATGTTGATGAAGAGTTGTTGGGTTGCCGTTCGTGGGACGGTTTTTGCCGACGATTTTTTGTCTTTGGAAGCATTTTGACCTGAAGGAGGAGTTTGGTTGATCTGCATCTTGGCCGGTGATCGTCAACCTTGTAGAGGTGGTTGAGCTTGTATTCACATTGGGACTTCTTGCTTTGAGAACTTGGTGTCTCGACCGCATTGTATTTGAGAACTTGGCGTCCCTGACCGATTCGCATTTTGAGAACTTGGCGTCCTTGATCGATTTGTATTGGAGAGCTTGGCGTCTCTGACCTTCTTGCCTTGGAGAACTTGGCGTCTCTGACCGATTTGTATTTGAGAACTTGGCGTCCCTGACCGATTCGTATTGGAGAACTTGGCGTCTCTGACCGATTTGTACGTGAGGACTTGGCGTCCTTGATCGATTTGTATTGGAGAGCTTAGCGTCTCCGACCGATTTGTATGTGAGAACTTGGCGTCTCTCGACCGACCGGCATTTTGATTTGCATTTGAGAACTCGCGTCCCCGATCGATTTGTATTGGAGAGCTTGGCGTCTCTCGACCGATTTGTATGTGAGAACTTGGCGTCTCGACCGACGGCATCTTGATTTGCATTTGAGAACTTGGCGTCCCCGACCGATTTGCATTTTGAGAACTTGGCGTCCTTGACCGACTTGTATTCGAGAACTGGCGTCTCTGACCGATTTGTATTGGAGAACTTGGCGTCTCTGACCGATTTGTATTGGAGAACTTGGCGTCTCTGACCGATTTGTATGTGAGGACTTGGCGTCTCTGACCGAATTGTAGACACCGGAGGTGGTCTTCATTGGGGGCCGTTTTCATCCATTTGTGGACATTGGAGGTCGTCTTTAGCAAGTTGCGTACGCCGGCGCTTGTCTTTGCCAAACTGTAGATGTTGGAGGGCGTCTTCATCCATTTGTGGACATTGGAGGTCGACTTTGGTGAAGATCATCCTTGCCGAAAAGGGGGATTTGATTTCACGTTTGAATTCCTGCATTCGTTAGTGAAGAGGAAGATGCATATATGACATTCATGATGACAGATGCATGCATAGAGCCAAAAATGATTGTGAGAGTATCACTTTGCATATGTTTGCGAGATGATGCATTTACTTGCTTTCGAAGATGCACCTAGCCTAAGCTTTTGACAGGAAATTATGATTTATGATCTTCAATTCACTTAGGATTTTTCCTATTGATTCAAGTTTTGTGCATGCTACATGAGCCCTCGGGAGATTTTTGTGGGGATGCATGGTTATGTATGTGTCCGGAGACCGTTTTGGAACAGATTTTGAGCATGTGGGGATGAGAACCCTTGATCGTGATTTAAACAAATAGCTTGTTGGTGAGGTTTTGTCGCCAGTATCACATGGACCTTAATTTTGATGAGATTGGATTCGGATCCCGGGTCTTGATTGGAATTTTCTCTCTCAATCTTGGTCATTTGAAGCTGATGCTGACAGGCTCTAGGGCACGTTGATATGAGTGAAGCTTCTTTCATTTGGGCGAGCTGTGACCTCGGCCGAAACCTTATCCGGAGAATGATTTGATGGAATTGCTAATGCCGGGAGAAACCCTGATCTTGAATTCCGATGCTACGGGAGGCTGCCGTGTACCAAGTTCGAAGCCGAAATTCTTTCTTGATAAAATTCGGGTCCAAAAGACCAGTCTTGACAAAGCCCCTTGGATCCTGAGTAGGCAAAGTCCGGATTTTGAAGAAGTGACTTGGCGAATCTATCTCGTAGTGAAGAACGCAATGTGGACCCAAGGATGACTATAGAAGTCCCATCTTAAAGAGCTGATACAGGAGAACCTGGGAGGACCGCTTAGCAAGCCCCAGCGTGAAGAAACACAGAGCGGCCCTATTGCGCACAGAGTCATCATGTGACCAAGGAGGCACCCATCTTTTCAGATCTTAGTCAACCACCAATGGACAAGACTCGGGAATGTTTACGTGCAGGGCACATCTTTCGAAAAGTGGGAATGAATCCCGATTTTGTGTATACACACTCGCTTTAGGTTTGACTCTTTTGAGAGAGTATAAGCGTTACAAGGTGTGGAAAAGTGTATGGAAGCCCCCGCCGACGTAAAGACAAAGGTTTGGCTCTATTTTCCTATGATGTAGAGAGAGAAGACTTGTCGAGACACTTGAAAAATTGTCTTATTCATGATGATCACAAGGCTGCTTAAAACCCTTTGTTAATGTTCGGGTTATTCAATCCCTAAATCTGATATGAACAAATATTTTGATTAATCACAAGGAGAAAGCCAGCTGATATCGAAAATCAAGCGTGGAAGGGCGAAAAGTGTATAGGGACGATCCTTGATGAGACCGGATTTTTTTTTGAGATTTGTTTGTGATTTCGACCAGGACCATTTCGGTTGCCTACGTTCCCTCCATTATGAAGAGCTCGGGTCGCCGTAGTTCGGGCCTATCCCGAATGAAAAGAGAATGAATGTTGAAATTCGAGGGTGCCGAGGACCTTTGGGGATTTTGAGGATTGAATAACATATCCCCTTAGAGTGTCCATGAAAGACACGGATGCGAAGCCTGATGGGACATCCACGGCAAGTGTTTGTGATTAGAAATGAAATATGCTCACATGAAGGGAAGGGTTGAATTTGTACAATCTTTGATTGGTAATTTTGGACCAAGATGGATTAGATTCCAATTTTAAGCAAGCAATGAAGCATTAATTTGATCCTGACATCGAGGATATTAGAATGAAACTGCTATCCGATAGGGACTGTAGTTGGGTTTCCGGGCTTCGATCGGCCATCGGGTGATTTTGGGAAATTTTGACCTCTTAAGATGAGAGGTCGGCTGGGCCTTTTGCTGACTGAACCTCTAAAGATGAGAGGTTGGCTTGTAGGGACGTGTTTGGGAAATCTATGGCGGGGAAGATTGATTGCCTCTAAGAATGAGAGGTCAAATTTTGACTTGGCCAATGTGAGGACCCCAACCCGGAACCTACACGAGTCCCAAGCTGGAGCGTCCTCAAACTAACCCAATTTTCAAAAACTTTTAAAACTTTTATCTATCTTTCAAAAATAAATACAATTATTATGACCATTTCGAAAATAAGTCTACACCTTTTTACCAAGGGGAAATAGCTGACAAACTTAGAAAGGAAGAAACGGTTTTAGTTACAAAAAAGTCTCGGTTATAACATAAAATGAAGATTTATAAATACAATTCTGTAACTGAATTATACCAAAGTACACTTTCTATACCAACCTAATCATAACCCGACAAATCCCACACTATAACTTCCAAACTCCTCCCCGCCCTTACTTGGCTGGTCCACCTGTCTCGGAATCTAAAAACAGTAAAGGGAGAGGGGTGAGAATAAATCTCAGTAAGCTATTATGAATGCAGCAATATGCCATATAAGATGCAACACATCAAAAGACATATCCACAAAATCCGAGAGGCTCCCTGCCGCCAACCGTCCCATACCGGTTGGAAACAACGACCAGCTCAGCATGAATATATCACAACACATAAGTACGATAAAGTAACACTTAGAAGGATACTGAGCCAAGGTTTTATCTCCAAAAGGATATACACATCCGAGCAGCAGCAACAGTTGAAGAAGCGGTTCCGGAACCATGAACAATAACAGTACCATAGGGATTCTGACACACAGTCATATCCCCGGTGAAACTAGACCATCTACCTCAAAAGGAGATGCTAGCCCACAAATCCCACACAAGGGGGACAATTGGGTTACCAATGTATGAATTATAATGAACTTGGCTCGATGCCATTATAATTCCATACATTGTCCAACAAACAAATAAATCAATACCAGCTGGATTTACATAACTAAGCACAGTAATAACATACTTGCTTAACCAAACATTTGTATGATCCAAAGTAGGGATACATACCACAACAGCATATCATGAAGATAGCAATACTATATCAAGTATTCAACATATTAGCACAACGGCTATAAATCTTTGTATCAACATGTACAGTTTAGGAATTCCAAAGTAGGGAATCCTACAACAATATCATAACGACATAAATACTATAACAAGTATTCAACATTATCAAGCACATAATAGATACTTGAATACAATCCACAAAAAGGGATAACAATATATCAACATGGTAAATATACTCATGTCCAACCAATATCATAGTGCAACAATAAATCAACACACTATGCATAATATAACCAATGTATATGAACTCAAAGTAAGGCAAGGAAATACCATCAATCCATCCTACAAGGTCTTTATGAAGATCCAAGTTCAATTTACCAAGTTAGAATCATTTCTGCTAAGTTACCAAACTAGGTTAACTAGCGCTTTCCAAGCAACATTTAAAGTACTTTCCCAATTCCATTTTGATCACTTAGGATGTCAATGTGTAGCCAAAGTATTCTACTTTAATCTAGGTTAAAGAGATTCCATTTTGGTTCGAGTTTGATTAGGTTTGAACAACTCTAAACTTGATGTGAAAAACTGTGCCAGGGCACGACTCGTGCCCTGGGGCACGACTCGTGCCCATTGCACCTTCCTTCGAATCTGTCGTCCCCTACAAGGCACGACTTCCTTATAAACCTAGTCACGACTCGTCCCACACCTTAGGCACGACTCGTGCCACAGGGCACGACTCGTGACCTGAGCCCAGAATCAACATAGATGCATAAATCCTTCATCACTTATACCCAGTTGTTCCCAACCAAGATTCCTTTATTTTGTGTAAACCTAGAAAGCTTACTAACTTCATTTTTCACATAATAAATCATTTTAAACCCAAATGTGTTATAATTCTAAGTCATTTATCACATGATTCTCAAGAAACCAACTTTTCAACCAAGTGAGCTTTAATTTGTGAACTTAAAGGAAATTCTAACTTTATTAAATTCATTTTAACTCATTTAATCCCAAAGTATCATTTCCTAATTCTAAATCATTCTCACTTAGATTTCCATCCAATATACTACAAATTTTCAAGATTTCCATTTAATCCAATCCAACCCATTTACTTCCACTCTTTACTACTTTCATGAACAACAACAATTTCCATAACACTAATCCATTCCTCAAATCCAAGAAAGTTTCCTCAAAGCATCAAATAGCCATTTGAAGAACAATAACAACATTTAATAGTTTATGAACATTTAAAGAAAGGAAGGGTCATAATAACTCACTTTAAAAATCGGAGATGGATCAAGGATTTCTTTAGCTTGATGAACTCCTCTTGGTCTCCCGATTCCAAAAGTGCTCCCGGATTGAAAAATGGTGAAGATTTGAGCTTGGTAGGAGCTTGAGAAGATGAAGCTCCATTAATGGGTTCCATGGAAAGTATGAGGGAGAAAGTGAAGAGGAAGAAGAAGAAGAAGAAGGAGGAGGGAGGAGTATAAATGGTCAAGAGAGAGGGGGGGGGCGGTCACAAGGGGATTTGGGGAGGGTTTTAGGGGAGTTGTCCCCTACACCTATACCCCTACCAAAACTCTTCCATAAATTTAAATTAATTCTCCCAACCCATAACATTTTAATTGTCCATTTTATTACCACTTCATTCTATTACTTTATTTATTTCCAATTATTATTTTTCCTTTAGAACACTATTTATTTTCTCATCATTTTGTCCTAATATAAGAAATTTAAAGATATAAAATGAACACATAATATTAACGATAATATTAAAAGCACACAATATGAAGTTAAATTAGTGCCTAGGGTTAGGGTCGTTACACTCACTCCCCCTTAAAGAAAATTCGTCCCGAATTTGACTGTCACTTACCTAACTGATCAACCCGCATCGGTTACAAATATACATCAAACTTCAATTTCCAAATAGTCTCTTCAATGTTGTGATTCTTCTTTCAAAGAAATTAAATTTCTAATTCCATTAATAATATGATGTTACCACTTAATGATCCAAGCATACTATGCAAATATCACTAACACGAATTTTCCGATCTCAATGAAAATATAAATAATTAAAGTATTACAACTTAGGTCACCAAATACATTACAATATCACATTAAAACTTCAAATACTCTACAATTTGCTACAAGTCAGTCTATAAGCCAAATCACCCACCCTTTCTAAAACTTCAAATGGATTAACAATTTTTGGCGCCAATCTACCTTAGGCCTTTCTTCTCTAACTTCAACCCAACAAATTAGAGATCGATATTTTCTTCCCAAACTATGCCTCATACGGTTTTATCTCAATGTTAGAATGATAACTACTATTATACGCACTTACCACTGGTAACCATTCGTACTATTGACTACTAACATCCATCGCATATGCCCGTAGCCTATTCTCAATAATAAGTAATGATTCCTCAAATTTTCACAAGGTTAAATTTAATGGCCTTCCTACACTCCAAATGGATCTTCCCAAATGAATGACTATCCAATCTTTTTAATACTATGGGGTTTAAACAATCAAACTATCCCCTAACATATGAGAGGACTTTATTAATAACATTTCATCAAGCTATATATATAACGAGTAGAAAATGTAATTCAATTTTCTATAACAAAATAACATACCCTTCATTACTCCCAATGCAACTAATTCACAAAATCTATAGTGTTAAAACTCTCAAGTTCAACCTAGAACTCTAAATATTTTAATAAATCTTCTAACGTCAACATTCTATTATCACAATTCAATGTTCCAATTATGTTCAGGACTAGTGACAAATCAATGTTCAAATTGAATGGTTGGCCGCCCACAACGGAGCCGATCCAACTCCAAAACAAAATCGAGTCTATTGTGACCGACACAATAACAACCCCACAATTTATCAAATCATTTCTCGGATCAAAACTTTAATGTAATCAATCACTATAGGGGAATTAGGTTGCCTTCTTACTTGCTTCTGTACGAACTATATCTTTAAAATAACCAATCTTTCGAAAATTTACAACATCATTCAAAATTCCAAGGATAGATAAAATGAGATCAAATGAGACTCGAATGGTTTATTTATTTAAAACTGTCCCATACCAGTTTTAATTAACTAAACCACTCACACTTTTAAGAAATTTTCAAAAGATTGATAAGCTACCAAAAATAACTCGAGTGATTTAATTATCTACAACCGTCCCATACCAGTTGTAGATAGTTAAATTACTCACAGATTTTAATGTACACAAAAACGATTCACCGACCTTATTAAATCAATTATCCCCGAAGGGTACAAATGCTCACACCGAAGTTCAACACACACTTTCAATTGTTAAAACACAATTAAACAATACCAACATAATATTCTTGTTTGACCTCTATTTATAGTATAGCCACCACTTATAATATTTATACTTAGTTAATTTCTCTATAAGAAAACACAATCTTGCCATACTATTACTATTTCCGATAAATAACACTAAACAATCATTAAGCTTATAAACTAGGTAAATCATCCTCAATTCAATAATTTCTCAAGTTGAAATTTCAACACTTTTATTTAATTTGAGTCATCTATTCACCACCTTTGATATTGGTATTGTACTTAGCAACAACATATTGTAAAACATCTAGTTCCCAATCAAATACCATAATTTCTAAATCAGAAAATATAATTGAAACTCACATAGATCAATCATTCCCGAATTTCAATTAAACATTACAGTATAATCTAACTTAACTCTCAATAACCATCAACAAACTCAAAATCCGTACAACGTCAATAACTTTCAAGCATCACACAAATCCCTCATATGATTCACGTAACTAAGTCGAACTATAGTATATAACCATCCTAAAGTATCCTGTCTCCCAATAAGATTCATCCTCATTTTCTCAACTAATGATAATCAATTCTCAAAACGAACCCTATACCTATCTTACCAATTTAAAGTTGACCCTATAAGTCACCAATAACTACATCTATTATACTTCTTCACATTTACCCTATTTACCTCTCCATAGCTAGTACACCATCCATAAATCAAAACGGTCATACTAGATATAAATGTTGTCTTAAGTATATCCTTAAAGCAATTTTTCACTGAAATTGTAACACTCCGAAAATTCAACTAATAACCATTGAGTATCCTACTAGTTTCTAAAATCATTCATACAAATCGTCAACAAGTGCTAACGAATACTTATTCTTCACGAGTTACCTATTTAAGATCTCTATAACCCTTTGATTAACCACCAAGTATCATCTTTTCTAAATATAGTACCTTATAGCAACTCAAAATCTCAACATCCTGGTATGATACCTGATGAAAACCTATTTTGAAACTCACACAGAAAACACCACTTAGTCAACTAATAGCACACAAGGCAAAGATATATTAATTCCATAAGATCTCGTACTCGCGATATTTTATAACTCATCTAATCCCACTTAGACTATCACTTCCAATACTAGTCTCATATATTTAGTCTCTTCCACGAGATACCAATGAATAAATAATCATGCAACTACACAACCATACACTACTCTTAATTAGGCCATATACCTAACCTCCACTAAGAGTTCACAAATTCATTTACCACCGTACATGAGATAACTCACGGTTCTTTTACTTAAATATAACACATAACCTCCACATTCTTTAGGTCATACTTTCGACATTTACGCATATGTGGCATAATATCAATAAATAATTTACCCGACTCAATTACACACGGAGGTAAATCAAACGTAGATAAGGAGACTCGCTTCTTGCGACAGTCCTCCTCAAACACAACAATTTCTCAAATAATTTCGGTTAATATAACGATGATTCACGGATTAGTACTCGACCAAATCCACCGGCAATACATGCCCACTAAATCACAACTACTAAGACAATTTAAGATGATTCGAGGTACGACCCCATCGGAGTAAAACCTCCAGCACATAAGGCAACTCTTAGGCCAATTATGCAAATAAAGATGAAATGTAATGCCACATGAGAACGAATGAACAGGGATTTATAAAAGTATGAACCCTAACTCCTGAGACAGGTAAAATACCTCAAATGATGGTGGAGGAATCTATCTTTCCTTAACTCACCTTTCCTTGATTCCTTGGATGGTCAATATCATTTCCTGTCTTTGATCAAATTCCTGCGTTAAACTCTCGACGTAAGTTATCGCACACTCTCACTCAGCTAGACTCTACCCGAGAACTCTAACCGAGCTCTGATACCAACTGTGAGGACCCCAACCCGGAACCTACACGAGTCCCAAGCTGGAGCGTCCTCAAACTAACCCAATTTTCAAAAACTTTTAAAACTTTTATCTATCTTTCAAAAATAAATACAATTATTATGACCATTTCGAAAATAAGTCTACACCTTTTTACCAAGGGGAAATAGCTGACAAACTTAGAAAGGAAGAAACGGTTTTAGTTACAAAAAAGTCTCGGTTATAACATAAAATGAAGATTTATAAATACAATTCTGTAACTGAATTATACCAAAGTACACTTTCTATACCAACCTAATCATAACCCGACAAATCCCACACTATAACTTCCAAACTCCTCCCCGCCCTTACTTGGCTGGTCCACCTGTCTCGGAATCTAAAAACAGTAAAGGGAGAGGGGTGAGAATAAATCTCAGTAAGCTATTATGAATGCAGCAATATGCCATATAAGATGCAACACATCAAAAGACATATCCACAAAATCCGAGAGGCTCCCTGCCGCCAACCGTCCCATACCGGTTGGAAACAACGACCAGCTCAGCATGAATATATCACAACACATAAGTACGATAAAGTAACACTTAGAAGGATACTGAGCCAAGGTTTTATCTCCAAAAGGATATACACATCCGAGCAGCAAAGAATAGTTGAAGAAGCGGTTCCTAACCATGAACAATAACAGTACCATAGGGATTCTGACACACAGTCATATCCCCGGTGAAACTAGACCATCTACCTCAAAAGGAGATGCTAGCCCACAAATCCCACACAAGGGGGACAATTGGGTTACCAATGTATGAATTATAATGAACTTGGCTCGATGCCATTATAATTCCATACATTGTCCAACAAACAAATAAATCAATACCAGCTGGATTTACATAACTAAGCACAGTAATAACATACTTGCTTAACCAAACATTTGTATGATCCAAAGTAGGGATACATACCACAACAAAGATATCATGAAGATAGCAATACTATATCAAGTATTCAACATATTAGCACAACGGCTATAAATCTTTGTATCAACATGTACGCTTTAGGAATTCCAAAGTAGGGAATCCTACAACAATATCATAACGACGTAAATACTATAACAAGTATTCAACATTATCAAGCACATAATAGATACTTGAATACAATCCACAAAAAGGGATAACAATATATCAACATGGTAAATATACTCACGTCCAACCAATATCATAGTTCAACAATCAATCAACACACTATGCATAATATAACCAATGTATATGAACTCAAAGTAAGGCAAGGAAATACCATCAATCCATCCTACAAGGTCTTTATGAAGATCCAAGTTCAATTTACCAAGTTAGAATCATTTACGCTAAGTTACCAAACTAGGTTAACTAGCGCTTTCCAAGCAACATTTAAAGTACTTTCCCAATTCCATTTTGATCACTTAGGATGTCAATGTGTAGCCAAAGTATTCTACTTTAATCTAGGTTAAAGAGATTCCATTTTGGTTCGAGTTTGATTAGGTTTGAACAACTCTAAACTTGATGTGAAAAACCAGGCCAGGGCACGACTCGTGCCCCAGGGCACGACTCGTGCCCATTGCACCTTCCTCTGAATCTGTCGTCCCCACAAGGCACGACTTCCTTATAAACCTAGTCACGACTCGTCCCACACCTTAGGCACGACTCGTGCCACAGGGCACGACTCGTGACTCCTGAGCCCGTAATCAACATAGATGCGTAAATCCTTCATCACTTATACCCATTTGTTCCCAACCAAGATTCCTTTATTTTGTGTAAACCTAGAAAGCTTACTAACTTCATTTTTCACATAATAAATCATTTTAAACCCAAATGTGTTATAATTCTAAGTCATTTATCACATGATTCTCAAGAAACCAACTTTTCAACCAAGTGAGCTTTAATTTGTGAACTTAAAGGAAATTCTAACTTTATTAAATTCATTTTAACTCATTTAATCCCAAAGTATCATTTCCTAATTCTAAATCATTCTCACTTAGATTTCCATCCAATATACTACAAATTTTCAAGATTTCCATTTAATCCAATCCAACCCATTTACTTCCACTCTTTACTACTTTCATGAACAACAACAATTTCCATAACACTAATCCATTCCTCAAATCCAAGAAAGTTTTCTCAAAGCATCAAATAGCCATTTGAAGAACAATAACAACATTTAATAGTTTATGAACATTTAAAGAAAGGAAGGGTCATAATAACTCACTTTAAAAATCAGAGATGGATCAAGGATTTCTTTAGCTTGATGAACTCATCTTGGTCTCCCGATTCCAAAAGTGCTCCCGGATTGAAAAATGGTGAAGATTTGAGCTTGGTAGGAGCTTGAGAAGATGAAGCTCCATTAATGGGTTCCATGGAAAGTATGAGGGAGAAAGTGAAGAGGAAGAAGAAGAAGAAGAAGAAGGTGGAGGGAGGAGTATAAATGGTCAAGAGAGAGGGGGGGGGGGGCGGTCACAAGGGGATTTGGGGAGGGTTTTAGGGGAGTTGTCCCCTACACCTATACCCCTACCAAAACTCTTCCATAAATTTAAATTAATTCTCCCAACCCATAACATTTTAATTGTCCATTTTATTACCACTTCATTCTATTACTTTATTTATTTCCAATTATTATTTTTCCTTTAGAACACTATTTATTTTCTCATCATTTTGTCCTAATATAAGAAATTTAAAGATATAAAATGAACACATAATATTAACGATAATATTAAAAGCACACAATATGAAGTTAAATTAGTGCCTAGGGTTAGGGTCGTTACAGCCAAGGGCAAGGGTAATGGTGATGGGAGTATCCTCTAAAATTGAGAGGATGGCTTGGGATTGGTTTAAGGTAATGATAAGAGGAAGTCCGAGCTACTGACAACTTTTTGCGATCTTGCGAGAATTCAGGCTCCTTTTTGATCATTGGAGAGCTTCTTGAGATGTCGGGGACTTTTGAGTTCTTCTTCTTCTTTTTTTTTGGAAGGCTTCCTGAGGAGCTTGGAATTATATCCGAGATTGTGAGGATTTTAAAATCCTTCTTTTTTTGTTTCTTTTTTTTTTTTGTTTTTTTTTTGTTTTTTTTTTGACTTGGAAAGCTTCGAGGAGTTGAGGATTATCTTTGTCCTTTCCTTCATGGCTTGAGATAATTTGCGCATCGCCGATTCTCGAAGCTAACTTCTCGGGCTCGCTTGGACTTTCTCTCAGTATGGAGCAAAAATGATGGCTAAACCGGGTTTCAAAACACGCCGATCTTGAAATGAGAGGGTAGTGTTTAGTAAGGGTGAGGTAATGGTTTTCCTATGGGTGAAAGGTTTCAACCGCAATCCCTCTTGGATGACCTAAACGAGATTAAGTCTTCATTGCTTGCTTAAGCTTTATATGAGAAAAGATCCATGCAAATTCATCGAGCAACGAGATGATGATGATGAAAGGGATGTGAGCATATGAGATGCAAGATGGGGAGTTGGTAAGCCCCAATTTGGGAAGGATATCAATTGATTTTCTCACTCCAATTAGTTTAAATATTAATCATTTTCGAAGAATTAGTGGTTGAGCAAAGCACAAGTGATCATTTTGGATAAAACCATTTCAATTAAGTGTAACGTGGGTGCGCAAGTGATGTCTCGAGTCTAGCAAGAAAAGAAAAAGACTTATATTAAAAATTAGACACTTAACCACTATGTCCAAAATGGACTACAACGACAAATGTCCGGGAAGGACTTAGGTGAAAGAAAAGTACTAGAACCTACGAAGGTTGACTCAAAAGACTATTTTAAAGATAGGTAGCCCCGGTCTAGCCGCTCTTTCTGTTGAACCATGCATCTATTCTTCGACGCTGGAGACGGGATCTATTGCAGACCTTTCCATCGGGATTTCCTTGGCAACTTTTTGCTCAATCCAACCATCTTCATTGCTGCGATGAGTGGTTCATTGACCTTGCAAAGGGGACGAGTCAAACTCCATTGTGCCCACAAGGCTTGAACCACCAAACTCGATCATGTTGACACTCATGTTGTTAGGGAGCGGGTTGTTGATAGTATTAGGTCCTTCGATCATCTCTAACCTCCCTTGCTCAATCAACCCTTGGATGGCCTTTTCGGGGACGCAATCATCCGTCAGTGCCCATGGTATGCGATGAAAGGCACAATGCTTGGAGGTATCCAAAGGAGCGTTGGGGTTTCTAGGCGATAATTTTCCAAAGGCCGGAGCAAACCTTCTCTCACCAAACCTCTGAAGATATCACTCAGAGGCATCCCAAAGTTTCTCAAGTCTTGGAGTAGGGATGCGGATGCATCGGGCTTCTTGGGAACAAAGGAAGTGGCATTGTTACGGTCTGTCCCGCGTAGCCGATCGCCTCTTTGCCTTTAGCGAAAGTGAGAGTAGTTTTGGAGGGAGGAGCCCGATATCCATAGGCAGGTGCAGCGGTCGCTGGCGATTGTAAGCCTTTTCAAACTTAGCCCCGGAATTAACCATTGCACGCAAGTCGGCGTAGGGGAAGTGGTGAGGAAGCTCTCAAATGCGGCTTCAAGCATGGTGAAAGATGTCTAAGCGCTCCTCGTCGAGAGGAGGAATGGCCATTTCACCGAGCTTTAAGTTCCATCTCTTATAGAAATCCCCAATATTCTCATTAGGGCGTTGCATCGTTGTTTGCGGGTCAACTCTGTTTGTCTCCCACTCCAAGTTGGCTTTATACTTATACGTGAAATGCGGTAACTTGTTCCCAAGTAGCCCTAAAGCTTGCAATCGGAAAAACCATTTCAAAGCCACGACTTCAAAGAGAGACTAAAGTAATCGGCCAGCTGCTGGTTTGTGCATCCCTTAGCCTTCATTGCCAAAGTATAGGTGTCCAAGTGAGTTTTAGGGCATGCGGTCCCGTCAAACAATTCCAGAGTGGGCATCACAAACTTGTGAGGCGGGGGACAATCGAGTCGGGATACGTAGGCCGAAGAGCGGTGTTCTTTTTGGCGGTCAATTCGGCAATCTGTGCTTTCATTTCCTTGTGTTGCTCCATAAACCAAGCCAATTGGGGATCCAAAGGCGGAGCGGGAATTCTGAGCTGATATTTGAGCTAGGAAGAGGACTAGCTGTTGGTGGTGCATTGGTGGAAGGAATACCATATCCGGAGCATAGGTGAAAACCTGTCCTTGGCCCAAATTACCCCGGGGAGTGTAGGTAGGAGGCTGGGGCAAAAGGATAGAACCCGGCGACTTGCCGTTGGCTTCCAATCGGCAGAGAAGATGGAGGCGGATCTGAGGTAGCCATATGGCTTGGATTTTCGGAGTGAGGCCCATAAGTAGGCTTAAGTGCGGGCTTTGTCCTGGTTGTTGAATTGCATGGTGGTTGTGGCGAGGATGCATAGCAGAGAGGATACTTGTGGTCTGGTGATTCGGATGAAACCGGGATGAAGGCTTGATAACCCATAGAAGTACGAGTGAATGGATTTGTGAAAGGCGTGTGAGGAGCAACCGAACCAGTACCATTCGAGGAGGGGCTCCTGATCGTGGCCCCAGAACCGCATTGTGGCGGCATTCCAAATTGTGGTACATTGATGTGAAGGTCCGGATTGATCGGTTCCGGGCGAGGTGGGATTCCAATCTGCTGTGGCATTCCGAGGTATCCCCAACCATGAGAGGACATTCCGTCTTGACTTTGCCCCCACCGAGGAGGCTGTGAACCGATTCGTCCCATCGAGTGCATGGATCCGGTGGTCGACTCAGAGATTGAGGAACATGTGTTACGGTAGCACCGAAGGAGGTTGGTGGTGGCATCCTGGAGTAATCGGGCGGCCGAGATTGGGATTGGGGTCATCCTCTTCTTCCGCAGTGAAGGTGCCATCGGGATTGAGGCCGGGCGGCCAAACCATGGCTCTTAATAGCCTCGATAAGGCTATTCATTTGTGCTTCTGTCGCATTCTCATACGTTACGCTAACCGATTCCATTGCTGTTCATCGAGGAGTCCGGGAGGCGGAGTGACGTTGTCCCCCTTGTTACCGGTGATGCGGACATTACGAAACCGGAGTTGAAACAAACGGCGAAGGCGATGAGGCACTTGACTCTTCCCAACCGATTAAACGGTGACCGGTGCAGAAACCAAGCTTTACGCGGAGGCTGCGGGGGAAAGACACGAGGGTTCGGATGGCGGGAATTGAAGGAGGGTAGGTGTTTGGGCTCTTAGGCTCATGCAACATGCGATTATTTGTTCATGTTTACTTAAAACACGTTTTATTAACCTAATCGGTTGGAAAAGATTGCTCTTCTTTTTTTTTTTTTTTCGAACTACTCGATTCTGGATCGGTGGGCCCCGTCGCTACGTCTATAAGCCCCTCGTATTCCACGTATTTCGACCTCCCGGGGTGGACGGCCCGGGCGAGGGTCCTATAGGGCAAGCGGGTCCCACCGACCGAAAGAAAACGATCCTAAAAGTCTGGCGGGTAATCGAGTCTTAACGAGCATTCGATGTAAATTACGGACAAAGGCGACGTCAAAAGTCAAGATCATGTCCAGGGGCTCGACGAAAAGTCGGCATGATTTGGGCGATAAGCGTCCACAATTGATCTTGACTTGTCGTCGGTTAAGCCGTAATTAGGCATGGAATAATCATTAATCCTTGATGACTCGGTGTCAATCTTGGGAGTCAATGTATAATTTGTGCCGGTCGAGCCGAAGTCAAGGCGCCGGTCAATATCTTGGTCAAAGTCTGCGGCGGAAAACCGGCGAACTTCGGCGATTAGGGTCCCCGAAAGATATTGAGTCGGTATGCCGACAAAGGCTTGAAAGGAAAGGTCTATACACGAGACGGGGCATGACACGGACCCGGACTAAAAACCAACCGGGTATCGGACAAAGTGTGTCACGGACAAGTGCATGGTCGACACGAGGCTCCATGGGATGTTTGGGTAGTCCTGTGCTCATCCGAGAGGCGTAATAAGACCAAACGGACCGCGACAAGGATTTCCCGGGTTAGGGACGTAGTGTGCGGTGTACGGTCACGTGCGCGTAGTGTGCAAGCGATCTATATTCTTTTACGAGTAAAATAGGAATTTTTTTTATGTGTCTTAAAAGGCATGATGCATGATTTTTTGAATTTTTTTTTGAAAATTTTTTTTGAAAATTTTATGAACACATAAGCACATAAGCACAAAAATTCCGACAGTTAGGGACATTATTCCGACAGTCAAAATTTTGACTTTTCCGAGGCGGCCAAAAACAAACACGAAAACTGTGCAAAAATCAACACACACAAAGCAAAGGATTTTCAAATGTTGAGACGGAAGCTTGACCCTCAAAAGCTTTTTCTTTTTTTTTTTGAAAATAATGATACCGGTACGTGGGATTGTTAGACCACAATTTATCCCCGACTCGTGTTAGGAGGCGATAACGGGAAGTTTAATGGTTTCCACCAATATACCAAATATCATTTTTTTTAGAAAAAGCTTAGTCATCCCCAGCGGAGTCGCCACTGTAACGATGTGCCATTAAAACGGAGTCGCCACGCCATTTTTATTTTAAGGGCCAAAACTTTGAAAAAAGCCCGAGATCAGAGATTTAGGTTCGGAGGTCATGTTACGCGTCGGGAAGGACGTTAGTGTGCACCCGACGCGCCTCGCAAAACGAGTCTTCCAAACATTTGAAATCCTTTTGTTGTGTGTGTGTGTGTGTGTGTGTGTGTGTTGACCAAAATAATTTGAAACTGGGAAAAGTGAAAATTGGGATCTCTTTTTAAGACTTTAAAATGATCCCATGATTTTTTGGAGAATTTTTGGGTTGAGTCTTGGCACTCAAAAGATTTTTGAATTTGAAAAGCAATTCTGCCAGAATGAAAGAAGGCAGTTGACCCTTGACTTTGAAATGGACTTAAAGGCTTCAAAACCTCAGAATCTGGGGAAAGTCCGAGAATGAAAGTTGCTTAAAACACCCTAAATAGGGTTTCTAAAAAGAAACTTTCCATTTTGGAAGTAATTTGAGGGGTCAAAACCTTCTGGAAATCTCAGATGTGAAATCTGGATTTCCAGAAGCTGATGAACTGGCCTCTAAAAGAAAAATTGAAAAAAGGAGTTTTACTTACTTAAAAAATAAAATAAAAATATGTATGGAAAGATCTGGATGTTGGCTACAAAAAGTGTTTTGTAGTCAACACCCAATTCCAAGTTTTACGGGGTCCAAAAAATAAGAAAATAGACTGAGGTCTCAGAACAATGCTACTGGACAGCAAGATGTCCTTGAGGGAAAATGTGATTTTTGGGGGATTTGCATCTATGTTCACCCCATTTTCATCCCTAGACTTGATACCACTACTTTTTATTAAGTGGTTATCATATTCAAGTCATCCTTGGGGAATTTATGGGGTTTAAACATATCCTTTGCAAAGGGAAAGGGGATCTTTGTAAAGATGAAATTAAAGAGAAAACCAACTAGAGATTTAGAATATGGACCATTTGAGATGGTCATTCATGAAGATGAACTTCAAGATGACCATCTTAGGTCAAGACTTAAGTTAAACTAGACATAAAGTAGATCAAAGTAGGAAGAACAAGATGAACAAGAAATTAAAAGGGAGTTTTAGGGTTTCAAGAAGGAGGGCTTTACCAATGGTGACACCCTATCTTCCTAGGCTTGGAATTTGACTTGAGGAGTATCAAGATTTGGTGTTTGGCTTGAGGAGTATCAAGGTTTGGTGTTTGGATTTGTGTTTGGAGTGAGATTGGGAAAGATTCAAGAGAAAATAGTGGCAATCTAGAGATTCCCACTGTTTTCTCTCTATATTTCGCCAGAACTTCGTTGCTGTGATCAAAATGTCTTGTGTAAACTGAGAGAGGAGGGTTCAATTTATAACCCCCTGTGAGAGTCAAACATATCCGCGCGGACAAGGTTGGTCGCGTGCACTGTTCATTAATTACAGCTTCAGGCTTTGGACAGGAAGAATAATCTTTTCAAAATTCAAATTAATCAGCCAGTTTTTGTTCCAGCCATTTCTATTTAGGGTTTTTCTTATTTCTTTTACTTTTTTGATTCCTTTTCTTGGTTTATCTTTTTTTGGCAATCCCTAATCTACCCTTACTTGGTTAGAAATGTTAGGAATGTTAGGAATTGTTAGAAATGTTATAACTTTCGTTAATTTTCTAACGAAAATGCTAACAAGCTCAAATTGGAGCACTTACAACCTCGTATGCCCTACTGGCATGATGACATGATTCATCGTTGTTGGTTAATTGATCTGCCTTGACTTAACTATATGCTTATCTCTCTGTAGCTTGAAAGTAGTATTTTTTTCAAAGTTAGTCCTTGAGTTAGATGGTACAAGTTCTAGTAGCATGGATGAATTTCCCTCTTATTGTGCCCATCATAGACTTTCTTAATTATCTTTGTTTTACAAAATAAAGCCTTTCCTAGAACTTGTCATATTACCAAAAACACAAAGTACTCTGCTCCGAAGCTTAAAGTTTCAAATCTTCCAATCGAGGTGTTGTTTGTAATCTACTATGAAGCAAAACTGCTTCACTATATGAAAAGAACAAAATATTTTCAGTGACGCTTCATTCTTGTTTCTGCTTTCTGTTTTTGAATATTTGTAGGAACAAATGCTTTCTGTTTCTGATTTTTTTTTCCAACAATCCATTAAGACACCGAACCAAATCGATATCACACCGAAACCGATAACACCGAACCATTAAGAAACCGAAGTTATTGGTTTCGATTTACACAAAACCGATAGTTATTGATTTGGTGTCGGTTTTATCCTAAAACCGATCCAAACCGATCCGTGCTCACCCCTATATTTTTGTACCATTACCTCCTTACTTGCCGCTCCCACCTTCCTTTTGCTCTTCTTTTCTTTATGACCTTTTTTGTCAAAAAAAAAAAAAAACCTAAAATCTTTTGTGTGGTTTCTTTCCATACTTTCAAGATATAACCTACTATTTATTTATTTTTATATTTAGTTGCAAACAATAAAATGCACGACGACACGACTTTTGTGGTATCACTAGATAGGGATATCTGGCTTATATAAGATTATTCTCTCTCTCTCAGCGAAATTTCATTCAAAATTCGTTTTGAAATGGTGCATTTCTTAGTACTAGATCTGTGGTGATATTGTCTTGGGACGAGCTGCTGAAATTGGCTGCGTTTTTGGTTGATTTTACTGGTGTTTTGGTTCTGTTAATGTTGAAATTGTTTAAACTGTTGGTTTTTCAATTTTTGCTGTTTTCGATTTGGTTGAATTTTATATCTGGACTGGCTGTTATGCCAAGATTGCTGACTTAATTCGTTTAATTAATTATAAGGGTGCCTCCTTTATATCAATTGCCACTTGATTCGTTTTTTGGATGTTTAAATATATTGCTCAGTTACATTAATACTATAATGTACATAAAGTTTATAATTTGTATTACATATTAAAAGGTTAGTGTTCCCCTGAGAAATATGAGGGGATTTCTTCACAAAAATTTTGGTTAGTTGAGCTGTTTTGCCTGAAATAGAGTAGGCCATGGTCTGGTTAAGAAATATGAGGGGATTTCTTCCTAACTTCCCCAACATCCGTGTTATAAGGGAACTTAGTTTGTGATTGACGAGTTAGGTTTTAATTGTTGAGGTAGAGATAATATATACACTTCTTTTCTTATCAATTTTTTTTTTTTGATGAGGTAGAGAAACCAGTACATGATACATATTAGGGCATTAAAGGAAAAGCATCTGAAGTCAAAGACATTATTAGAACTTTTAGTTTTATATGTATTGTGAATGCTTTAGATTATTAGAACTTTAAAATTTTATATGTATTGTGAATGCTTTAGATTTTTCTTGAACATTTAATCTCAAGGAGCTATATGTATTGTGAATATATTGTTTCCTATTGTTAAAGTTGTATATTTTAATATTTTTACTATATTTAGATATGAGTTCTAGTAGAAAGGGTAGGAAGACACGGCCCGTCTACACATCTATTACTGGGACGCAACCGTACCGATCCAGTACTGATGATGCCGATGTCGACCCTACACGTAGTAGTACTAGCTCCACCTCTGGGGCCGATACTCATACTCTTGTCTATTCTGATGGGAGGATATTTGTCCAGATATCGTCACTTTATGACCAGTAAGTAACTCTTCATTAATTTGATATAAGTTGGTTCCTTTTTGTTTTATATATAATTCATTATTTAAGTTAAAATGTTATTGTATAAATATACTTGGCAGGTTTGTAGGTGGATACCCTAGCCCAGGGACAAAGATCGGGCAGTATTGGCGGTCTCGGCTCATGGCAGAGTTTTGGCCCAACTGGAAATCATTGCCACCGGAGGAGAAGGAGAATGCGTGGGATGAGTTTGAGGTAATGTGTTAATGGTTTTTATTTAAAACTTAAATGTTAGTTTGTTTTTAAAATGTTATAATTAATAATTATTATACTCTTTTAGTTTTGTAATGTTATCATTATATGTTGTAGGGGAATTTTTGTTGGGCGCCGGAAATCGACGAGGCGACGGCTAGATTTGTTTTCGATAAACAGTGTTCGGAGTTATTTAGGGATCATATTGGTAACATATTTATCTATCCTTAATTAGTTTAATTAACAATGATTATACTCTATTAATTTTATAATGTCACCATTATATGTTTACGAGATATTCATATTTTTTATAGGTAACACGAAGAAACAATGTTATATTAAGCGGCTCGAGGCGAAATTACAGCCCTTGACACCTTCTTGGATGACCGAGGAGGTGTTTCTTCGCTTTTGCGAATATTGGGCGTCGGATGAGGCGAAAGTTATGGTCGAACAGGCTAAGGCAAATAGAGCAGGCTCCTCGGGGTCGGCGACGAAGCATACGATGGGGACGATCCCGGTCGGCGAGCATCACTATCGTATGGTATGTATGTTAATTTTAATGTAGTAGTGTATGCATGCTTTTAAATAGGTTTATGTACGTATATTAGCTGAGAGCCATGTTGATGCTATGAAATCCATAGTTTTAGTGTAAATGTAGTGTATGCATGCTTTTAAATCAGTTTAAATGTTGCATTTATACAATTTCAAAGTAATAATCTCGCTTATTTTATTTATAGGAAAGGGATCATGGTCCGAATGTCTGTTTTTTGGATGTTTTCGTTAGCACCCATGTTCGGACTCCTACAGCGCCCGATCAACCTCCGCAATGGGTTGACGATCGCTCTGCTAATGCCTTTGTAAGTAAACTATCATTAAATGACTTGATTTTGAATATGTAAATTTATTTATGTACATTACATTGTGTATATGATTATAATTGTTTGTTTTATTTTGACAGAGTACATATCAAGCCGCCGTTTTTCCCGAAGGAACGCCTCCCAGCCAGCCCGTTCCCTTCGTGCCTGATGTTTGGCGCTCGGTCACCTCAGAGGGACATCCAAAGAGAGGAGAACGAGTGTTAGAGATGGAGGATTACGGGCGGCAATGCCCGTCGACGTCGACCGGCCGTCGGCCAAATGTTTTCCCGCCCATGTATCATGATCCGAGGGTCGACACTCTGCAGGCTGAGTTGGCTGAGGAGAGACGCGAGGCTGCAGAGGCTAGGACAAAGCTTGCGGAGGCTTTGGCGGCTCAGGCGCATATGCAGGAGGCTTTGGCGGCTCAGGCGCAGATGCAGGAGGAGAATGATCGGCGTCATGCAGAGACTGATAAAAAATTTGCGATGTTGATGGCTCGTATGGACCAGGGTAATTTCCAGCCTCCCCCCTAATTCCCCCCGAGTTGATTACGTACTATTTTAGACTTGTTTGTAATAACATTTGTGATATTTGGTACCTACGGGAGCCCCGGCCCCCTCCTCCCTCCCTCCCTCCTCCCGAGTTTAAGTACTATTTTAGACTTGTTTGTAATAACATTTGTCATATTTGGTACCCTCGAGAGCCCCGGCCCCCTCCTCCCCCCTCCCCCCTCCCGATTTGGTACGTTGATTTTGATTTTTAATTTGGTACGCTGATTGGTACTATTTTATACTTGTTTGTAAACATTTGTGATATTTGGTACCCAGGGAGCCCCGCCCCCCCCTCCCCCTCTCCCCCTCTCCCCCTCCCCCCGCCCGATTTGATACGGTGATATTTAGTTTTTAGTTTGGTACGCTGATATTTGGTTTTTAGTTTTATAGTTTTAGTTTTATAAATTGAATTGTTATATCAGGTACAAAAAAATTTGGATAATTGATATTTTAAATTATTTTTTTAAAAATTTATTTCATTATCAGCGACGAAATTTTCGTCGCTGAAATTAATTTATTTTAATTCATTTTTATTCCAGCGACGAAAATTTTCGCCGCTATATCAATTAATTTTAATTTTAATTTTAACTTAATTTAATTTTTATTTTCACCGGCGAAAATTTTCGTCGCTGGAATAAAAATTAATTAAATAAAATTAATTTCAGTGACAAAAATTTCCGTCGCTGAAATTAATTTAATTTAATTAATTTTTCTTCCAGCGACGGAAATTTCTGCCGGTGAAATTAATTTAATTTAATTAATTTCAGCGATGGAATATTCCGCCAGTGAAAATAAAAATTAAATTAAATTTTTATTTCATCGGCGAAATATTCCGTCACTGAAATAAAAATTTAATTAAATTAAATTAATTTAGCGGCGAAAATCCGTCGCTAATGTCAAAAAATCACCGGCGGAATTAATTCCGTCGGTAAAATCAAAATATACCGGCGGAATTTGAGCCGTCGAAAAACTGCGGCGGGATGATAGCGGCGGACCACCGACGGAATTTTTCCATCGGTGTTTATCTTTAGCGACGGAAATTTGATTTTAGCGACGAAAATTTCCGCCGCTAAAACCTGTTTTTCTGGTAGTGTCACTTGCTCGTCCTCATCAGTATTATCTCTTTCTCTTCTCTCTGGGCCACGTTGAGGTCGTGCCATATTGTTGTTAACATTGTTGTTGCTGTTATCACCCTTTACTTACTTGGCTAGCTCTTCGTTGTTGATTTTCTGCCGAATGATCTTTTTCAGCTGGAAGCAATCCTCAGTATTGTGACTATGATCGTTGTGGTAGTCACAAAACTTAGCTCTGCTCCTTTCACTTGGCCTTCGGCCCATCGGGGGGAGAAGGAGGAACTTCCATAGCTTTTAAGATCGCTGCCCGCGACGTGATCAAGGGAGTATACACTGTTTCGTCTGCCAACCTTCTATGTTTGTCAGTGTTGTGGTTTCTGTTTTTCCCCTGGCTGTGACCGCGGTTGGATCCTTGGCCGGCCTCTCGCACATGCTCAATTCTATCTTTGGCCGGCCTGCAGCTAGCCAATTCATTGGGCTCTTCTACGGAGGCAATAGCAGAGGCTCTCTCAAATATTTCCTCCACATTCTTGGGCCTGTCCGAGGCAAAGTTCATTTTTTAAGAAATTGGATCACAGACCGTCCTCAAAGCAAAGCTGAATATCGCTCTCGTACAGGTCTACAATTTGCTCGGACATATTTCTTAATCGATTGATTTAGGATTTTGTGGTTTCTGTGGTGCCCTACTTGACCCTTATTAAGTCAATTTTTGGCTTCGCGGGCTCGCCTACCCCAGCAAAAGAGTTTAAAATGTTATTACGGAATTGATTATAGCTTTTGATGTACTTTGGTTTAAGGGCCGACATCTAAGATAAGGCCTTGCCCGTGAAGGAGGCAACTAAGGCTTTCCATATTACGGCCTCATCCAAGCAGAATAGGGTCATTTGTCCTTCAAACCTCCCCATATGGCATATTGCATTGGTGGAGCCATCATAGGTTTCTATTTGAGGAGATTTCCCCCTCTGAATTGGTGCATTGGCAATCTTGTCTGCAAACGCATCCATGGTGCGGCCACATTTTGTGGAGCCTTGCTGGTGGGTTTCCCACATTTGGTGCATGAACTTGATAAAATCAGGGTTCGTGCTATCCATTTTTGGCTTTTTGGAGGAAGAAATCACGGCCTTCCCCTTGGCTTTAGCCGTGGGTTGTGCTTTGGATTTCTCGGGGAAATGAGTAGATTCTGCTCCCTCTCCTACTTCCTCATCCTCCTCCTCCTCGTGACAGCGGTCAGCGAGGGTTGGTTCTAGCCTTTTTGTCCCCCTAGCTTGACTAGCTAGAGATTTTGTACGGACTCCTTGGGTAAACCTTTGGGAGCCTTTCTCTAGGGAGACACTACCGTTGTCATCCAGCTCAACCACCTCAAGCTAGGCATCATTTATGGCCATGGCCTTAGCCACGAGCCTTACTCTTTCAGCCAGAGCTTGGTTTCTCTTAAGTATCAACTCAGGAGTGATAAGAGAGGTGGGGGTTTTGGACTTGGATTTTGGGGGGCATTTTCTCTATGGGCAGTCTCAAGCTTCTCCCTAAGGTCTCTTTGGGAAGGAGTAAGAGATCCTTAACTGAAAAAACAGCCACCCAACCTATTAAAGGCTGAGGTGCTTGGTCTAACAGGGTTTAGTTGGGAGGGAAAAGTTTGATTAATAACCGGAGGAGTGAGGTAACCATCATTTATATGAGGAGTGCCAGTCATTTTCAAAAGAGAAAAAGCTAAAAAGATTGTTTTTTGGATGTAAGTGTTTGAAAAAGTGTTTTTTTTCGAATAGACACAAGATCACACGAGAAAAACTAAAGCGTTCCCGACAATGGAACCACTGATGACGCCACGACTTTTGGGGTTTCACTAAATATGGATATATATCTTGTATACGATGCTTGTATCTAGAACACAACAAAAACAAGAAGCACCGTTAGAGACCAAGTCGGAGTTTAATCCAGCTCAGGCCCTCGGGTGTGAGAGTAAGATCTCTGAGGGTTTAATGACTGATAATGAGACTTGGAATGTGTTAGTGTATTGTGTGTTAGGGTTTAGACAATGTTGATTTTACACTTACCTTGTCCTTGGGGACAAGTGATAGTATATATAGTATGAGGGAGCCGTTGATGACGTCAGCCCTGGAGGAGAGGTTTGTCTTTTGACCAATGACACGTGTTCACGCCTGGTTGACTCGTACAATAAAGTGAGGATTACTGTAGAGGGATGTCTTTGATTGGACAAGGACATAATAAGCAGGAGACAGTTCGTGCGGTGCATTACACGCGTGTAGGCGCCTGAGCCAGTATTTAATGTGATAAAGATAGGTATGTCCTTGGTGTTAGAGTAGGTACGGCCCCTTGTCTTTACTAGCCTTAACTTTAACCGGGAGACTATGAGACCGCAGTCAAAATAGTCAACGCGGTCTTGAATAATCACGATCATGGCTGGCGCGGTCATCTTGCTGACGGTTTATGTGATAACAGTCTTTGTGTCGGCTAGCTGGTGGTCCACGATTAGTCCGGCAAAGCCGGGAACATGGGTATATATATAAAAAAAAAAGTCTTTGTGTCGGCGTATTGGATATGCCACGTCATAGTTGGTATTTGGATCAATCGAGGTTAGGCACGATCTGAAAGGTTCGGCCTCATCAATACATGCTTATATTTAGATCCGCTCATGGGATACAATCAAATAATTTGAAAGATATGAACACGATTGAACAGTATAAACTGAGATACGAACATGGGCTTGTCCGAGTCAGGCCCAAGTGGATTGGGCCATAAACATAATTCATCTCAAATTACGACATGGGCTTCTCGTACATCCATCTCGGCATCAACAAGGCCGAGGCCCAGCAAGCACATATAAATGCCCCAACTATAAGGGCCGAGGAGACCTCCCTCGTATGCCGAGATCGCCTCCATAGAAGACGAGGTGCCTTCCTTGGCCTTGACGTTGTCAACGGGCTCCCCATATTACTCATTCCTTCCCCGGCTCATCATGGATCGAGAGGTCATGAATGACGAGGAGAGGAAAGTTCGCATCTCATCATATCTCCAGATGACGAGGAGACAAAATCATTCATCTCGGCCTATCTTCATATCGGCTTATCTACATATGACGAGGAAAGGAATTCATGCATCTCGGTATATCATCATATGACGAGATAAGGAATTTGTGCTCCTCGGCTTTCCGGCAAGCATCTCTTACAATCCTAGTCAAACAAGAATTCAGCAGTTACAATCTTATCAGAATTGTAACCACCTCCTACAATTCAGATTAAACAAGGACTCTCTAACAGATATAATCATCTTAGGATTATATCTTATCTCTTTACAGTCCAAGTTCAACATGGATTCTGTCAATCCATCATTATAAATACAAGCCATAATTTCCATATTCTGGTACGTTATTTTTAATATTTCGAAACTCTATCAATATAGTTTCTCTCACTACAAACCGTGAACTTACTCTCACGCCGGAGGGCCTTCGCCGGTGAAGGCCGAGCTTCCTCATCGTATTGATCTTTACAGATAAGCCGGGCAATGGCATTCAGATCAAGGCCATGGGAAGGGTCAACCATAAGCCGACGAGCAAGGTGAAGGTAGCCATCCTCGAACATTGTGGCCGTCTTGTCATTTACAGCATCCTTGAAGGCCTGGATATTTTTGAAACGCGCCACAGCCTCCTCTTCCTTTGAGGGAATGACGGCCTCAAGTTCTCGGCATCCAACCTCAGCCACCTCGGTCCTCACCAGGACCTCGACCTTGAGCTTCTCCAGCTCGGCCAGCTCATCGTTCTTCAACCTGAGGGCTTCCTCGGCTCTCAAGCTGGCCTCATCGGCTCTTTGCACCTCTGCCTCAACCTTGGTCTTGGCCTCCGCCAGCTCAGTATCCCGGACCTTCAACTCCTCAGCCAGGGCTGCCTTCTCGGTCTCTCCCCTCTTTTGGGCAGCCTTGAGCTCGAACATTTGCTTGTCCGAGGTCTTAGCCAGAACATTCTCATAGGCCTTCACCGTAGAAAGCTGCAAGATAAATCAACATCAGAAATTATTCAAGTACAAAATTTTCGAGGTCAAAAGTGCAAGATATTCACCTCAGAGATCAACAGCCCCTTGCGACCTAGCAGATTCTCCATGCTCGGCTTATCACGGACCAGCTTTTCATAAGTCGCCTCATCCAATGCCCTCTGCACGGGAGCTCGGCCTAGCCTCACATGAGCACCCTCCCTGGCAAGCAAAGGGATGCCCCTCAGGGGCCGAGCAGTAGCAACAAGTTTCCGGGCAAGCTCCTCGGTGTCATTGTAATTCTTAATTGATGAGATGGTAAGGGCTGGAGGAGCTTGAGGAGTTGAAGAGTCAACAGCAGCCCGTTTGGCTTGGGGCTCCTCGGCAGCAACATTCTGGGGCCTCTTTTGACCCGAGCGCCGTTGGACGAGACCAGTCCCCTCGGCGGAAGGGATGTCAGTCTCCAGCTCGGCAGCGTCAACATGGGGGTTATGCCCCTCAACAGTTGATATCTTTTCTCGGCTTTCGGAAGCCTCCTCCTTGACATCACCAGCCTCCCATATTGCCTTAATGGGTAAGGGTTGATCCCCCCTTAGTGCTCAGAAGGAGTTGACGACATGTGGCCTCCTCCTTCCTATCAGTAAGAGCCGAGGTCTTGGCCATTCGTCTCCTCAATTTGATTAGATCCTTGGCACTGACATCTTCCATGGAGGCCATCTCGGCTTCCTGTTCTGGGGTTAGATCTGCAGATACGAGGACGAGGGGGTTACATTACGAAATGGATAAAACAAACATCAAGACACAAGTATCAACAAACAAGGAAAGAGCAATTACAGCCTACGACGTCCTCTTCCCTAAGGCATTGGTCATTTGGGTTAAGCTTGCATCGTTCGCATTCATCATGAAACACGAGATCGGGATGGATCCTCCAGTCATTAAACCGTCTTCCCCTCTTGACGGGGACGAGAGGTACAATGCCGTCCCTCGGTCACGGCATTAGTCCTGCTTGGACATAGTAGCGGTCATCTGCCTCCAAGGTAGACCAGTCAAGGAGAGCGACCTTGGCAAACTCGGTGAGACGGTTGATCAGGCCTTTCGACCACTCGGCTAGTACCACTTCCCTGGGAACAGCACGCTTATCAACAGGAGAGGGAACATGGGCTTGTCCGGGTCAGGCCCAAGTAGATTGGGCCATAAACATAATCCATCTCAAATTACGACATGGGCTTCTCGTACATCCATCTCGGCATCAACAAGGCCGACCAAAGTTTACCAAGGCCCAGCAAGCACATATAAATGCCCCAACTATAAGTGCCGAGGAGACCTCCCTCGAATGCCAAGATCGCCTCCATAGAGGACGAGGTGCCTTCCTCGGCCTTAACGTTGTCAATGGGCTCCCCATATTACTCATTCCTTCCCCAGCTCATCATGGACCGAGAGGTCATGAATGACGAGGAGAGGAAAGTTCGCACCTCGTCATATCTCCATATGACGAGGAGACAAAATCATTCATCTCGACCTATCTTCATATCGGCTTATCTACATATGACGAGGAAAGGAATTCATGCATCTCGGCATATCATCATATGACGAGATAAGAAATTTGTGCTCCTCGGCTTTCCGGCAAGCAGCTCTTACAATCCTAGTCAAACAAGGATTCAGCAGTTACAATCTTATCAGAATTGTAATCACCTCCTACAATTCAGATCAAACAAGGACTCTCTAACAGATATAATCCTCTTAGGATTATATCTTATCTCTTTACAGTCCAAGTTCAAAATGAATTCTGTCAATCCATCATTATAAATACAAGCCATAATTTCCATATTCTGGTACGTTACTTTTGATATTCCAAAGCACTGTCAATTTAGTTTCTCTCACTACAAACCGTGAACTTACTCTCACGCCGGAGGCCTTCGTCGGTGAAGCCCTGCTTAGTTTACGTGTTTTGTCTTATTTTCAGGCTTAGCAATCGCCAGAGCAAACTGATCGATTAGATTTGGGTTGATTCGACATTTTGGCATAATAGTCAACGCGGTCTTGAATAATCACGATCATGGCTGACCCGGTCATCTTGCTGACGGTTTATGTGATAGCAGTCTTTGTGTCGGCGAGCTGGTGGTCCAGGATTAGTCCGGCGAAGCTGGGAACCTGCCAACCTGAGTATAAAAAAAAATAATAATAAAAAAATCTTTGTGCCGACAGTATTGAATATGCCACATCATAGTTGGTATTTGGACCAATCGAGATTAGGCACGATCTGAAAGGTTCGGCCTCATCAATACATGCTTATATTTGTTGGAAAAATAGTGGGTGTGAAGGAAATTTGAGATTATTTCCTAAATGGGTTATTTGTTAAATGACCAAATTGATTATGGATTTGTATTCTACTCCATGAGAACATTAAAATCGAATATATATTTGTCCAAAATGGTTGATGGATGAATGAAATATTAAGGCTCAAAGATGATGGGTTGGAAGTGGGAAAAAGAAGTTATCCCACATTGAATGGGAATGTGAAAGGTAGATAGTTTAAATACTACTACACTTTATGTAAGGAGTAATTGTGTGTGGCATAGAGGCTCTCTCTCGCGCACGGGTGCGCAGGGGGGGTGCAAATCATGGTCCAAAATAGGCTTGGGGCTACCGAACTCATGTGCGTACGCGTCCTGCGGACACGAATGTAGCTCCGAAATGGCCTACTCGCGCAAGCCCACCTTTTGCTAAAATTTTGAATTTTTGATTTCGAAAATTGAATTTTGATTTCGGAAATTTACTCCCATTTACCCATTGTAACCGAAACCGAGCGAGTTAATTCTATTTTAAATTCTTCCTTGTATGACCATATCACGAGAATCAAATGCAAAATTATTACCGTAATAATTTTCGTGATTATGATGGGATTAGCGGTTTTTGATTCAAGGCGACTATAAAATGGAGTCTTCACAAACCATTTTAGACACCGTAAATTTTTCCCGCAACTGCTCTCACTCTCTCTTTGCCGCATATTGTTCAATCTTCGTTTGGCCTCCTTGCATACGCATTGTGGTGAATCTTGTAATAGGCAGCTTTGCCAATTCGCCGGGAACTTGAGGTGCAAAGTGCCCCAGGTCCGCACTTTCTATCTGGGAGACTCGCGTCCAAGGCGGCCTCGAAGCACTATTGGTGAGGGGACGAATAAGTCTTAAGGAGGCCGATTCATCGGGGCTCGTGCACAATCGTGTTCTTGCCATCTTTTCCTTCTTTTCCAGTTTATATTTTTACATTACAGTTTATTTATTTACGTTACGTAATTTTTAGTTGTAATTTCTTTTCTTACGTAATTGCATATTTTGCTAACAATCTTAAGACTTATTCCTTACGAAGGGAAGGAGTTACGTAAAACCATTCGGACTAATAATACATTGTTTCGAAATGGCAACCGAGACTAACAAAGCTGGGCCGAAAGCGTGAATGTGACCCAAGCTGGGCCCGGAAATGGCTCGGTTCTCAAGGCACTTCTATTGTGACTAATCCTCAAACAGTGCACATCTCAACCCCCCATCTTTGAAAAGCCCGAAAAATTTGTTGGCCATGACTTTAAGAGGTGGCAACGAGAAAATGTTTTTCTACTTAACCACTCGAATTTGGCTAAGTATACGAAAGAAGATATGCCGGTTGTGGCTGAGAATGAGACTGATGTGACAACCGTGGCTGCGGTTGATGCTTGGAAACATGGGGAATTCCGTCGCAAGAACTATGTTCTTAATGGCTTGTCACGATTCTCTCTATAATGTGTATAGGGGGAAGAAGAATGCTAAGGAACTATGGGAGTCCTTGGAACACAAGTATAAAATTGAGGATGCGGGAACAAAGAAGTTTATTGTTGCCCGTTTCCTTGATTTTAAGATGGTGGACTCTAAGACCGTGAAAACTTAAGTTGATGAGTTGCAAACAATTTATCATGAGATTGATGCCGAGGGCATGGTTCTTAGTGAGAGTTTTCAAGTGGTCGCAATGATTGAAAAGTTGCCTCCATCTTGGAATGACTTTAAGAACTACTTGAAGCATAAGCGAAAGGAGATGAATCTTGAAGGGCTCATTCTTCGGCTTAGCATTGAGGAAGGCAATAGAGTTGCCGAGAAAAAGTTTAACCCAAGTGTGGCCAAAGCTAATGTGGTGGAGCATGGCCAAAGCTCCAAAGGCAAAGGCAAAGGCAAGGGTAAAGCTAAGGTTGAAACAACTAGAAGGTCGTTCAACTTGAAGCCTCAAGGTGGGGTTTCCAAGAAGAGGTTCACATGAACTTGTTACAATTGTGGTGGTGAAGGCCACAAGGCGTCAACATGTAGGGCTCCTAAGAAGGCTCGTGAAGTGAACATGGTAGATGACATTGCTAGAGATGTGTCCGATATGCACCTTGCGGCGGTAGTTTCCGAGGTGAATATGGTGGGTTCGAATCCAAATCAGTGGTGGATTGACACCGGTGCTACTAAACATGTGTGCTCCAACAAAGACATGTTTAGTACTTTTGAAGCTATGGAAAATGGCGAAAAGTTGTTTATGGGGAATTCGCCCACTTCCGACATCAAAGGTCAAGGGAAGGTGGTTTTGAAGATGACATCCGGCAAGGAATTGACTCTCAACAATGTACTTTATGTGCCCGATATCCGGAAGAACTTGGTGTCCGGCTCGCTTTTAATTAAGCATGGTTTTCGTATTGTGTTCGAGTCCGATGTTGTCACTTTGTCCAAGAATGGAATGTTTGTAGGAAAAGGTTATGTGAATGATGGGATGTTTAAGCTTAGTGTTATGGTAGTGAAACCGAATGTAATGGCTACTAAGCCCAAAGTTAATGAAATGAATAATTCTTCCGTTTACTTGCTTGAGTCTTCCCATTTGTGGCATGGTAGATTAGTACATGTTAATTATGATGCTATTCGTAGAATAATTAACTTGAACTACATACCAAAATTTAAAGTTGATTGCAAACACAAATGTGAACCTTGTGTTGAAGCAAAATTTACAAAACCTTCATTCCATTCAATAACAAGAAATAGTGAACCCCTCGAGTTAGTTCACACGGACTTATGTGACTTTAAATCAACACAATCACGTGGTGGCAATAAGTACTTCATAACTTTTGTTGATGATAGCACAAAATATTGCTATGTGTATCTTATCAAAAGTAAAGATGAAGCTATAGAGAAGTTTATTCTCTATAAAAATGAAGTTGAGAATCACTTAAACCGGAAAATTAAGGTGCTAAGAAGTGATCGTGGTGGGGAATATGAGTCTCCATTTGAGGCAATTTGTGCTCAAAATGGAATTAAACATGTAACCACGGCACCTTATACACCCCAACAAAACGGTGTTGCCGAACGAAAAAATCGAACATTGGAAGAAGCAATGAATGCCATGTTGATAAGTTCGGGATTACCTTCTAACATGTGGGGAGAAGCCGTGTTGTCGGCAAATTATGTGTTAAATAAGGTACCTCGAAAGAAATTAAACAAAAGCCCATATGAATTATGGCATGGAAGAGCACCATGTTATAAATACTTGCGAGTGTGGGGGTGTCTTGCGAAGGTAGCTGTACCTCCACCTAAAAGGGTGAAAGTTAGTCCTAAGACTGTTGATTGCATATTTATTGGATATGCACAAAACAGTTGTGCTTATAGATTTCTTGTTCATGAATCGAAAATTCAAGATATACACAAGAATACTATAATGGAATCAAGAAATGCTTCTTTCTTTGAGAATGTGTTTCCGTGTAAAAGAGATGAGGCAAGCTCATCTAAACGGACGTTTGATTCAATAGAAGAAGAAGTAGGAGAAGAAAATCATCATGAAAATGATGAAGCGGAGGTAGAACCTCGACGTAGCAAACGAGGTAGGATAGAAAAATCCTATGGATCGGATTTTATAACCTACATGCTTGAAAGTGAACCACAAAGTTATAAAGAGGCCGTGAGCTCTTCGGAAGGACCTTTGTGGAAAGAGGCCATCAAAAGTGAGATTGATTCAATTTTACAAAATCACACTTGGGAACTAGTGAATCTTCCTCCGAGAAGTAAAACACTAGGATATAGGTGGATTTTTAAAAGGAAAATGAAGGTTGATGGAACCATTGATAAGTATAAGGCCAGACTTGTAATAAAAGGTTACAGACAAAAGGAAGGTCTTGATTACTTTGACACGTATTCTCCTGTTACGAGAATTACGTCTATTAGGATTGTACTTGCAATTGCCGCTTTGCGAAATCTTGAAGTACATCAAATGGATGTAAAACCGCCTTTCTAAATGGAGATTTAGAAGAGGAGATTTACATGGAACAACTAGAGGGATTCTGCTCTGTGGCAAGAAAATAAAGTGTGCAAGTTAGTGAAGTCATTGTATGGCCTCAAACAAGCACCAAAACAGTGGCATCAAAAGTTTGATCAAGCCATGATTGAAAGTGGATTCAAAATCAATGAATGTGACAAATGTGTCTATGTTAAAAGCACTGAAAATGGCTATGTTATTTTGTGTCTTTACGTAGATGACATGCTTATCATAGGAAGCCGTGATAAAATGATTAAATCCACAAAGAATATGTTGAACTCGAAGTTTGACATGAAGGATATGGGTGTAGCGGATGTGATCCTTGGTGTGAAAATTTCTAGAATATCCGATGGACTTGTACTAAGTCAATCTCATTATGTGGATAAAATTCTTGAGAAATTTAACAAGGATGACGATAGAACGACAAATACTCCAATTGACACAAGCCTACATTTAACGAAAAATCGAGGCGAACCTGTGTCTCAATTAGAGTATTCGAGGGTCATTGGAAGTCTAATGTACTTAATGAGTTGTACAAGACCCGGATATTGCATATGTTGTAAGCAAGCGAGTCGGTATACAAGTAATCCTGGGAAGGACCATTGGAAGGGTATAGTGAGAGTACTAAGGTACTTAAGATATACTCGTAATTATGGATTACACTATACTAGACATCCAGCTGTAATTGAAGGATATAGCGATGCTAATTGGATATCAGATATCAAAGACTCTAAGTCTACGAGCGGATATATATTCACATTAGCCGGTGCTGCTATATCATGGAAGTCTTCTAAGCGTATCGTTATAGCCAGATCCACTATGGAATCTGAGTTTATAGCATTAGACAAGTGTGGTGAAGAAGCCGAATGGCTGCGCCAATTTTTAGAAGATATTCCAAAGTGGACAAAGCCTGTGCCAGCAATTTGTATACATTGTGATAGCCAATCTGCAATTGGTAGGGCACAAAGTCATATGTATAATGGTAAGTCTAGACATATACGTCGTAGGCATAATACCATAAGACAACTACTCTCTACTGGTACCATATCTATTGACTATGTGAAGTCAAAGGATAATTTAGCGGATCCGTTAACGAAAGGGTTAACAAAAGAGGTAGTTGAACGTTTGACATTAGGAATGGGACTAAAGCCTCTTTAGAAGTTAAACACAGCGGAAAACCCCACCTAGTTGACTGGAGATCCAAAGATCTAGGTTTTCAAAGGGACAACCTAACTGTTAAAAGACTTGTAGTGTCACTGTGGGGGAGTCATCCCCAAACCCATTCCTTAAGTGACATCCCAAAAGGAAAAGGTTAAGCAGCTTGCTTTTAATGATTCTTCGCTTCGAAAATGTCGAGCGGGAATCACCTATGTGAGAGAGAAGTGTGGCCGCTTCGAGGAGAATTGCGTGAGGCTCAATTCTTAGACCCTCTCACAGAACCAGGCATTATGTTCAGGGCCGTGAATGAACATAGTCATGAGAATTGAAGTGTGTTAGGGAGATACCTGTGTAAAGTATATGATCGGCTATACAAAAAGCTGAACAGTTCAAGGACATCGTGTCTACTGATTAGCGAGTAGAGTAAATATATTTTACAAGGGAAGGTTCAAAGGGCAAACCCCTACCTATCCTATGCAGGTGTCAACTGTCGGACTTTATCACCATTTCCTCATTATTTCCTTCATGTGGGGGATTGTTGGAAAAATAGTGGGTGTGAAGGAAATTTGAGATTATTTTCTAAATGGGTTATTTGTTAAATGACCAAATTGATTATGGATTTGTATTCTACTCCATGAGAACATTAAAATCGAATATTTATTTGTCCAAAATGGTTGATGGATGAATGAAATATTAAGGCTCAAAGATGATGGGTTGGAAGTGGGAAAAAGAAGTTATCCCACATTGAATGGGAATGTGAAAGGTAGATAGTTTAAATACTACTACACTTTATGCAAGGAGTAATTGTGTGTGGCATAGAGGCTCTCTCTCGCGCACGGGTGCGCAGGGGGGGTGCAAATCATGGTCCAAAATAGGCTTGGGGCTACCGAACTCATGTGCGTACGCGTCCTGCGGACACGAATGTAGCTCCGAAATGGCCTACTCGCGCAAGCCCACCTTTTGCTAAAATTTTGAATTTTTGATTTCGAAAATTGAATTTTGATTTCGGAAATTTACTCCCATTTACCCATTGTAACTGAAACTGAAACTGAGTTAATTCGATTTTAAATTCTTCCTTGTAACAACCATATCACAGAATCAAATGTAAAATTATTACTGTAATAATTTTCGTGATTATGATGGGATTGGCAGTTTTGATTCAAGGCAGCTATAAAATGGAGTCTTCACAAACCATTTTAGACACCAGAAATTTTTCCTGCAACTGCTCTCACTCTCTCTTTGCTGCATATTGTTCAATCTTCGTTTGGCCTCCTTGCATACGCATTGTGGTGATACTGTCTAGGCACACTGCCAATTCGCCGGGAACTTGAGGTGCAAAGTGCCCCCGGTCCGCACTTTCTATCCCTGGGAGACTCGCGGCCCAAGGCAGCCTCAAGCACTATTGGTGAGGGGACGAATAAGTCTTAAGGAGACTGATTCATCAGGGCTCGTGCACAATCGTGTTGCTGCCATCTTTTCCTTCTTTTCCAGTTTATATTTTCTGTTACAGTTTATTTATTTCTGTTCTGTAATTTTTAGTTGTAATTTCTTTTCTTCTGTAATTGCAAATTTTGCTAACAATATTTAGATCCGGTCATGGGATACAATCATACAATTTGAAAGATATGAACACGATTAAACTTAATTGTATAGTAGTTTTGGTTAATGAGAAATCAATAGCAACTTTATCAATCTCTTGTTGAGGGTGAAAGACGATCGTGGTATTGCATCGGAAGGCTAACATCATGATTGGGTTACCATTCGAATCCCTATTTAATTAGGGACTCGGTATTGCTTTTGCGCAGGACTGTTCTTAGCATTTCTTACATTTTCTGAGCAAAATCAAATGAAGGTCCGGGCCCTAATAATTAATTTAACTTGTTTTTTTTTTAATCACAAATGATATTCTCCACAAAAAAATATAAATGTTATACAAAATCATTAATAATAAGGCTAAATAAATGAAGTGTAAAATATATTAAATGTCTTGTATATACTGTATTCTTGATAAGAGAAAAATTAGCCATTAGGGTTTAAAAAAAAAAAAAACCAGTAGAACATAAATAGAGAGCGTCTCCAAACAATTAAAAATCAAGAACGCAATGCTAGAGGGAAGAACTACTATTAACTACTATTGATCCTTTAAAAAAAAAAAAAAAAACATTTGCACAAATAAAAATAAATAGGGGCTTAATACCCTATAAAATTTAGGACCAACTTCAAAGTCGTGTCAATGTGAAGATGTAAATTGCAAAGTGAATAGTCATTAAAGCCTTAATCAAAGCTCTTTCAATATCACAAATGACAATAAAGAAATTGATTTAACCTTTTGCTTTTGCAAAACAATTGATTAATTAATTGTTCCTTACTGTAACACACAATTTCTCCAACTTTTACCAACTTATATCGAGTCACAATATCAACATGTATATCTCTCCCCCTCTCTCTCTCTCTCTCTCTCTCTCTCTCTCTCTCTCTCTCTCTCTCCCTCCATCCATAGTAAAATAGCCATTCATACACTTTCACCATAGCCATATAACCTTACATCAAACACCTACATAAAGACAGCCTTCAGCAGCCTCATCTTTTTATTCAGTAATGTCTTAATTCACATTTTCCTTCTTTTTTCTCTTAAAGGTACTCATAACTCTTCTCTACATTTAGTACTCTCTCTCTCTGTCTCTCTCTCTCTCTCTCTCTCTCTCTCTCTCTCACACACACATCAATGTAACATGCATAATATATGATGGATCATAGAAATATGCAAATGCACGAATCAAGAAACAATAAAGGAGAAAGAAAGTGGCAAATGCTGTAGGCAATAGTACACCTCTCAGGCTCTCATGTTATATTTGACAGGTTACACAGTGATGCTCATAAAAGCATTGTTTTTTCATCTCTGAAGAACAAAGAAACTCACCCAAAAAAAAGAAACATAAATCTTTAAAGATCTCTAGTGAAAATGATTGATATATTCATATGTTTTTTGCACTTGCTTTGATTTTCTTGAATTGTGTTTAACCCTTTCATTATCTTGATGCTCAGTATGGTATAAAGACTTTATGGTTGTTTGTTGGACAAAGCTTCAATCTTTAAGTCGATGCCCATATGGTCATATGGGCTTGGCTCCATCTTTGGTAATATAATATTTTTTGTTTCTTTTCTATGGCCAGATCAGAGAGCTTTAATCAGGATGGACTGATCTTTGTATTGGAATTGGTGCTTTTTATTTGCCCTTCTTCTTCTTTAGGTACATTAACCATCTCTCTCCTCTCTCTCTCTCTCTCTCTCTCACTCTCTCTCTCACACACACACACACACACACACACATATACACATATACACACACATTCTTTGTTGTGTTACTAGCTTGTATGTGTGTGTTTGCTTTATCTGGTTTCTGACTTTGGCCTCAGACTCAGACATACTGTCTCTTGCTGTTCTATATTATGATGATAGTGTTTGGATGTGGGTTTAGAGGGGTAAACTTATTGCATGATCCGAAGCTGCATTATTTATGATCCATCCATTTTCACCTTAATGAAAATTTCATCACCCCCATTCATCATATATATTGACTCTATGTATACTCCCTCCGTCCCGGTCGATTTAGGACTTTTTGTCATTTTGGGCGTCCCACCCGACTTAGGACGGCCCAAAATGGAAACCTTAAATCACTATTATCTCCACTCATTCTCTCTCATACATTATTTTAATACTCACAACACCATTATAATTAATACTCCCTCCGTCCCAGGAATTTAAAGACTTTTAGATTTTGCACGGGAATTAAGGAGGAATTATTATATTGAAAGTGTTGTGAGTGTGAAAATAAATAGGAGAGAGAATAAGTGGAGAGAATAGTAAATTATAATAGTGATATGAGTATTAAAATAATGTAGGAGAGAGAATGAGTGGAGGGAATAGTAAAGATTCATTTCCATTTTAGGAAAGTATATACTCCCTCCGTCCCATAGAACATTACCTCTTTTGCTATTTTGGGCGTCCCTCTTTAAAGTCCCACTTTCCTAAAAAGGAAACCTTAAATCACTATTCTCTCCACTCATTCTCTCTCCTACATTATTTTAATACTCACAACACCATTATAATTTACTATTCTCTCCACTCATTCTCTCTCCTCCCACTCACAACACCTACTTTAATAACATTATTCCTTATTTTCCGTTCTCAATAGTAAACGTGTAATGTTCTATGGGACGGAGGGAGTATTATTGTGGGACGCCCAAAATGGAAAGTTTATATATTATCATGGGACGGAGGGTGGTATTCCCTACACTCATTCTCTCTCCTATTTTTAAATTACACTCACAACATTTACCTTTTTCTTAATCCCCGTGCCATTTCAAAAAATCCTAAGTGGGCTGGGAAGGAGGGAGTATCTATAGTATAAATCCAACCGGTGTTTGGAACAGTTGTATGAACAGTTCCATCGACGGAAATGGCCCTTTTGCCCTCACTATTCACTCCATTTCCTGTTTTGCCCTCCCACCTTTGTATGTCGTGTGCATACATGTTTTTTTTTTTTTTTTTTTTTTTTTTAAGATATATATAAAAAAAAACTCACGTGACCTTAGACACAGACAGGCATGTGCTAGGAGATTTATGTTAATTAAAAAAAAAAAAGACCCGTGTCCTCGGACACGGGCATATGTACTAGTATATATATATGCCATGAAAGTGAATAGGCGTTCCAAAACTACATGACTAATTTACCCTTAGTTTAAGAATGCTCCCTCCGTCCCGTTTATAGGTTCACCATTTTGAGCATGGCACGCAAATTAAGAAAAAAAGGTTAGTGGAGAAAGTGTTGTGAGTATAAAAATAAAATATGAGAGAGAATGAGTGGAGGGAATAGTAAAGTTGATTGGTATTGTGAGTATAAAAATAAAGTAGGAGAGAGAATTAGTAGATGGAATAGTAAAAATTTTTTGCTATTTTAGAAAAGGTAAAGCTTTTAACGAGATACCCGTTTTGACAAAAGGTGAAGCTTTCAATGAGACGAAGGGAGTACTCCCTCCGTCCCGGTAATAGCTTCCCAAAACTTTTTGTGCACGCAAATTAAGGAAGTGGGAGGGAAATAAAGATGTTGTGAGTGTAATTTGAAAATAGGAGAGAGAATGAGTGGAGGGAATAGTAAATTATAATAGTGTTGTGAGTATTAAAATAATGAGGAGAGAGAATGAGTGGAGGAAATAGTAAAGATTCCTTTGCCAAAAAAGGAAAGTGGAAGCTATTAGCGGGACACCCAAAATGGCAAAAAGGGAAGCTCTTATTGGGACGGAGGGAGTATATTTTAAAAATTTGCTATTAGCAAATACTTCTATGAAATATGTAAACATTAATTAGTGCACATATGGGCTTGAGGAGCTTTCATTGATCTGAATGTAGTTTTGGTTTAAAATGACAAAATATCTCATGAATATTGTTCTCATGGTTTTTTGTTGTTCCATGCTTTAAACCGCCAAAATTTGATTACATTTTTTAATTTGTGAGATAAACGATTGAGTTGAAATAAGTCGCCTCCATCGTACACATAACTCATCTCGTTTATTCATCTTCATCTTTAAAAGCAAAAGATGTGATCAAATTTTGTCCGTTGGAAGAATGAAAGCAACAAAACTATGGAATCCGCAATCTCTTGTCCAACTACTCATAAACAAAGTGCTTGATTTTACCACATTTACTTTCTTTTTAATTGTAAGGCGAAAATATGAACATATTATATTTTCGCACTAGATCATCTTCTAATGAAAATATATTATAGTTTAATCAGAAGTCTCGGTTCAAGCTCTGAAAATAAATGAGGATTAAATTTGTGTTCCTAAAAATTTCTTGTAGTCAAATGCATCAGTTGTAGTTCTTGTGTGAAAATATTGACCAGAGAGTCAAACCAGAGCTAATACATTGACCATAGTAGGGTGGTGTGACCATTGGCCAGTGGCCACCCTAGACTAGACTAGAGACCACAAACAAATGATAATTAAACAGTGTTGGGGTAAGGGCTCGATAAACTAAGAACTTGAAATTTACGCTCTGTTTGGGTCAGAAAAGTCAGTCTCTTAATAAATCACTGCCTACACTCTGTAACTAAGTAATTAATCCCAAAAAAAAGCTGAAATTTCTGAATTACTTTACAATACAAACACATACTACTCCGTCCCAATAAGAGCTGCCCATTTTTTGAGCAACACGCAAATTAAAAAATTGGGGAAAAGTAAAAATGATGTGAGTATAATTTGAAAATAGAAGAGAGAATGAGTGGAGAGAATAGTAAATTATAATGGTGTTGTGAGTATTAAAATAATGGAGAAGAGAGAATGAGTGGAGAGAATAGTGAAGATTCTTTTGTCAAAAAAGAAAAGTGGAAGCTATTAATGGGACATCCAAAATAGCAAAATGGGAAGCTACTATTGGGACGAAGGGAGTATTCTTCTCATTACAAACTATATACTCCCTCCATCCCACTCCATTCTCCGTTCCACTCCACTGTAAACTTACTTTTTGGACACAAAAATTAAGTAAGTAGAAAAAAAATAGGTGAAAAAGATGTTTGTAAATATGAAAAATTAAATAGAAAAGAAAATAAGTAGGAGGAATAGTTAGGAGAGAGAATGTTGTGAGTATAAAAATAAAGTAGGAGAAAGAATGAGTAAATGAAATAGTAAAGATTATTTGCCATTTTGAACAGTTCACACTAATATGGAACGTTTCAAAAAGAAAATAAGTCCACACTGGAGTGGGTCGGAGGGAGTAATTATTATTTATATAAAAATTAAAAAATATTAGTGAAATTAGATATTACTCCCTCCGTCCCGACCAAGGGTTCATGGGGGATATTTCACGGTTTTTAAGAAAAATGAATAAAGTGGGTAGAAATTAGAGGAGAGAGAATGTAAAAGTTAAATGTGTGGTAGGAAATAGGAGAGAGAATGTAAAAGTTAAAAATATTTAATAGGAGAAAGAATGAGTGGGAGGAATAGTAGTTAAATGTGTGGTAGGGAATAGGAGAGAGAATGTATAAGGGTATAATGAATGGTTTTTTTGTAAATATATGGAGATGATAAGGGTATAAATATATTCAAAAACTTGCTATTTATAGAAATGAACTTTCGGTCTGAGATGGACCAAAAGGAAAAAATGAACCCTTGATCTGAATCGGAGGGAGTATAATTATAAAAATAAGATGAGATAAGAAAAAAAAAAAAAAAAAAAGATGAGATAGAGTATAATCTTAGGACAGAGAGGAATTTTGTCATTTGTCAAGGGTAGTTAGGGAACTAAATAAAGTAAAAAACAGACAACGTTTGCTTCCGCAAATCTAGCTAAATCTATAGTATAAACTAGGGCTCAAAAACAGTCACAAAAGTTGAATCATTAAAATCTTTTGTTTTTATTAGCCACAGTTGTTTTAGGTTTATGATTTCATAAAAAATAAAATTAAAGACACATATTTAAGAGAAAAAATTGTGCTCAAAGTAGAGAAATAGATAAAATAAAAGGTTAAGAGGGTAAATCATAAACAAAAGATTAAAAAAACAGCTATGGATAAAAGAAAGGAACTTAATGTATTTCTAGCAATGTGTTTGAGGCCAAAAGCCAAACATTTTCACTATTACACACCCCCATACAAAACAAGAAACATATTTTGGTGTTTTCAAGATAGGACAAAAATACCCTTCAATGCCTTTGAATATGAAAACATCCCCCATCTTTCCTTCTTGATTTTCTCCCTCACTTGTACTATCACAATGCACACACATAGATAGAAAGTCTCTTTGAGTTGTCTTAAAAGTTGGGAAAAATAGAGAAATGAGAACCCACTTTCTCATTTTCTTTGATTTTTTTTTTTTTTTTTAAGGAAAATGGATTCATACCAAGTGCCTTTGAGCTGTTCTCTAACAAGGAAGTGGAAAAATCCCTCATTTGTCTGATGGTAGTATTATGCTGGCGGCGGCGGCGGTTGTGGTGGCGGAAGCGGCTGAGGTTGGTGGTTCTATAAGCACAACTACTTGTGAAGCTGATATGAGGATGAAGAGGGTTGTGAAGGAAATGGATTTGTTGAGGTTTTATTGGGATTGGGGCAGTTGTAAAAACCTGTCTTTCCAAGTCCTTTTTTGCAGCTCTTTTTGTTCTTCTTTTTGATTGGTTTCAATGGCTTCTAGTGGTGGTGGTGGTGGTGGTGATATTGGCGGGATGGCTCAATCTAATTTATTATGTTGAAAATATTCATATGTAAAATCTCTATTTTGATGTTGGGCTGATCATTGATGTTTTATACAACAGGTTGGTTGGTCTCCATTCTTGATTTTACTATTTCTTTATTTGGCGATCCCTAATTAATTAATGGGCATTTCTGCATTCTTCTAAAAATTTCAAATTTGCTTAGAAATTAATAGTTGGGAGGAAGAAGTTGAAGGCACTTGAGCAGTTTTGGTAAAAATTATTTCTTATTTTTGTAGTATTTCCTTCAGGAGCTGTCTTTTTTAGATTTAAATATAATTATACATTGTTTTGTTTGGGTGCTTGGCATGAAAGTGAAACTCATTTAATATTTTGCAAAGTAAAATTTCCTTCTCTCGAAAGAGAGTGATTAATACACTGTAGTTTAGTCGAAATGAAATAATTGCACATTTAGTTGAATTGCATAACAACCGTTTGCTTATTGTGACCGTTGTGTCTTTAAACTGTGGTGTGGGGGGAGGACTGGGTACCCCTAAACAAGGGGGACACATCTATCATAGGGGTTTACCTATTTATGATATGTGTGCGTGAGAGTGAGATGGATAGAAAGGAAAAGGATGAAAAGACAGGTCAAAGAAACTATGAGGTTAGGGGGTGATGTTGGATTATTTATGAATTAAATCACCTTCTCTTCTTCTGTCTGTTGTTTTACTCATGGAACTGTCCTTTCGACCATAACTTTGGATTCTTCTACTGTGGGGACTTCAAAATTGGGCAAACTCTTTGGCTGAATTCAAGTGAAACCCCATCACCTTAAATACATGCACCAGTATATAGGGCTCCTCCAATTTGTCAAGTTCCTATTGGGAGTAGCAAAGCCATCCAACAATTCTAAACACCTTAGTTCTTTTCCTTTTTTTTTTTTTTTCTTTTTATAACCATGCAACAACAACAACAACAACAACACAAAAAAAAACAAAGCCTTAGTCCCAAAATTTTATAACCATGCAACAATTCTAAATTCATTTCTACCCCACCTTTTGGTTTTCTACGGCTCGTGCTGGGGCTTACATAATCCTAGAATCCATAAAATACTCTCCAGAGAGATCCGTAGACGGAAAAAAATCTATGACACCAAGTTAATAATTGGCTCCAAAGGGGGTGTCTAGCAGAAATTACAACACTTGTCGCCAAGCTGATCCTTTCACCACTCGAATACATAACCTCTTTTACCATCCTTTACATCCTTGCCGCGCAGCTATCTCGTGATGATATGTGAAAGAGTTTGGGTTCAATTAAAAGTGACAATTTTTTATCAATGGGTATAGAAATATCCCTTAGAAATTTTATCATGCTTTAAATAATTGTACCATGTACAATAGTTTATATCATAATATTTTTAATGGATAACTCCTATTGAATAAACAAACGCCTATTTTGTCACCCCTGGGTTCAATAGGCACTGGATCTGGAACTATTGTTCTTGCAGTTTAGAAGCTCCCATGCTTCAAATGAGTGAGATTTTGTCAACTTTGGGAGACAAATGATCTAAACGAAACAGGCAATTTGTATATACACCCAATTCATCTTGATCATCAATCTTGCAACGTCGTAGACATGGCCTAATAACACAATGGGGAAAGAAGAGCCAAGTTACTATGGCTGTTTCAATTTCACAAACTACATTTCAACAGTAACTTCTGTACAGTAGTTTAAGTTGCCCAAAATAAGATTCACCATACCTGCAAATGGATAAGTCTGAATCACCAAATTTTGGTCAAAAACAACAGTTCAGTATTTGTGTGTGTGTGTGTGTGGGGGAGAGAGAGAGAGAGAGAGAGAGAGAGAGAGAGAGAGAGAGAGATTAAAGGTGAAACGAGAAAACAGGACCAAAGACTTTGCTCACAGGAAAACAGGAACAATAAATGGGAGAGAGCATGGACCAGTAGAAGAGTAAGCAGTGGTCATTCTTAGCCAAAGATGAGGAAAGGAGAGACCGTCAACTATGGGGAAGGGAGGGGGATATAGGTAAAGGAAGTAAAGAAACTAAAACTGAAAAGTGAACTTAAAACCAAATTAACTTAAATACTCCATACTTGATATGATCATGTCAATTTACGTTGTAGAAATGCGAACGGTAATAAACATTTATTTTGTTATTGATCGGAGCAAAAATAAACATTTTTTTTTTTGGGACGGGGAGCAACATGTTATCTCTTCTACTTGTCAAGAAAACGAGTTTTATCTGAATGTCTAAAATTAGCTCAGAGTGGTCAAATACACCAGCATTTTCGTTGACTCTACACCAGGAAAATACTTGATCACTTGCACTCAATAGCAAAAGGATGATCAGGTAGAGCAAATATGCAACATTGAAAACTGAACTATGTCTTCTTGCGCGGGCCAAACTGGATAATACATATCATGTAATGCATATCACCGGATAATCCTATTATAAATCGATCAAAATGGATGGTTATGAACTACTCTATCCGTCCCATAACAAATGTCGCACTTTTCTTTTTGATTTGTCACAAAATAAATGTCGCATTACTAAATTTGGAAAATGTCTTGGTACAATGTCACCTTTGTACAAGCAAAGTAAAGCACAATCCTTTAAAACATTGACAAGTCAAATGCGACATACATTATGGGTTGGGACGGGAGAGAAATACTCAGAATGATTTCAACAGTATACTAAACCGTAAAGCTCCAGCAGTATACCCATCTGTAGCATGGGTAAATCTTTATGACAGTTCAATCTTCTAGTTATTTCTGACTAACAGGTTTACTGCTATCACTGCACTAGAGCTTAGATCTTAATCTCTAAGGCCTTAATATCTCTACCTGACCGCATATTTATCAGTCTTTAAGCTTATGCTTGCAATTAAATCTGCACTTGCTTTCCAAAACAGACAGGTATGTTCATACTTGTGACCTTTCTGTATAAATAATTGTGTCCTTTCTGTATGTCAGTTTCTTGTTTTATACTCGTAATAGGTAAATTGAGCACTTAACTACAAGTCCTAAGCACAATGACAATCAGTCACTTTTTCTAAGTACATATTCACAGAAATCTTATGTTTGTACTGAGTATTATCAAATCCGACACATGAGGGTCTCTAACAGATTTTGTAACCAAAACAAGGAATGAAATTGAAAACATAGGTTACAAAATATGTGATCACTGACAGAAAGTTAGGGACTATGGCACTCGTAGACAAGGGGTTGCGGGTGAAATGAGATCAACAAATGAAGAAAGAACGGAGAGCAGAAGAACACCTACCTTGAGGGAGAATGGAAATCCAAACCGACCCCGTGGAGCATAAACTACAAGCAGTGGTCAGACCCAGAGAATCACCCAGAACATATTACATTACATTAATAAAGGTAAGGGCGAAACATTAACCGCGTTAAGGAGAAGACTAGGTGAACGACAAGTTGAAACAGGGTCTGGGAACAGAAATGAAGATCTAAACCTCCACAATCTTATAGTAAGATTTGATGGAATAGCTTACCATTAAATGACAGTAAGTGGAGATTAAAATATATTTGCCCAAAGGTTCAACTTGGGTCGTCTACAAAATTAGCACTGCACAACTTTAGTGATAATCTGGATCTATAGCATATATATATACAAACCATGTCAAGCGAATAAAGGATGGATGTTCAATTTCTAAATGTTGCTCTAAATTCCAGGTTGTTATTAAATGTGCAAGGACATCCGTTCATATTGAAGAATACATTAGTAAATTTTTCTCTGCTCTCTTTTTATCCGAGCCTACGGAAAATCTATCTTTTATTCACGTGATCTGTAGTTGTCAGTCTGCTACTCTAAGGTAGGATCTTTCTTATACGATGAAAGAGGACAGGAGCAATAAGATACGTAGCTAACAATCTGGAACTGTTTTAGGATCATGATCAAGTTGAACAAAAAAAATCCAGAAAGCAGAGAGGAGTCCAAGTGCAAATACGCAAATTCTTTGACTTCAGAGAAGGAACATGTAGCCAACAAGGAATTAGGTTTGATTGCCAACATGAATATTGAAGAATAATTGAAGTATTAAATATATCCTATTCTTCACTATCCGTAACAAAACATTGCGGACACATACTTGAAGATAGCACTGTGATTGCCACCACTAAAGCCATCAGGAAAAAAGCTTACTTTTACACACCACCATAAGCCCCGAAAGCAATCTTGGTTAATGTTTTAGTACTAGAAACATAAAATGGAAAAGTAACTATATATAATGAGAAATCATAAGAACAATCTAGAATTGACAAAGAAGAAAAGTGACGATAACCAGATAGTTTCAGGAGGTAACAAGGTAACAAATCAATGAATATAACCTTCCAAAAATCACATCAATGAATTCACACAGATATTGCAATAAACTAGAGATACGTCACACTAAAGTTCCATCAGGATATGCTTGTAACTGTAACTCAATCATAAATATAGTAATAATTTTTGAAAGAATAGTCACAAAGTAACCAATATATCAATGTTACAGCTAACTAATGGTACAAAGTGAATGTTTATTATCCAATTACTTTCAAAATTGGAAAATTTATGACTTAAACATACCGATACAAAGATTCTGGCGCCTCCATCATTGAGCAACATTCTTCACATACCATTCATATGTACCAACCAGCCCATCACGGAGCGAAACATTGGGCACCCAACCCAAACCGGCAAGCGTAGAACTGTCCATGAGCTTCCTAGGTGTACCATCAGGTTTAGTACTGTCCCAAACAAGCTCACCTTCAAATCCCACCACCTCTTTCACCAACTCAGCCAGCTCCTTAATTGTCACCTCCTTCCCACTCCCCACATTCACATGTTCTAATCCACTGTAATTCTCCATCAAATAGATCACTGCATCGCCCAAATCATCCACATGGAGAAATTCTCGCAATGGCGATCCGCTACCCCAAACAACAACTTCCTTAGCCCCGGTAACTTTTGCCTCGTGGAACCGGCGCATTAGAGCCGGCAACACATGTGAATTTTCGGGGTGGAAGTTGTCATTAGGACCATATAAATTAGTGGGCATTGCGGAAATAGCATCCCAATTGTACTGAATCCGATACGCTTGGCACATCTTGATGCCGGCGATCTTAGCTACAGCATACCATTCATTGGTGGGTTCTAATGGCCCGGTTAGTAGGGCGGATTCAGGTATGGGCTGAGGTGCAAATTTGGGGTAAATGCAGGAAGAGCCTAAGAAGAGTAGCTTCTTAACGCCATAACGGTAAGAGTAGTCGATGACGTTAGTCTGGATTTGTAGGTTGACAGAGATGAAGTCGGCGGGATAGGCATTGTTGGCATGGATGCCGCCGACTTTGGCGGCAGCGAGGATGACGTATTGGGGCTTTTCTAAGGCGAAGAAGGTTTTAACGGCGGATTGATTGGTGAGATCTAGTTCGGCGTGTGAACGGAGGACGAGGTTGGTGAAGCCTAGGGTTTGGAGCTTGCGGACTATGGCGGATCCGACTAATCCGCGGTGTCCGGCGACAAAGACCTTACCGGATTTGTCCAATTTGAAGGCCTCTGCTGAAATTGAAATGAGATTAGAATGCATCAGATCTAAATAATATAGTCATAATTTACAATCTTACTAACAATATCCAGAGAAATTCTATAATAGCTATGTTTTGCAATTCAATACCAGGCATTAGAATTTGAATCGGTTGATTATTTTATGCGTCCAATTTCAAATTAAAAGCTTCAATTTCGAATTAAAAGATTGGAATTAAGATCGTCAAATAGAAGCAATGAAATATGGTGAAATTAGGTCACAAACTATCACATTGTCTGGGAGAGAGAGAGATTACCATTGTTGGGGGCTGTCATGTCGGTGAAGATGGACAACTGAAGCTCAAGCTAGGAGTGTTGTTTAACAGCCAAAGCTCTGATGGAAATGGCGGTTGAAGGTCAATGAAGGAATCTTCAGTTGGTATGCATATCGTTGATTGTATTTGGGCTTTGGGATATTTACACTGGTTGAAGCCCATTAAACGTTAGTTCTGTTTGGATTATGTTACAGGCCCAAGCTCACCCTCACAGTTGATAAAAAGAACATTCGAGTTTGTAAAAACACCTCAATGATTTTTAAGATGAAATAAATAGATGGATTGGGAGCTCTTGTTTGTAATAGTCAATAAACTTGGAAATGTAACTCCCAACCTCCTCTATTATAATATAACGGCTGAAGTGATTTCTATCACTTTTTCCCGCCTAGCAATAGAACATTTTAGAGTTGCATTGATTTGATATAGCTTAAAAGATAAGCTACAGTCGTTTGATATTTCGTATTTCATGTCCTTCTTCTCAATCTTTCTCTACTGGCCCTCCATATTCAGATTCTCTCTCTGTCAAAAATCCAAAATCACCTCTTTCCCAAAAACGTTCTTGCCTTCTACTACAAACGTCGTTGCCTGCGCCCCCTCTCTCTTCTACAACAAAGTCGTCGTCACCTCCCCTATCTCGTCTGCCATGGTTGTTTTCGCCTCTCTCTCTCTCTACAACAACTCAAGGTAAATCTAGGTTTTCAATTTCGCCCCTTTGAATTGGGGAAAAGTTATACAATTTCTTACAAATGATCCCAAGTTTAGAGGCTTATATGAATTTTCAGTTTCTCTCACCATCTTTACCTTGATTAGAGATTGCGACGTGCTTTTGTCACGTTTCTATAGCACTTATTTTCTATTAATTTCATGAAAAAATTGAGGGTCCCGTGTTTGTTCTCAGCTTTTGGGAGTTAATTTCAAGGAGCTGAATACAATAATAGATCTCCATTGAATAGCTGGGGAAGCTATGTTGGTTACATTTTTATAAGCTTCTTCAAAAAGCCTGCGACACTGAATCCTCCGAGCACCCTTCCATTGATTGCATCAGAGCATTGAACATAGCAGAAGTGGAGCAGGGAAATATTGATCCCTATAGCATCTGTATACATCCTTGCAACGACACATCACAGATAGGTAATGTGCCTTACAATTCAGGCGATCAACGGACAGGTAATGCGCCTTACACTTGGGAATCTTAACCTTATTCTTGAGTATGAGCAGCTTCCATAATTCGGATTGTTTAGCTTAAACTAGGTTAATCCTGACTTCTCTAGACGTTTTTGGGACTGGATGTTATGAATTTTTAGCTGAAGATACATATACATTTCTTCTCGGGTGGTTTGAAAGGTTTCCTCAGTTCAAACATAGAGATTTTTACATTGTTGGTGAAAGTTATGCAGGTTATCGACTCTCCTGTCTCTTTGACATGTAGAATTTTGATCAAATTTGAAAATTGTTTGGACATTCATTTTGGGACGGAGGAAGTAAGCATATACTGCTGCATTGATGATCTAACCCTCATATATTCATTTGCATCAGGTCACTATGTCCCTCAATTATCTCAAATTGTATATCAAAGAAACAAAGGAATTAGGAATCCAGTTATTAATTTCAAGGGATTTTTGGTATGATTGATCATAATTTTCAACTTCACACGTTATAATTTTCATCAGTGTGAATTTTCCAGTTATGCACTCCTTTTATCTGTATATTATTTCTCTAGGTGGGGAATGCTGTTACGGATGATTACAATGATTATGTTGGCACATTTGAGTACTGGTGGAACCATGGTTTGATTTCAGATTCTACTTATAAGCTTCTTCAAAAAGCCTGCGACACTGAATCCTCCGAGCACCCTTCCATTGATTGCATCAGAGCATTGAACATAGCAATAGAAGAAGTGGAGCAGGGAAATATTGATCCCTATAGCATCTATACACATCCTTGCAACGACACAGCAACTCTGAGGCGTAATTTAAGAGGTCATTATGTAAGTGGTAATTACATTTGACATACTCCCTCCGTCCCAAATTGAATCACCCTTTTTGTCCAAAAATGAATGACCTTTTTAAACTTTTTCTTCAAAATTTTTTGTCCCTAAATGATTTTATACCAATTTTTTTCTTCATATTTCATTATATAATTGTAAAACTAAAAGTTTTAAAGTGAATTGCAACAATATTTATGCATTTTTCTACTAAAAATCAACCTTTTCAGAATAGCCTTAAATTCAAATGGCCATTCAATTTGAGACGGAAGGAGTAATAATTACTGCATCTAAAAGAAAGTTTAAATCTTTATTGTCTACTCAAGTAAGAAAGCATCATGCGTGGTTATCAAGTTTGCATAGTCTTGAGGAGAAGAAGCCAAAAGTCCTAAGTGTTGTTTTTGCATGCTGCCATTATTACAGATCCTGAGAACTGGCACTGAGCATTTTCTGAAAATCACCTTTTTCCTTGGGTTCACATTTTTCTTCTTCCCTCAAACTTAATGGGGCTGTTTGAATATTTTGAGTAAAGGTTCTAGAATGTATAGCCTGCAGAAAGGCATGACCCGGATGAATAACCATTCCAATCTTTCCTTCGGTCGGTAGCTAGGTAATAACTGCTAGCTAGAGAGGCTATGTGTTGGGTATGCATGTTTTAACCCTCCTATTTTGTATTAGATTTGATTGATACCATAACCTCCCGTCTATTTTAAGAACTTTAGGACCCTATGTAATAAAGTTTAGACTTCAATTTTTTAGCTAAGTCCATTTTATAGAATAGGTTAAATTTAGGCTTGAAAACTGGCACAAAACTCATTGGATATGAGGTTGCAGTTCCAGCAGTGTTCAAAACCGCCCCTATGAACCGCACATGTAACCGCATGTGTATTTCTCCTTTGAATCTGTTTCTTGAACCAACTGCAGTGTAACCGCTCTTGAACCGCACCTGTGCAGTTCATGTGCAACCGCATCTGTGCAACCTCCTGGTGTAGCAAACCGCATGATCCTAACCGCTCCTCACCAACCACATCCAATGATTGAAGACTTGAAGTGAACCACTTTTTATCCGTTGGAATCCACGTCAGCAATATCAAAAGTCAACCACCATATCTTGTCACGTGATTCAATGTCAGAGAAGATCTGCAAGGATCTTGAATAGGTGACAGGTGTCCTAACCTCATTGCTTGCAGCTGGAGCCTGATCAGCTTTATCTGCAACTGCTGTACCAAAGGACAAAAGTGGATATTGTGGACCAATAGGATTGCATCAAGTACTGTCCTTACAACAGTTGTATCCAACAGCTAGTTTCTTGATGCTTGGGTATAAATACCCCTAATCTTCACCATTTGAAGATTGCTTGAAAAATTGAAAAGTGTTGTGTTCATAGAAGCTGAAGCTCTGCCCAGAAATTCATAAGTCCTTTGAATCTTCATCTTCTACCTTCAAGAAATATTCTCCAGCCCAGAAATCAAGCCTTAACACATTCAAGAATCATTGAGCTCTACATCTCACAGATTTAAAGAGCCTTGATCTTGAACACACACACACCTCACTTGTTTAAACACATAGTTTATTCATTTGAGATACACTGGTTATAGTCTAGGATTTGTTCTTCATAGAAAAGATTTTATTGTACTTTGTAATCTCTCAAATACTTAATATAAAATCTCTCTTAGAAATCCAAGACTAACCATCTTGGTAGTGGACGTAGATCGTTTATCGATTGAACCACTCCAAATAGCTTGTTCATACTTTACTGCATTTATATTTTCTGTGCTTGCTAATTATTTATCTCTGTCTCTGTTTGATCTTTATATAGTTATCCTTTATTGTGAAATTGTGTTTGGAGTTAACATTGTCACAACCTCACTTTTGCAAACTGCACTTTCAGTAAACCGCACTATCAAACCGCTTTGCAAAACCGCCTCTCCCAAAACCGCTTTATAACTTCAATATTCCGCTGTGCATTTTACATCTCTACTTGCAGTTTCTTATACACTGCAAGAGGTTTTGTAAGCGTAGAGGTTTAGTTTTAATTTGAGGGCAAAAATTTTGTAACAGCTATTCACCCCCCCCCCCTCTAGCTGTATTTTCACCCTTGTTGCCACCTTTGGGACCAACAAGTGGTATCAGAGCAAATACTTTTAAAAACCACTGTTTTTCAAGCTTAACAGCTTGTGTGCCGATTCGTTATGGCAACCTCAAAGACAATGACAACTGTTAACTATTCACACATTCCAATTTTGGACGAAGACCACTTTGACATCTGGAAGTGCCGAATGCTTATTCATTTGGAAACTATAGATGAGATGCTGGTAGAGTGCGTAGTCAATGGGCGCCATTGATTCCAATGAAGGCCAACACTGATGCAACCACCAATGCTGAAACTCCAGAAGTCAAAAAGACAAAAGAAGAGTGGTCGGATGAAGAGAAGAGATTAGTTTCCTTGGACAGCAAGGCAAGGCATATCATTTCGGAACCCTCCCGTTTCAACTCTTCGTAAAGTAATGTACCTCAAAACCGCAGCGTATGTGGATGCCATAGAGAGCTACCTCGAAGGTGACGAAGAGTGCAAGGAAAGCAAATTACACACTGTTGAAAGATCCTACAACAACTTCAACAGAAAATCCAACGAAACCTTGCGTCAAACCTATGATCGCTATGTTGAGGTAGTTAATGCTTGTAGATCTCTTGGTAAAACTTTAACCGATAAGGAAATCAATATGACTTTCCTATCTGCTTTAGGTTCTAGATGGGTAAATAAGGCTACCTCTCTAGAAGACTCCAAAGTATTGGGTACTTGGTCGTTAAGTAACTTGTATGCCAATCTTAGAGTTTATGAACTTAAGTTAAATCATATTGAAGAGATAGAAGGGAAAACCAAATCGCTTTCTATGTCCGTAGTGGAACAAGAGGAGAAACCATCTACATCCAATCAAATCGTTGATCCTTCCATATCAACCTCATCACTCATCGAGATGGATGATGATGATTTTGCCATGTTTGTGAAAAGATTTCAAAAATTTAGAAAATCGTCAAAACCTTTCACAAAATCATTTTCAAAAGGCAAACCTCCTGCAACATTTTCTAGGGCTGCAGATACAAAGAAAAAAAGTGACCTAGTTTGCTACAACTGTAGGAAACCTGGCCACTTTCAGATCCGGGAGCGTCCACACCCCAAATACGAATACATGAAAAAGAAAACCTCTCCTGCGAAATTTTCTCGTCGCAAGGGAATGGTTGCTGAGGAAGAAGAGAATTCCAAGGAATTAGCAACTTGGATTGAAACAGATTCTGATGATGGAAGTGATGATGAAACCGAAGAGGTTAATCTCTGCTTAGTTGCAGACGCTTCCGATGAATCAGATTCTGAATCATTTGAGTTGCAAGATATGAAAGAAAAATAGGTTTCTACAAAACTTCCTAATTATAAATTGGATGATGATATCAAACTTACTTCTAGCGTTAAGATAGGAAATTGCTCGTATTCACGTCCCATTTTCTCATCTAAAAATGCTCCACTTTCAAAAGCAATTCCAAAGAAAATTTTGAAAAAGATGGTGGAAGAGGTTTCTCCCATGGAATATGAAAAGATGTTCAAGGAAGCTGAAATGGTGATCCATCAATTCTCTAATCTTAAGAAAGCCTTAAGCTTAGCTCATAATGAACTTAATCTGTACAAGACAGAGAAAACTGTGATGAGGTCTGAAATTTCAAATCTTAAGGACCAAATCAGAAGTATGACTCCTCTTGCTGATCAGAACCGCATCCTTGAAACTAAGGTTGCTGCACTTCAACTTCGGAATGATAACTTGGTAACTCAAATCAACGATCTCCAAAAGATTATTGATTCGTGGCTCAAGTCTCAATCCACCAAGGATAAAATCATGGACTCCCAAGTTCCTCCTGAAATTAAGGAAGGCCTAGGTTTTGGATCTGAGGAAGAGGAGAAGTGTGCATCCTCGAGTGAAAAGAATGAGGAAATTTTGAAACTAACTAAAGAAATTCCTAAGGGTAAGCATGCTAAAGGAAAGGGTAAAGGATGACAAATTAATTATGTCTATCCAAAAGGGAAGCAATATGGTAAGAACTCTCAGATGAAGCCAAAGGATTCTAAGAGTGTAGCTTCAGAGGAAATGGCTTATGGAATTGGTCAAATCCCTGCTCCAACCGCTTCTGGTGGAAAAGGCGATTCTGGCAATTCAAGGTCTGACCGCGCCTCTTCTTCGACCGCTCCTCCTGCCTTCAAAAGCAGGAATAGCGTTCCTAGGAAATACGTGGTCAAACTAAAGCCAGTTCCTTTTGTCCCAGCTACAACCGCACCTCCCAAACCGCATGCAACTCCTAAGAAGAGTAAGGAGTTAGTAAAACCTCATGAAGCTTGTAGCTATTATAAATGTTCTGTGTGTGATGGTTTAGGTCACAAGGCTGCAGAATGCCTTTTGCGGTTCACATCCAATGCCAGGAAGAGTAAACTTCCTTCTGTCAAGCAGGTGTGGGTCGTAAAGGGTTGCTGACTTCAGGACCCAAGAAATAAAGGGGGACCTCGTTCTTAATGTTTACATTTCAGGTCCTCTGCTTAATGGCTGGTCACTCCAAGGAAAATGAATGGTATCTTGACAGTGGCTTCTCAAGACATATGACTGGAGATAGATCATTACTAGAAGATGTCATTGAAGCAAGTGGTCCGTCTGTAACCTTTGGTGACAACAACAAAGGCAAGACCATTGGATATGGTATCATAAGGAGAGGAAACCTAACCATTGAGAAGGTTTCTCTTGTTGAAGGACTCAAGCACAACCTCCTTTCAATTTCTCAATTCTGCGATAAAGGAATGCTTTGCAACTTCACGTCATCAAATTGCTTTATCAAAGATAGCATTTCCGGCGTCACCCTACTCACAGGGATTCGTAAGAGTAATATTTACATTATTGATCTAAATTCTGCATGTATTATTACTAATCTCTGTTTTGTAGCTAAGAATGTGAGCGAAAATAGTTGGCTATGGCACAAGAGGTTGAGCCACTTGAACTTCAAGTATCTTGCAAAGATTGGTAGGGAAAACCTCGTTCGTGGTTTACCTAAAGTGGCTGACCATCATCCTGAGAAATGCAAGGCATGCCGGCTGTAAGGTCCGCGTCGTCTTTCACCAAAGCAAGACCGCTCCATCAACTTCAAGATGCTTACAACCGCTTCACATAGATTTGTTTGGACCCGTAACCACCGCCAAAGATTGGAGGAAATAGATATACCTTAGTGGTGGTGGATGATTATTCAAGATATACGTGGGTTGAGATGATGATTTCCAAAGATGATTGTTATGAGATTCTCACCGCACTTTTTAGACGGCTCCAAACCCAAAAAGAGGATAACATCGTTAGTGTTCGATCAGATAATGGAACAGAATTTAAGAACAACGGTGTTGCTCAGTATTGTGATGACCATGGGATTGATCACAATTTTTCGACCGCTGGTGTTCCACAACAAAATGGGGTTGTGGAAAGGAAGAATAGGACGTTGATTGAGGCTGGAAAGACAATGATATCTGAAGCGAAGCTACCTCAGTATTTCTCGGCTGAAGCAATCAATACCGCATGCTTCACTCAGAACCGCTCCCTCATCAACAAAACCTATAACAAGACTCCCTATGAGCTTTGGCGAGGAAGAACCCCCAACATTGCATTCTTCAAGATCTTTGGCTGCAAATGTTTTGTCCTCTACAACGGAAGAGAAAATAGATGTAAATTCGGAGCCAAGGCCGACGAAGGTATTTTTGTTGGGTATGCTAAACATTCAAAAGCTTTTCGTGTTTTCAATAATACTAGTTTAAAAATAGTTGAGTCTGTCCATGTTACTTTCAATGAGCATTCTCTCCTTGAGCCACATTTGGCTCCAAATGTTGCTGATGATTTTGTTGAGCATAATGAAACAGGTGAACCATCTCAAACCGCACCTGAACCTCAACCACAAAATCCAGCACCCTCAACTGAAATTCCCTCAAACCGCACCTTTGAAACCGCACCTGAAGTTCCTACTCCAGATGCAACTCCAAGGGAAGAAGAAGTTGAGAATTCCCCTATCCAGCTTATAGAACCTCTTCGTCAACTTACCTTCCATGACTTCGCTGAAGGATCTAACGATGTTTCAATTGAAGATCTTCAGCAAACCTCAGTCCAACCAGACTTACCCCCGGAGGTTCGTGAAGTCGCTAGTCACCCCCTCACAAATGTGATTGGTGATCTGTTTTCCGGTGTTCAAACAAGGAGATCGAATTATCACGAGCATACTTCTCTTTTATCTCAAGTTGAACCCAAGAAGATTGATGAAGCACTCCAAGATTCCAGTTGGGTCGTTGCCATGCAAGAAGAACTCAACCAGTTTAAAAGATGCAAGGTCTGGACTTTGGTACCTAGCCCTCAGGATCAAGGAGTGATAGGAACTAAGTGGGTTTTTAGGAATAAGATGGATGAGAATGGAAGCATCACTAGGAATAAAGCAAGGTTGGTTGCACAAGGATATAGGCAAGAAGAAGGAATCGATTATGACGAAACCTTTGCTCCAGTTGCAAGATTGGAAGCTATCAGAATCTTCTTAGCCTACGCCTCTTTCAAGCGTTTCAAGTTATATCAAATGGACGTAAAGAGTGCTTTCCTCAACGGCGAACTGCAAGAGACCGTGTATGTTGCCCAACCGCCTGGATTTGAAGACTCCAAATTTCCCAATCATGTCTACAAACTCCAGAAAGCTTTGTATGGACTTAAGCAAGCTCCAAGGGCATGGTATGAGACTCTTTCTAAATTTTTACTAGAAAAAGGATTTAAACGTGGTAAAATTGATACAACTCTTTTTATTGCTAAATATAATGAGCATACTTTACTTGTTCAAATTTATGTCGATGATATTATTTTTGGTTCTACTAATGAGTTGCTTTGCAAGCGCTTCGAAAAGCTAATGAAAAGCAAGTTTGAGATGAGCATGATGGGAGAATTAACATTCTTCCTCGGGCTTCAAATCAAGCAATGCGAAGAAGGTATTTTCCTCAGCCAATCCAAATACACCAAGGAGTTGATAAAGAAGTTTGGATTAGAAAATGCTAAAGCATATGATACTCCTATGGCCACCGGCAATAAGCTAGATAAAGATCTCAAAGGTAAGAAAGTTGATCAAACTTTATATCGAGGTATGATCGTCTCATTACTTTACTTAACTGCTAGTAGGCCCGATATTATGTTTAGTGTCTGTGTATGTGCTCGTTACCAAGCTGATCCTAGAGAAGCACATCTTATTGCGATCCAAGCGTATAATCCGCTATTTATCCGGAACCACTAACCTTGGACTTTGGTATTCCAAAGATTCGAACTTCGATCTTGTAGGTTATTCAGATGCAGATTATGCAGCTTGTACTATTGATGGAAAAGCACTAGTGGTACTTGTCATTTCCTCGGGAATAGACTAGTTGCTTGGGCGCAAGAAGCAAGCATCGGTTTCGGTGTCAACCACAGAGGCCGAGTACATTGTCGCCGGTAGTTGTTGTCACAAATTCTTTGGATGAAGCGGTTGGTGGACTATGGAATCCATGAAGGGAATTGCCCCATCATGTGTGACAACACTTCAACAATTTCAGTCTCCAACAACCCTGTCATGCATTCCAAGACCAAGCATATTGATATCAAGTATCATTTCCTCAAAGACCATGTAGAGAAGAGGAATATCCATTTAGAGTACGTGGGGACAGACAACCAGATTGTTAATATCCTCACAAAGGCTCTTGACTCCAAGAGGTTTTCCTTCCTCAGAGGAGAAATGGGTATGCTTGAACTTAAATGAATCCATTCTTTTTATTAGCTAACTTGTGTGTTGAGTATAGTTTCAAGTCACCTCGTTGAACCGCGTGCATCAAACCGCAAGTATGTCCAACCGCCTTGCAGCCAACCGCTTCATTCCAAACCGCATGCTGCAGCTCAACCGCTTGGATCTCAACCGCATTTCAACTTGGAGTTTTTCTAACTTTTTATTTACAGTTATTTAAAAAAAAAAAACTGTTCAAATTCCTTTTATTTATTTTTCAGTCCTTATTTTTTCTTTAAGGGTTTATTTGCAAATGTTTTCCCACGAAATTTTAAAATTTGAATGCATTTAATGCAAAGGGAACATTAGCATTTAATGGCCTTCATGTCAGCCGTCATAGGTTGATGTGATGAAGCTGAAAGGGTGCAAGTTTGCAATGATTCACTGAGTTGGTGAGTTAATCTGTCCTTTCAACTGCCAAACCCTAAACCCTTTCCTATAAATAGAAGACATAACCTACCTTTTCAAACTTTCCATTCTGTCTTCTCTGACCTTGTACCTTCAAGTGTCAGTTTTCACCAAACCCTTCTTCTCTCTCTTCGTAATCTGGTTAAAAAGCTCTAAGCTTTTCTTCAAATCAATGGCACCCAAACCCATTGAAGACATGGTATGATTTCTTAAACCTAAACTCATTAATCTTCTGCAAATCATATGTGTTTATTCATCTTTTCTGCCATTGTTGAAAAAGCTTCATTATTCGAACACCCATAACCTATTTTTGTTCATATTTGCTTTATTTCTTGATTATTTTTGATGAAAATTGTTAGGTTATGTTCGGATTATGTTTATGATTCAGTTTATCAACTTTATTTCATGATCAACACACATCTTGAACACTGATTTTGATTTTTAAACCTTTTAAGTTTCGAAACCCACTTCTGTATTTTTGCATTTTCTGGGTGATTTTGAGTAAAGTAGTTATTTTTAATGATATATTGTTAATCTACTGCTCAAAGTGATCATTTTGACATATTATTTGTTCATTTTGGTTAACTTTCATCAAATCTCTGTTCTTGGTGTTCTTCGTGTTCTTCATGCACTCATGTAACTGTTCATCTCCATTTTCAGAAATTTCTCATGTTTTGGTTTGACCTAACTTTCAATCTTGTTTTTCTTAACTTAGAAAATTTTTGGAAATCTTGGATTTCATTTGCATGTTTGAACCGCGTCATTAGAACCGCATGCTATGTTTTGAAACCGCACTTATAGTTGCTGATTTCTTGTTTCAAAACCGTATCATATGAACCGCTTAGTTTTCTCTCTAAGCCAACCGCATGCTGAAAACCGCATATATACATTTTCAAACCGCATGCTTGAAAACTACTTAAGTATTACTAAGTATATAGGCTGGACACCATAACCTTCCCCTACACAACTACTTGCAGTGTGGGATAATTTTGAATTACAATGCCACGTACTAAGTAAATATACCTTTGTATTTTTCCTATTTGTTTTTCCTACCTGTGTTCACAGTTTTCTTGTGGTTGGAAATTTTCATTTCCAAAACCGCACTATTGCCAACCGCATGTGTGCACCAACCGCTTGTGAACTGTGATTTTCCTGAATTGTTCTAACTTGTATGTTTTCTTTGTAGAATACCAAGTATTTCCTACCAGGTTGGGAGATCAATGAACCTGAGTTGCGGTCTGATGCTCTTGGAAGGGAGATGATCAGGAAGATGCAAGCCTCAGGAATCCTTCCCCTCTTCAACAAACAGCAAACCTATACCATCCCTTCATTCATTGACCAGTTCTATGAAACCGCAGTTCGTGGCGAGACTGAGCTATCTGATGGTACCAAGATCCCCAGCTTAGTGGGAGTTGTAGAAGGATTCAGCGTATCCATTGATTATTTGGACATTCACCTCCTCCTCCTCCTCAAATCCAACCCTATAACTTCTAGAATTCAAACCTCCCTTGTTCAACCTCCTCCTCCAACCGCCCCAATCTCAACTGCACCAACTACTTTACCCCAAACACTTCCTCTACCTCCCTCAACCGCTTCTCAATTCACAGTCCCAGCCAGCCGTATATTTCAAACCCTCCTATCCCCTTTACCTCAAACCGCTCCTACAACACAATCTCAACCGCCACACTCATTTACCCAAATCCCTTCCACTTCAACCGCACCTCCAACAGATTACTCACAAATTCTTTCAACCCTTAATCTTATCCAAGGCCAACTTCTCTTAAACCAAGGGCACATGATCAAGCTAACCGCTTCAAATGCTGCTCTTGAAGCCTCAAACACTTCCCTAACCGCATCCAACCAAAGCCTTCTAGCCAAGGTTGATGCTCAATCCCTAGAAATGGCAAATCTTAAAGCCCTATTGCTTGATGCCATTAAGGGGGAGAGAAGTTCCTCTATCCAGACCGCTGAAGCTGTAAAAACCGCAGCTACAGAGTGCTTTCAAGGTTTCAAGGAAGATTTAGCCAGAGGAATGCTTAGAGCCATGGGTGATGCGGTTTCAAAGACTCAACTTAATGAGATGCTCACCAACCTCTCAAATGAGTTTGTTTCTTCCACCAACACTGCTATGGTTTCTTTCATGAAGACCCTTCAAGAAACCCAACCACATCAAGCCTCAACCTCAGCAGCTCCTTCTTCAACCGCTCTAGATGACTTGCAGCTGAAAATTTTCAATGAACTGGACTCCCTCAAAGAAAGAATCAATGTTGACCTCAACATAGTGGGAGACAGTATCAAGGAGCAGGTAAAGAACTTTGATGATGATATCTCTTTCAGGTTTGAAAACCTCAAGGCAGGCTTCAACCTCAAGCTTGACAACTCAATAAAGGAATTGAAGTCCAATCTGAATGTGTCTGTTGATCTGGAACCATTGAGAGATGCTCTATCTACTCAAACTGTGACCATTCAGGATGAGATCTTCACATTCTACAATTCCTTGAAGCCCAGCATTGAAGGATTCACAGCTGAGATCAAGGAGAGTGTTGCTGCAAACACTAGATCTGTTGATGCTGTAGGCTCAACCGCTGCTCAATCAGTAACCTCCCTTAGAGCAGTTGAGACCACCTTGGGAAGACAATCTGAAGAACTCAGAGCTCTTAGAAGAATCATCAGAGGAGAAAGCTCAGCCTTCAGACCTTCAGGACCGCAAGTGCCAAATCAAGAGGTGGAACAGCGTCGTGATCAACCGCGCCATCAGCAACTGCATCATCATTATCAACACCAACCGCGTCAGCATTAGGACCGCCCTTTATCTGTAATTTCTTTTCCTATGCTGAACTCTTTTTGGTTTGTTGGACCGCACTCTTTGTATTTTTATCCAACCACCTTTTGTTTTTGTAACCTTTGCATTTTGCTTTCCTACCCTTGTAATTGTAACCGCAGTGGTAGTAATGAAAAATGCATCATTGGTTCCAAAACTTTGTTCATATCAAACTGCTTGTTTGTAGAACAATGAAACCGCTTATGGTTTATAACCTCATTCAAATAGTTTCTAACTTAAATTCATATTTTTGAAATGAAGGTTAAACATTCAGTTTAAACCGCACTTTGAACTTAAAACTCATATTTTTTAAGTGCACTGAATGCATTTCTATAACTTTCCTTATTGTAAGTTTTATCTTTCAGAAAGTATAGAAATCTATAGCTTAAAGCTAAGTGTGTGCATTGACTTGGGACATGAATTACCATGTTAATTCTTATGGACATGTTCTTACCAAGTACAATGTTTGCTTTAGTTATAGTAGGTAATGGCATCAATCAAATAGGGGAAGATTGTTGGGTATGCATGTTTTAACCCTCCTATTTTGTATTAGATTTGATTGATACTATAACCTCCCGTCTATTTTAAGGACTTTAGGACCCTATGTAATAAAGCTTAGACTTCAATTTTTTAGCTAAGTCCATTTTATAGAATAGGTTAAATTTAGGCTTGAAGACTGGCACAAGACTCATTGGATATGAGGTTGCAGTTCCAGCAGTGTTCAAAACCGCCCCTATGAACCGCACATGTAACCGCATGTGTATTTCTCCTTTGAATCTGTTTCTTGAACCAACTGCAGTGTAACCGCTCTTGAACCGCACCTGTGCAGTTCATGTGCAACCGCATCTGTGCAACCTCCTGGTGTAGCAAACCGCATGATCCTAACCGCTCCTCACCAACCGCATCCAATGATTGAAGACTTGAAGTGAACCACTTTTTATCCGTTAGAATCCACGTTAGCAATATCAAAAGTCAACCACCATATCTTGTCACGTGATTCAATGTCAGAGAAGATCTGCAAGGATCTTGAATAGGTGACAGGTGTCCTAACCTCATTGCTTGCAGCTGGAGCCTGATCAGCTTTATCTGCAACTGCTGTACCAAAGGACAAAATTGGATATTGTGGACCAATAGGATTGCATCAAGTACTGTCCTTACAACAGCTGTATCCAACGGCTAGTTTCTTGATGCTTGGGTATAAATACCCCTAATCTTCACCATTTGAAGATTGCTTGAAAAATTGAAAAGTGCTGTGTTCATAGAAGCTGAAGCTCTGCCCAGAAATTCATAAGTCTTTTGAATCTTCATCTTCTACCTTCAAGAAATATTCCCCAGCCCAGAAATCAAGCCTTAACACATTCAAGAATCATTGAGCTCTACATCTCACAGATTTAAAGAGCCTTGATCTTGAACACACACACACCTCACTTGTTTAAACACATAGTTTATTCATTTGAGATACACTGGTTATAGTCTAGGATTTGTTCTTCATAGAAAAGATTTTATTGTACTTTGTAATCTCTCAAATACTTAATATAAAATCTCTCTTAGAAATCCAAGACTAACCATCTTGGTAGTGGACGTAGATCGTTTATCGATTGAACCACTCCAAATAGCTTGTTCATACTTTACTGCATTTATATTTTCTTTACTTGCTAATTATTTATCTTTGTCTCTGTTTGATATTTATATAGTTATCCTTTATTGTAAAATTGTGTTTGGAGTTAACATTGTCACAACCTCACTTTTGCAAACTGAACTTTCAGTAAACCGCACCATCAAACCGCTTTGCAAAACCGCCTCTCCCAAAACCGCTTTATAACTTCAATATTCCGCTATGCATTTTACATCTCTACTTGCAGTTTCTTATACACTGCAAGAGGTTTTGTAAGCGTAGAGGTTTAGTTTTAATTTGAGGGCGAAAAATTTGTAACAGCTATTCACCCCCCCCCCTCTAGCTGTATTTTCACCCTTGTTGCCACCTTTGGGACCAACACTATGGCCAATCCAATCTAGGTCCTCTCCCTATTGATTAGTGTAGAGCCACTTTGCAGCCTATCTCATATCCCATCATGAAAATCGTCAGGCATTATAATTACTGAAGCTTCATCAATTGAGTTGAAGAATAAAATAGAAGAGGGACGAACCTATTAAATGAACTCAAATTGGAAACACAAGAGGGATGGACCAATTGAATGAACACAAAACTTTTTGCATGGATTTGAAAAGGGACTCCGCCAAAAAGAACAGAGATTTTCTTTTTGTGTTTTTAATGCATTTCTCTCTCTCTCTCTCTCTCTCTCTTTTTTTTTTGACTTGGAGACAATTTATATGATTATATCTGCCTTTTTTAAGTTATTTGAATATCTTTGTTTGTGATAAAGAGTCTTCTTGTTGCACCAACTTTGCTACTAAAAAAATAGTCATGGATGTCAAGAGCATATGATCTGTGCACTGAGAGATACTCAACGATGTACTTCAATATACCAGAAGTCCAGAAGGCAATGCATGCTAATATAACCAAGCTTTCCTATCCATGGAAAACATGCAGGTGCATTTCATATTTGAAAGGCTCACTAACTTTTTCTTCTTTTTTATCTTTACTTTGCAGTAATATATACTCTCTCCGTCCTGTTTGAAACTACACTTTTTCCCCAAAATGTTGTCCCATTTGAAACTACACATTTTCATTTGGGAAAGTTAATAATATTTATTTAATCAATGAGACTCACTTTCACACTCACGACAACTTTTCACTTATTATTCCCTACTCCAATTTCTCTCTCCTACCTCACTTTTCATACTCACAACACCTATGTCATTCTAGATTCGCCATCCCATTAATTTTGAATGAGAATTCAACTTGCAATATTAAACAGGGTAGCCCACTTGCTGAGCTAATGATAAGAACCAAGCTTATCATTGGGGATGAGGCACCAATGGTTCAGAGAGAAGACAGTTTCCGTTGATTGTATCATATGCAATGACAATAAACAAGAGCCAAGGTCAATCACTAACTCAGGTTGGTTTGTTTCTAAAAGAATCAGTATTCAGCCATGATCAATTATATGTTGCTTTGTCCAAAGTAACTACTCTTGCTGGATTGAAGATATTAGTTTGTGATGAAGAGGGAAAAACTGTGGATGAAACAACAAATGTTGTTTACAAGGAAATTTTTCAAAATTTGTAATTGTTACTGTTAATTTTAATATAATTTTTTTTTGAAAAATAATTCTTTATTTATTAAAGTTTTTTGGCCGTGCGTTTAACGCACGGGTGTTATACTAGTTACTAACTAAGGGGGCGTTTGGTTCGATGGAAAAAAAGTGAAGGAATGAAATGGTCAATGAAATTGAATTCATGAAGGAATTGGAATGGAATTTAAGCTGATCAAACCTTGTATTTGGTTGGTACGGAATGGAATGGAATTATCATTCAATTCCTTGGCAATTATGTTTGGTTTGAATATACAAATTATAGGAATGAAATGAAAATATATAAATTGTCCAATTTACCCTTCTTTAAAAAAATTAATGAGTAAAAAAAATTTTTTGGGAGGGGGGTGGGGTGGGATAGGTAGGGGTATGAAAAATGAGTAAATTTTTTTTTTTGGTGTGGGGGGGGGGGTGGGCAGGGGGGTGGGTGGGGTGGGAGAGGCAGGGGGTGGGTGGGATAGTTACAAAAAATGATTAATTTTTTTTTGGGGTGGGTGGATGGGGTGAGGTAGGCAGGGGGTGGGCAGGTGGATGGGTGGGGTAGTTACAAAAAATGATTAAAAATAATTTTTTTTTGGTGGGGGTGGGTGGGGTAGGCAGGGGGTGGGCGGGGTGGGGTAGGCAGGGTAGTTAAAAAAATGAGTAAAAAAAAAATTTTTTTTGGTGGGGGGGGGGAGTGGGGTGGGCGGGGTAGTTACAAAAAAATGAGTAAATTTTTTTTTTTGGGGGTGGTGGGTAGGCAGGGGTAGGGGTGATTTGGGTTTTTGGGTATTTTGGTCATAAATTTTGTTTACAATTCCATTCCGTAAGGAATTCATCATTCCTTTCATTTCTTGAAGAAATGCCCAATTTCTTCCATCAAAGGAATTTGTCATTTCGATGGAATGAAAAAATTTGAAAAACTTGAATCAAACATGCCTAAGAAATTGGTCAAACGAAATTGACCATTTCATTTCCTCACTTTACCACGAACCAAACGGGACTAAGAACTTTGGTTGGAGCTATTTGCATTAGCACTTGATTTATTTCAACTTAAACTATGAGAGAAATAATACTCAATTAATTTCATTTTTGTCACTTCTCATCTTTTGGAATAGGAATAATTCCACTAGTTCATCACCCCAAATCATTCTTTATAAATTCTCATACAATATCCAAAAACTCACACACTATTAAATATCAATATCAAAATTTTATAAAAACTCAAACTCAATTAATAACATACTTATTGTCTGTAAAAAAAAAATGACACTCATAACTTGGTAAATTAAAGGTAAATGGGCAAACTCAATTTACCAAGGAGCGTCAATATATGATGGTTAGGTAGAAGAAACAAAATATATTGAATCTATTTATTTACGGAATTTGACTTGTGTTTAATCATTTAAATTTTGTTTATTGCATATTGCATACTTACCTTTAATTATAATAGTGATTATAGTCTTATACCATTAGTTATAAGAGCATAATATGTTAAATAAAATATGAGTATTTTTTATTATTTTAATAAAAGAGGAATACCTTTAGATATAACAGCGACGGAAAGGGGTATGCTCCCTTCGTCACAGGTGAGTGTGGACCAAAATTTTGGACACACAAATTAAGGAAAAGCAAGAGAGATAAATAGTGGAAGGATGCGTTTGTGAGTATGAAAAAATAAATAGGAAAGAGAATGAGTGGGAGGAATAGTAAGTTGATTGGTGTTGTGAGTGTAAAATTAAAGTAGGAGAGAGAATGAGTGGTGGAATAGTAAAGATTCTTTGCCATTTTGAACAGTCCACTCACCTGGGACAGACGAAAAAGAAAATAAATCCATACTCATACTCACCTGGAACGAAGGAAGTATATGAGAATGAATTTATATGAAATTTTGCATCTATATAATTTTTATATCTCACAGAGGAATCCTAAGGTTCTTAGTCCTTTGGAATACTTATTTATTGAAAATAAGAGTAAAAAGAAATACGAATTCTAATATTTAACTGGATTTTGTTGTTACTCCTTTCTTTTTGTCCAAAAATAAATTACTCTCAATATTAAATCTCAATATAAAAAAAAATGTTCAAAAAAAAATGTCTAAAAAATATCAATTTTTTTTTTTTAACATTCATTTTGACATGAAACAGATGTAATAATTTATTTTTTATACTAACAAATAAAAAAAATTGATCAATATTTGGGATAGTAAATTTATCATCTTCTACTTCATACCATTATTACCATATCCAAATCAAAAGACGAAAATAATCATGACATTAATTGAGCCAAATATCTCATTACAACACTCAAAGAAAGCCTTTTATGGGCCCATAATATTAAAATGAAGCCCAAACACCGGCCCAGTACTACCAATAAAAAATAAAAAACTAGAACTGTGTTAAAAAAAAAACTCAAAATAAACTTGAAAAACCAGCTACCAATTCCCTCCCCTGACAGACCCAATAACAGAAAACAAAGCCTTATTATTACCATCTCCGCCCTACACCGGCGACACAAACGTAAACGCATCCATTTCCATCCAACCGCCACCGCCACCAACAATCTCAGTCGCTTCCACCTCAGCATTCTCCTTCCAGCATTTCATCGCAGATTTCGCGGGTGTGCTGACTGTGCAAACATTTCCATTGACAGCAAACGACAGATACACTACGCACCCTCCACCTGGCAACTCCTGCTTCACTTGATAACGGCAGCTGTACCCTTCCACGTCACCCACCCTCCATTCCTGTGCCCCACAGCACGTGACTGCAACGCTGAACTCCGCCGGTTTGAAACACTTCAGTACCCTCTCCACCAGCGGCTCGAACCGGGTTGACCTTGGGTCGAACCCCATGGCTTCATAGCTAGCGTAACTGAACCCGTCCTCCGGTGTCACGTGCACCGTCGAGTAAGCCGAACCGTCGATCCCGTTCATGGAGTAGCCACATGGGTCAAACTCAAAGTCGCATATCACGTGACTTGGAATAATCTCAGAAATACCTGACATTTTAGTCATTTTACTTGCCCCGTCTTGGGCTTCCGAATTTTTGTAAAAAACCGCCGCTTTATCCCTGTCTAACCCGGTCATGCACATCTCGAGGTTCACGACAGCCGCAAGATCAGATTTAGGTGGGCCCACTGACGCCACGTAGACATGCCAGAACCGATTCTGGCCGTTCGGATCGCCGAGTACAAATGCCTGGCCGCTGGTGGGCAAGCTGCCGAAGTACGAGTTCAAGAATGAGACTTCCTCTGAGAAGCTCCGGTGAGGGGCAGGTTGGGTATTTTTGAAAATGAAGGTACCACGGGAGTACCTAACCGAGTTAACTCTGAGTGAGATCGACTCAGTGAGTTCGAGGATTTTCGGGATGGACAAGAGCAGCTTTGTAGTACCGCAGGTCTTGATAATGATCTTGAACGGATAAACAAACAGACTTGACTCAGATAGTACGTACGAGTCAAACTCAGTGTTGGATAACTGGTCTACAATGGTGCAACAAGCGGGATCGAGAACTGAGTCGAGTTGGGAACGAGTTAGGGCACGAAGACCCAACCCGCTTGGATCAGCAAACATGGAGGATTCAAAGAAGGAGATTTCGAGGCGCTTCTCGAAGCCCTCAAACCCAATTGGGGAAACAGCCATCGGAAAATAAAGAAAATCGACTGAATTTGGTTTTTTAAAATCAAATTTGAAGGTCTGATCAAGGGAAACTGAGCTAGATTTTCGATTTTTTTGGGCGAAATCTAAAGAAAAGAAAACAAAACTGAGAATTAATTTGAAAAATTCCTACTCTACACCAGGGACCATTATCTGTCTTTGAAGGTCTCAGGATGGCATACGAACGCACTGCAATTCAATTCAATTCAAAGAAAGGCAAAATCAGGACCAAAATCGTACGGTCAAAATCGAATACAATGATCTATCAAGAGGGAAATCTTACGTTGGAGTAAGCAGCGGAACGGAATTTCTCAATGCCACCGTTAGGTCGAACGTCTTCAATGCAATAACCGAGGGGAGCTTCGTACATGATACTACAATTACTACTGCTGGATTTCTTCTTGCCTCCTTTTGTTTCCATTGAACATCAAGTTTCTTACTGCAAATCCCCAAATCACATAAACAAATCGTCACCAAATTAATCAATTTGCAAACCCTAAATTTTCAAAACAACCAAATAATTCAACGTCTACAGAAACGCCAAGAACACAATCACAACAACAAAAACCTACATTAAAATCGAGAATTAATAACGGCTGAGAGAATCCGGTCAAAGACGGCAGCGATTTATCAGTTTCTTCTTTCGGGTAACAAATAGGAGAAGGATTTGAGACAAACAAGGGATTGAGGAGGCGGTGAATTGTGTGTGTGAGATTTATGGGATTGATTGAGCGGAGAGGAAGGTTTGTTTATATAGGAGGAGGAGGATAGGAGAAGGGGGATGAATTTAATTGAATTGATAACGGAGTGTGAAGCGGAATTAACGGGAGGGGTACTCCTTGCCAATTTTGGAAAGTATGAATTGAAGTTTTGTATTTTAGTGTGGGTGCCAGCTGGCATCGTCTCAGCCTCTAGTTTGAGAACCTTGGCACGTGCGGGGTTCCTTCCCGAAATCTGTTGATGCCTTTGCTGGTACAACGATAATAATGATTCGCGAACTAGGCGCGTGAAGAATACGGTCAGGCTGGTGTCCACGAATTCTCTGTTGAGATGTACGAGTGGTGCGTCTCTTTTAGTTTCTTGTCTCTTTTAGTTTCTTAAAGAAAACGAGGTGATCTCCCATGAGAACAAGGGGATCCGTCTCACGATGAGACGGCCGATTCACGATTCAGGCGTGATCCGTCAAATGAACTTAGGCTCTGGACAAAATCAAAATCAAATCGCATATGTAAAAATCGAATTTCGACTTCGTTAACCGTTGGATCGTCGTGAAACTTCTGGGCTTTGGTCGCAACCCCTAGGCGCACATGATGACCGTTGGTAGGGGTGTAAGCGGTTTAGCTCAAACCGCGGTTTGAGACCGAGCCGAGCTAAACCGTGGGGTTTAGCTCGGTTTTTTTATTTGAGTGGTTTAGCTCGGTTTGAAAAAATGCCAAACCGAGCGGTTCGGTTTAGCTTGCGGTTTGAGGGTGCCGAGCTGAGCCGAACCGAGTCGAGCTAAACCGTTTAGCTTTCAAACCGAGCTACGAGACCGAGCTACGAAACCGAGCTACGAAATCGAGCTACGAGACCGAGCTACGAGACCGACCTACGAAACCGAGCTATGAAGTCAAACCAAAACACCATAAACCATAATCCTAACCATTCATTCCAAATCAAATTAATCCCTACCTTTAATTTATTTCAAAACCCTAAAATCTTTAATACATTACCTCTGCCTCTTGGAGAACTTTCATTATATCTCTTTTCCTTCTCTCTCTTCCCCTTCTCTCTCTAAAGTAGATCTCACCATCGCCGCCTCACTCACCGTCGCCGCCTCTCACCGTCGCCGCCGCTCACCATCGCCTTCTCTCTCTTCCCCTTCTCTCTCTAAAGTAGATCTCACCGTCGCCCTCACTCACCATCGCCGCCTCTCTCACCGTCGCCGCTTTCTCACCGTCGCCGCCTTCTCACCGTCGAGAACAAAAGTAGAGGTATGTTGTATACACCTAACTTAGACGATACTACCCTTTTTTGTGCTAAAATTGTATCTTTACTCGAAACTTACATTTAGTGGTTTATGTGTTTTCTTCGGTACTTTGCTAGTTTAGATCATTACCAAGCAGTCTTTTGTGGCACACTCCTAATGGAGGCATAAACCTACCCGATTTTTGTTCTTATTTTTTTTTTATTTTTGAGGCTTGTATGCTTGACAAGTTGTCGATGTCGTAATTTGCTAGTTTTGATTTTTGATCCTAATTTTCGTCTTTAATTTTTGCTTTCTATAGTCGAAGGCTTCAGTACCGATTACTACAGGAACAAACAATAAAATGCATACATATATTTAGTATTCATATATTTAAGAGAGAAAATTTAACTCTGATATTTTTTCAGAGTAATTTTACACTGTTACAAACAGGGTACAACTAAGTAAGCAAAGGATGGAGTATTTGGAAATGTTGAAATTGTACATCATAAGTATGCTGTTCAACCAACAATAGTATGTTCCTCATTATTTTTTAAAAGTTGAAACAATACATCATAACTATGCTCTTAAACAGAAAGCCTATGTTGAGTTCATATATTGCATTCAATGGATGAATTTCAAGTTGAAACAATGAGTGCATGTTTTAGCATTTGTTTTGGAATCTATGCTTATGACAAAATGTAATTGTAAATTTGTTTGGTTGATTCAAACCGTGGTTCAAGCCGAGCTAAACCGATTTAGCTCAGCTCGGTTCGATTTTTTTTTAGCTCAGCTCGGTTTGGAATTTTTCCAAACCGATACTAGCGGTTTGGCTCCTAAATTTGTCCAAACCGAGCTAAACCGAACCATTTACACCCCTAACCGTTGGGATCTTCCAAATAATTGCCGGAGAGGGAGAAATGGCCGGCGGCGAAAACTGACGAAAATCTCAAAAAATTCGCTATATTAAAAATCAAATTCCCGCTTCATTAACCGTTGGATCGTCGTCAAATTTCTGGGGTATGTTCGCATCACCCAGGCGCTCATATTGACCGTTGGAATCAGTAAAATAATCATTAATGGTGTTTTTTTTTTTAATTTTTAAATTTTGTTTTTTTTTTCGGTTTATGAAAAGTAATAGTTACTATAACATAATGTAATAATTGTATGCATATAAAGTAATAGTTTGTATATATTAAAGTAATACATATATACAGAAAAGTAATAGTGTTTTTCCCTATGTTTTCTTCGTTTGGCAAAAGTAATACTTATTATAACTAAAATGTAACAAACGTGTTATTTATATGTAATAGTATTTGTACATAATTGTAACACATATGTATAGATATCTACTCCCTCCGTTCCGGTAGAAACCGCACAGTTACTGTTTGCACGGAAATTAAGGAAAAAAATAATGATATAAATGTTGAGAGTGTAAAAGTAAAATAGGAGAGAGAATGAGTGGAGGGAATAGTAAATTATAATGGTGTTGTGAGTATTAAAATAATGTAGGAGAGAGAATGAGTGGAGGAAATAGTAAAGATTATTTGCCATTTTAGGAAGTGTGCAATTTGTAATGGGACGCCCAATGAGGAAAGTGTACAGTTTGTAGCGGGACGAAGGGAGTATATGTTTTCAAATAATAAGTTACAATGAGTTCAAATTTATCATGATACATGTAAAAGTATTACATTATCTATAGAAATATGTTACAATTTCATCTATCAAAGTGTTACATTTACTTGTATAAACTATTACATTCATATACATAAGTTATTATTTTTGCCAAACGAAGAAAAATATAGGAAAAAATACTATTACTTTTCTGTATATATGTATTACTTTAATGTATACAAATTATTACTTTATATGCATACAATTATTACATTATGTTATAGTAACTATTACTTTTCACAAACCGAAAAAAAAAAACAAAAAATAAAAATTTAAATTTTTTTTTTTTTTTGGCCTATGATAGACTGCCACGTGAGCAAATTTTTTTTTTAATTTTTTTTTTTTGGGCTGCTTGGGGCCAATTGGGGCAAAGGATGGAGCAATTTGGGGCCAAGGCTGTTGGCTGAACTGGACCAAGGCATGGAATGACTTGGGCGGACGCTGATGCACCTTGGCGCGGGTCATGGATCCGACCCGTCTCATAGATGAGACGGGTATTCATGTTCTCACATGAGTTTTTGTCAAAGAAAATATGGTAGGTGGTACTTTACACTTTTATAAGATTGTTTACAGTGTTTTTTTTTTTTTAAAGAAGATTGTTTTTGATATTTAATAATTTATTAAAATACAGGTAAATTTGATATTTTATCATTAGATTATAAAATAAGTGTCGTTTTTTATTTAAACATCTATAGTATAAATCACACCTCCACTATCTACAGTACTATGAACAGTTTCATCTGTTGAATTTTCCATTTTGCCTTCACTAAGTTGTCCTTTTCCCATTTTGCCCTTAAAAAAAAAAATTATAAAAAAAAAAAAATACACATATCCTTGAACACAGGCTTTTACTAATATTTTAAAAGTGACAACTATTTTCAAACGGAAATATATACTCCTCTGTTTCATAATTCGTATCGTGCACATATTAAAAAAATGGCAATTAATACGGGTCAAACAAATTTATTCGCCCCTAAAACAATCCTATTATTGAGGTAATTAAATGTTCGTAAAATATAGTACTCCCTTCGCCCCACTTCAAATGGTCCCTTGGTTTATTTCATGGTTTGTAAGAAAAATGAATAAAATGGGTAGAAATTAGAGGTGGGAGAATGTAAAAGTTAAATGTGTGGTAGGAAATAGGAAAGAGAATGTAAAAGTTAAAAATATTTAATAGGAGAGAGAATGAGTGAGAGGAATAGTGTGGTTTTTTTTTGTAAATATGTGGAGATGATAAGGATATTAATATATGGAAAATTTTCCATTTATGGAAGGGACCAATTGAAGTGGGACGTCCCAAAAAGAAAATTTGACCATTTGAAGTGGGACGGAGGGAGTATTATACAATCATAACTAAGGGTATAATTGATAAATAACTAAGGGCTCGTTTGGTTGCCGAATAAGGATTAGCAGTATTATTAATGAGGGAATTATTATGGAAGAGATTAATAATACTTTCCTGAGATCAGTATAATTAGTGAGGGAATTAAGATCTAATCCCAATAAATTGGCTTAATTATCTGGATGCCTAATTTACAACCAAACGCCATCTTAATAAACCTTATTAATCTTGATGAATGTTATCCCGTCTTAAGTCTCCTAACCAACCAGCCCCTAAGGGTATCTATAGTATAAATGAGGGAAGTGGGATGAATAGTTGTATGAATAGTGCCAAAAAAAATTTCAATTTTACCTTCACTAAGTTGTTCCTTTCCCATTTTGCCCTCACTTTTAATTAAAAAATATCACGTGTTCTCGAACACGAACTTTTACTAGTAATTGATAAATAAAAGCAAATATGTCTATATAACAATAAAAAGGGATAACAAATATGGGAAGAAAATAGCTAACCTACTAGAATTGATCAAAGATAATGATAATAAAATTATATCATAATACTAAAACTTGATATGAGTTATTGGTCTTATGAGAAGGGATATGAAAATTATTTTAGTATCAGGGCAAAAAAGGAAGACTATTTTGTCCTCTTTCTTATCCATTAGAATTAAAAAAAAGTAGTGGATAAGCAGCATAAAATAAGAAAAATAATTGATGTTGTTGGTGGGGGCATGAGTCATTACCTAGTCATTGTTATTGTTAGTACTACCTTTGATTTTAGTGCATAGGATGCTTTTATATATTTGAGGGTGTTATTTATTTTTATTTTTTTTTTATATTCAGGTTTTCAGTTTAGTTGGATTAATTCTGGACCACCTGCTATCGGTTCTTCAGTATTCCTGACGGAGGTAAATCGTAGAATATGTCCGTGACAGTCAGGGTGGCAGCACCCCTTATACTCCTGGCCCCAAGAGAGCCCTCCTACAAAGCATTTACATCACTCTTACATCACCAATTAATTGGCTGCTCCAGTTGCTCCTGTCAAGATTCGAACTCCCCACGCTGAGGTTGCAAGCCCAGCAATGCTGCTTCCTTAACCGCTCGAATGTGCCCCGAGGAACTACTAAGGATCCTGAAACTCATGATATATATTTCCACAAATATGATTTACAGGGGAATCGAACCTATGACCTCCCAGAAGGGAGGCCGGTGACGAACGTCGAAACGTCAAAAATAATTTTCCAACTCAACTATCTACAAGTGATTTGTAAATAGGGTAAGTCGGGTCGAACCACAGAGACACGAATTTAAAGTGTAGGAATTATTGCTTTAACAAAAAGTTGGTAAAGTGACGGATTTGTTGATTTGTTTAAGATTAATGTGTTTGCAAAAAGTAAGTAAAAGTGATTATAAAAGATTTTTATAATAAGGAGACAATTCCCGGAATTGGTTTCACAAATTATGCTCAAGTTTCACAATTCATCAATCAAAGTATACTTGGGGTTTTGTTCTTACAAAAGTATGATTGGGACACTTCGGCGGGTGATTTGCAATCAAGTGTTTCCAATTAATCTATTCCCTTGGCCCGTTCATAGATTAATTAGAAACCCAATTAAAAACTTAAGAACACAAAAGAAACCACAATTCGTATGAATCTTTTGGCGGGGATTCAACAAATTGTGAAAATCAAGCCAAGACTAATTTCAATTGTAAATTTGGCGTTTCACAATTGAAATTCTAAATCATTCAAGAACAATTATGTGATCAAGATAAAGGTTCTAAAATTCCATTGAAAAGCAACTTGATAATCCCAAGTAATACAAAGATAAAAATGAAAAAATAAAACTCAAAACATAAAGTGTTACCTCCAATTCCAAGAACAAAAAGTTTAGCTATTCATGGAAATCAAGAACACCAAGGAATGTTTAAGAAAATTTTGCTGAAGAAGAAGCTATATTAAAAGATGATAAGTGATAATAAAAAAAAACTGAAAACTAATAGTCTAGTAAATTAGTATTAATGCTCCTTAAAATTACCCACGGCTGCCATTATTCCAAAATATGAACAGTCACATAAATCAAGCTCAACTAAGCCCAAGACCAAGCCCAACTGTTCGGATTTAATGATTTAAACAACAAATGCAGCCCATGTCACAGCCCATTTTAATTCCCTTTGGCCTGGCCATGCGGAATCCTTGGCCCCAAATGCTTGCACTCCTTCGGCCCAGACATGCCCATTGGCCCTTGATGCAGCCATGCGGCCACAGCCTTTGGCCTTGCTTGCTTTGTACCATTTTAGACTCGGTTCGTCCCATAATTGCAACGTCGCATTTTTTTGCATTTTAGACATTATAAAATTTCTGTTGCACTTTCCTTGAACTTCCATATTTTCGCTTTGCCCCTGAACTTCTAAAGTGGCCACAAAATGCTCCAAATTTGCTCAATCTTTACTTGAACCCTGAAAACTAAATAAACACTAAAAACACCCGTTAAAACACACAGAACTCAAGGATTAAGCAAAGAATAAGTTCATAAAGTATTAAATGGATGAGTGTAAAACTCACTCATCAAATACCCCCAAACTTATACATTTGCTAGTCCTCGAGCAAACACTAAAATAAACTATAACATTATAACTAAACGGACACCAACTAAAAACAAACTACTCTACCAAATAATCAACTATGTCCTTCCATTCTTGCATGTTCCCTAATTGCACAAATCACAAGATACCATCAACCGCAGGATAATACTTTCCACTATGCAAGTAGCCATATATTTTCCATTAATTGTAGTGTCTTACTTAACCATTATAATTGCACCAAAAATCTCTATATGTACTATCATCTCTCTCTTTACTCTCAATCAAGATTCATTTTTATAAAGCTAAGTACACCAACCATCTTTTATTTTATTGACTTTATCTATCAAACAACAACATTTTTTATTTTTTTTTAAAAACAAAGCATGAATACTCCCATGAATTTTCTCAATTTAACAAACACGTACACCCCCCCAAACTTGATTATTTAAGCTCATTTTAAGACCTTCTACCGTTCAAGTAGGGAACACTGTAGCAGCGAACTCCATGCCCCTAATACTAGGTAGATACGCAACACTTTATACTCCTATTTGACAAGGAAGCATCGTCGCAGCGAACGCCGTGCCCCGAGCTACTTTAGGAATATTTATTTAAAGGTTTGAGAGTTAGCCACTTCGGTACCGAGCTTGGGACGGACCATCACGGCGGTAAAGCTCTTCCTCCATAACGCTACTGCATACCCAGAAATCTGGTTAAGCTAGAATAATCCCTAACCAATTAATCTACACGTCTGGAGGTTTCACCGAGTATACATTGAATTGCCATTGCTCTCATTCCCCTTTCATTTTTTTTTTATTTTTTTTTTAAAGACAACAAGGGGGGGGTCCATTCACATCAAAGGAGTACTCATCTTATGATTTGCCTAATGTTGCTATTTGATAAACAAATTCATTAACTTAAAAGATGATGGTGTACTATAAACTTTATAAAAAAAAAATGGATCAAAAATTATCAACAAAGAGAATATTTTCAAGAGTAATTACCACTAAGAGATTTAGGACACAATCATAACTCTTAAGTAATGTACCACAATTAATCAAGAATTATACCAACACTTGCATATACAATTATCAAACCCAATTATCCTCATTAGCGGTCACAACATATCACATGCAATTATACAATTATGGGGAACACAAAGAATGTTAACAAAACACTATACAAGAAAAGGACATAGCTAACTACCTTTTTTTTTTTCAATTTCATTTTTTTTTATTCATTTTTTTTTTAATTAAATTAAAACTATCCTAAGAAATACCAACACAAAGTATATACATTTCCCACCCCCAAACTTAATATGCACATTGTCCCTAATGTGAAAAAGTAAAAAATAAATAAAAAGCAAATATAAATAAAAAAAATGAAATACTTACAACCTCAATAAGCCGAAAAACCCGCACGACAGGCAATGTTCTTTACCCATGTATCCAACTTCTCCACATTTGCACACTAGCTCCATGCATGCTCATCCCTTTCACTCATAGTCCAAAACACAGAGCATTCATAACCAAGACTGCCACAACGACCAATGACCACACGCTTCTACTAACCCACTCCTCAACTGCATGTTCATATCAATACCATTTCCAATCGAAAATTCATGAATTTCCTTGATCATACTTAAAACCCCAATACCCACACAAGATTTCAACAAAGCAAAAACGGTAATCAAACCAGCCTTCAATCCCATACCCAGCATTCTCCTGTACAACCATATCTCCTCGCTATTTTTTCACACTTGCTCGACTCCGTCCCATCTCCAAAATTAACAGCAACAATTTTGTTGAAATGAAAGATTGAAATGGCTTTAATCGGTGAAAAAGAATTCTCGAATTTGGAGAAGCAGTGGAGAGTTCTGACCGGATATGAGTTTGGCAAAAAATTGGAATTGGACAGGGGGGAAGGGACGGCTGGTTATGGTTTGGTTTTGGAGATGAAACGGATTTGAGAGGGTTAGGGCCGGAGTTGGGAAGGAGGTTTGGGCGCTGGCCGGAATTAGGAACGGGAAGAGAAGAGGGAACTGAGAAATGGAGACGGGAAGAAAAATGGCTATTGCTTGGATTTGGGAGTTTGGGTTTGGTGCTGGTAATGGCGAAGGTGGATTTAGGAACGGGAAGGGAGGTTTGGCCGGAATTAATGGATTGGAGAGCAAGGGCTTGAGTTTTGGAACAGAACTGGGAAGGAGGAGATTAGGGGAAGGGAGATCAATTGAAGTGCAGAAGGGACTTGGCCGGAAAGCTTTGGCCGGTATTGCAGAGGTTTTTGGGTTTGGCCGGAATTTGGTGAAGCTTTGGCCGCTGTAAAGGCGATGGGGAAGAGAGGCGCCAGAATTTCTGAAACTTGGCCGGAATTTGGTGAACTTTTGGTCGGTATTGGAAGCTTGGCCGGTGGAAGGTTGGTATGGAGAAGGTTTCGGATTTTTTTCCGGATTGATTGGAGAAAGAAGAGGTTTTGGAACCGGGAAGGAGGTGGGTTTGGTTGATCGGAGAGAGTGGCGAGATCGGAGAGGGTGGAGGGAGCGGCTGGTTATGGTGAAGGGGAGATTTCTGGCTGGAACCGGTTGAAGGAAGAAGAAGGGTAACTGGGAAGGCGTGGGGAAGAATGGGGTTAGGAGCGTTTCAAAAAAATTTAATATAATTTTTTTTTTATTGGAAAAGACCTTTGTGCCCCTGCTTCATGTAGCCATTTTGGTCAGGAACTTCCGTGTGATCACACACATTTTGGCGTGGTCACACAGCCAACAGAGCTGAAACATTGCTGAGATATTTGCATGTCACACAGATTTTTTTTATTTTTTTTTTTTTTTTTGTGTGATCACGCCAAACTCTATTAGCATCGATTTGTTCAAATAAAATCTGCACACCACCACCAAAATAAAATCAAAGCATAATATCCACCAAAATAATAAAACTAAATTAAAATAATTAAAACAAAATAAATTGACATAAATTGACACAACTTTTTTTTTTATATATATATATATAAACGGCATGAAAACGAAAGACACAATTTTTATTTATTTTTTTTTTTTAATTGAAAACATTTAAATGAAAACAATGAAATCTAAGCTAAAAAACTTTACACCCCCAAACTTAATTATTACTTTGTCATCAAAGTGATGAAAACAAAGGAACAATTAACTTTAAAGGAACTAAAAATTAGACTACCCATTCAACCTCCATTGCTTTTGGAACTCCATCTATGTATGGCTTCACTCGATGTCCACCCAATTGGGGACTTATGCCTCTTCAACACATCAAACAACTTTCTTTTCTGCAATTCTTTTAAATTCGCGGCAATAATAAAAGGCAAAGAATCACTACTACCAAGAAAAGCATACTTCAAGCTAGACGGAAGTTGTTTAAGTTTTAACTCGGGAGGAAAGACAATAGACGGTAAATGCTTAGGATTACAATTACCTAAAGATTTCACAGGAACCTTTTCAGTAACTTCCTCCTTAACATCCATATCAGCAAGAATGGCCCTCGCCTCATTTTTATCAAACACACCTTCCGTAACTAACTCATACACAAACTCAGACACAAGAGAGCTCTCAAAATCAGGCTCAAATAACATCGAATTATCAGAAATATCACAAAAGAGACATTCATTGACCTCATATGGCTTTTTCATGGAATCAAAAATAGAGAAGTTAATAATTTCATCCATGATTGTCAATTTAAAACGAAAATATATACAAAATAATATTCACAATAGCAAATAATTAAATCCACTTTAAAATAACGCGTCCCCGGCAACGGCGCCAAATTTTGACGAACGTCGAAACGTCAAAAATAATTTTCCAACTCAACTATCTACAAGTGATTTGTAAATAGGGTAAGTCGGGTCGAACCACAGAGACACGAATTTAAAGTGTAGGAATTATTGCTTTAACAAAAAGTTGGTAAAGTGACGAATTTGTTGATTTGTTTAAGATTAATGTGTTTGCAAAAAGTAAGTAAAAGTGATTATAAAAGATTTTTATAATAAGGAGACAATTCCCGGAATTGGTTTCACAAATTATGCTCAAGTTTCACAATTCATCAATCAAAGTATACTTGGGGTTTTGTTCTTACAAAAGTATGATTGGGACACTTCGGCGGGTGATTTGCAATCAAGTGTTTCCAATTAATCTATTCCCTTGGCCCGTTCATAGATTAATTAGAAACCCAATTAAAAACTTAAGAACACAAAAGAAACCACAATTCGTATGAATCTTTTGGCGGGGATTTAACAAATTGTGAAAATCAAGCCAAGACTAATTTCAATTGTAAATTTGGCGTTTCACAATTGAAATTCTAAATTATTCAAGAACAATTATGTGATCAAGATAAAGGTTCTAAAATTCCATTGAAAAGCAACTTGATAATCCCAAGTAATACAAAGATAAAAATGAAAAAATAAAACTCAAAACATAAAGTGTTACCTCCAATTCCAAGAACAAGAAGTTTAGCTATTCATGGAAATCAAGAACACCAAGGAATGTTTAAGAAAATTCTGCTGAAGAAGAAGCTATATTAAAAGATGATAAGTGATAATAAAAAAAAAACTGAAAACTAATAGTCTAGTAAATTAGTATTAATGCTCCTTAAAATTACCCACGGCTGCCATTATTCCAAAATATGAACAGTCACATAAATCAAGCTCAACTAAGCCCAAGACCAAGCCCAGCTGTTCGGATTTAATGATTTAAACAACAAATGCAGCCCATGTCACAGCCCATTTTAATTCCCTTTGGCCTGGCCATGCGAAATCCTTGGCCCCAAATGTTTGCACTCCTTCGGCCAAGACATGCCCATTGGCCCTTGATGCAGCCATGCGGCCACAGCCTTTGGCCTTGCTTGCTTTGTACCATTTTAGACTCGGTTCGTCCCATAATTGCAACGTCGCCTTTTTTTTTGCATTTTAGACATTATAAAATTTCAGTTGCACTTTCCTTGAACTTCCATATTTTCGCTTTGCCCCTGAACTTCTAAATTGGCCACAAAATGCTCCTAATTTGCTCAATCTTTACTTGAACCTGAAAACTAAATAAACACTAAAAACACCCGTTAAAACACACAAAACTCAAGGATTAAGCAAAGAATAAGTTCATAAAGTATTAAATGGATGAGTGTAAAACTCACTCATCAGCCGGTTAGCATACCACAAGACCAGGAGGTCTTAGGTGTTTGAACTCTTTTATTTATTCTATGAATAGGTTTGTTAATAAGATTAAACTAAAAATGTTTGAACGGAATAAAAGTGATGGGTTAGGTCCAATGAGCAAGCTCAGTTTCTTACTTATTATCGCCACCACATTCTCAGTGGGTTAGGCCCAATTATTACCAGGCTCATGACCCATCAGCATGATCAGTTGACCTAGCTCATTGTCCGACCTACGAGGTCCCGACCTAGCTATCGTTCGACATACGATCCAGATCTCAGTTCGGGAACCACCCGATCCTATCCATCAGTCAGGTCGACCTATACCAAACAGGCGACCTCGACCTACGATGCTATGTCGACCTACAGAGTCCAGGCATGAATACAATTCTTTCCATAACGGACCCCCTACAAATCAGGAGTTATTTATGGACAAGATCTCTTATGCTAATCTGATCCACAATTCAAGGGATTTTATACAATTCTATTACAAATATAACTCGCATCTACAGCTATAAATACATGACAATATCAAGCGTTTCAAAGTAATTGCTTTTTGTTATTTTGAATACATCTGTTCATTATAATATTTAGCTCTCTTATACACCGTACTTATTCTCACGCCCGAGGGTCTTCGTCGGAGACCATTTCGGCTAGTCGTGGGTTCTTTTTTCAGGTCAGAAGTCAGGAGATTGATCTTGCAGCTGGACGGAGATTGATTACATCACGATTCTTGTAGCATCAGTTTGGTTCCATTGCCGGGAATCGTGCTTTTTGACCTCAAAATTTCTTACAACCCATCATCATGGTGACTTCTGATGGTCATGTTTCAGAAGCCTCGGACGAGCATAATGAAGGTAACACCGGTGCTAATACGAATGCTGTAAATCGCAATGTTAACATGCCTCCTCCTCCTCCTCCACCTCGTCAGCCCGGGAGGGCGACGCATTTAAACAGCGTTGCTGATGGCAGAGGCTTGCCAGATGGCAGACGGGATAAAAGACCTATGGTCGAGCAAGGAGCAAAGCCCCCTCCAAAGCGTCAGCAAGCAAGGCGAATGGCTACAGGCAACAGATCAGGTCCCTCAACCAATCCCCTCAGTAGAAAAGAGATACTAGTGGAGCGGGCTAGAATTTTAGCAGAACTACTAGAGATGGAGAAAGAGCCCGAGCAGAATGACAGAAGGTCGGAAAGGGCAGCCCCCTCACAGGTCTCTCACAGGCAGCCCGACGGAAGTGCTAGGCAAAGCGGGAGTGCCAGACAGAATGGCGAGCGACAGATTGTACCTCACATTCGCACCTACATACCGATTCCATCTGACGACTTGCGAAGTCATCTCAATACGAATAGGGAACAGGAGGCTGAGTCGGAGATGAGGCGACAAAGGGATGCTGAAAGGAATAGGCATAGGTCGCCTGCTAGAACAGAGAGATTGCAGTCTCATCGCGAGCGAAATGGGCACAAGTCGCCAGTCAAATCAGCTAGATCTCACTCTCATCGGGATAGGAATGGGCGCAGGTCGCCAATCAGGGAAGATAGGCACAGGTCGCCGGTGAACTCAGTAAGGTCGCCTTCACATAGAGGTCGACGAAGTAGAGAGGTGACCCCCCCCAGAAGTGAAAGGTGTAGGGCCAACTCAAGGAGGGAACCTCACCGTGATGAGCGACAAAGATCCAACGACGTCTCCCCTGCAAGGGATGACAATCCGAATGCTAGGGAATGGTTACAGTGGAAGAAGAGGCTAGAACAATGGGAGGCCGATAGGAAGGAGGATACTGGAAAGGGCGAACGAAACGACTTTACTCTTCGCCCCTTGTCCAGAGAATTGCTAGATCGATGACCTCCTAAAGGCTTCAAATTGCCTGCTCTTGAAAAATATTCGGGTGCGACCAATGCCCAGAGCCATATATAGCATCTGGAGGCTACCATGTGTTTCGTCTCCACCGAAGATGATATAATGTGCAAAGCACTTACCAACACTCTCCACTGACTTTGTTTCGTGGTTTGGCACCAGGTTGTATTACCACATGGCATTACATGAGAAAGAAGTTTCTAGATCGCTTCTCGAAAGCTGGAGCCCTAAAGTTGACGGTCACTGACTTGAACAATTTGGCGCAAGGAAAGAATGAAAACTCGATGAGCTATTACACCAAGTTCAAGGAGATGGTCGACCAAATTGAAGAGACAGACAGGGAAGTGATAAATTGATTTAGGAATGGGGTGACCTCTGCTGACTTAGACTACGAGCTACAAGTCAGGAGCGTGACGACCCGTCAAGAGCTGTTTGAAAGGACCTACAATGTGGCCATAGCTGAAGAGAGGAAAGAAAAGAAGAAAGGGACAGGTTCCAAGTCTGAGGTCGTAGATAATGATAAGAAGGACCCAGCAAAAAGCGGTGGTAACAACAAGAATGGGAAGAACAGAACTAGGGCGACTGAGAGAGTATCCGAGACATTTACCCCGTTGACAGTAAGTCGTACTGAAATCTTGAATACAGTCGAGCTAGGACCACCAGCCCCAATGAACCCAAGAAATAAGTTCAGAAGGGATAACAGCAAATATTGTGAATATCACAAGGATACGGGCCACACTATAGAAAATTATATGAGTCTGAAACGTATCATTCAGAAGTGGGTCGACGACGGTAAGCTCGACAGATATGTGAAAGCAGCTCAGCCTGATGGAGGTGAGCTAGCTACTGGAGGTATACCTGAGCCGAGGCAACCTCGATTGAATTTAGGAGTGATTACTGAGCAAGCTAGCAACACTGCTTTGAAACACAAGATTTTTCAACTCAATAAAGCCCCTCACGTGCCGCCTAAAAGCTACATCAGGGATGAGGTGATTAGTTTCTATTCGGATGAGCTAGCAACCAATATGGCTACCAGAGAGCAAGTTCTCGTTATCCCAGGATTGATTGATGGGTGTACGACGAGCAGACTCTTGATAGACACGGGGGCCTGCAAGGATATTCTTTTCTATAAGACATTCAAGGAAATGGGACTTACAAAGGAGCAGTTGTCGCCCTATGATGGTCGACTTGAAGGCTTCACCAATCATAGGGTGGACGCTAGAGGACAGATCGAGCTGGACGTTGACATAGGCCAACATCCATTCAGAGTCACGACTAAGGTAACATTTATTGTTATTGATGTAAATAGTGATTATGCTGCTATTTTGGGTATCCCTGGCCAGGTCACACTTGGAATGGTGGCCTCTATCCCCCATCAACGAGTTATGTTCCCTACACTAGCTGGAGTAGGCTGCGTGCAAAGTACAGCTCGAGCATACCTTGATCATGTTCTTCGAACAAGGAAGAAGAGGGAGCTAGAAGCTGATACTCCTGAGGGATACTTGAAGCTTTCTAAATCTGTCACCACAACTTCACGACTATCTACAATCACCTACGTGGATGATGCAACCTATCACTCACATGACCATGTCATGACTGAGCCGACACGTCCATCTCAAGATACTATGGTTGATTCAGATGCAGTTATGGTCGACCAAGTCATCATAGGCGACCTATGCCTATAGATCGACCAAAACTCGGGGGCCACCAGCGACGATATTGCAGCCGAGCTAGATGATATGATTGTTGAAGAAGCTCCACACTTAGGGGCCGAAGAAAGAAAAAGGGTTCGTGAGATCATTATCGAGACCCTACAATTCAGAGATGGTCCAGAGTTAGAAGCTGTAGACGAGCTAGAAGCCGTGGTGACTAATCCTTCCTATCCCGACTAAAAAATTCAAATTAGTAAGCAGTTGTCAGCAGAGGGAAGGGCAGAGATTTTCAAGCTACTGGAAGAAAGCAGTAACATTTTTGCTTGGCGAGTGGAAGATATGAAAGGGATCAAGGAAGAGGTCGATGTTCACAGATTGGAGGTTAATCCGACCATGAAACATAAAGCACAGAAACTACGAAGCTTTGCTCGTGACAAAGAGGAGGCGATCAAACTTGAGGTACAAAAACTTTTAAGTGAAGGTATCATCAAGGAGGCTACTTATACCACTTGGTTAGCCAACGTGGTCATGGTGAAGAAATCTAATGGCAAATGAAGGATGTGTGTCGACTTCACCAACCTAAATCTAGCCTGCCCCAAGGATAGCTATCCTCTACCTTGAATTGACAAGCTCGTAGATTCAATAGCTGGGCATACAACATTGAGCTTCCTCGACGCTTATTCGGGCTATCATCAGATCAAGATGCACGAGGATGATATAGTGAAGACGGCTTTCCAAGCTGCTGGGGGCATCTATTGTTACACTATGATGCCATTCGACTTGAAGAATGCAGGAGCGATCTATAAAAGGATGGTGAACAAGGACTTTGCCTTCTAAATTGGCTGAAACATGGAGGCCTACGTCGAAGATATGGTCATCAAAACAAAGGCCGGACGTCACGTGGTCAACCTAAAGGAAACGTTCGCCAATTTGCGGGCAAACGACATGAAGCTTAACCCGAGTAAGTGTGTGTTCGGGGTGGAAGCTGGAAAATTTCTTGGCTTTATGGTTTCTCAGCGAGGTATTGAAGCCAATCCAGAAAAGATCAAGGCTCTGGTCGACATGAAGGAGCCTACAAATATCAAGGAAATACAGCGACTCAATGGTAGGGTGGCAGCCCTAGGTCACTTCATTGCTAAGTCGGCAGAAAGATCTCTCCCCTTCTTTAAATCTTTGAGGGGGATGAAAAATTTTGAATGGACGACCAAATGTCATTCGTTGTTCCAGCAGCTTAAGGAATATCTCACCTCTCCGTCGTTATTGAGCAGCCTGATTGTAGGGGAAACATTGTTCGTCTATCTGTCTGTTGGCGACCAAGCTTTGGCCGTTGTGTTAGTTCGAGAAGAAGGAGGGATTCAGAAGCCTGTGTATTATGTAAGTAAGGCTTTGTCCGATGTGGAAGGCAGATACTACAATGCAGAGAAGGTGGCCTACGCCTTGGTCGTAGCTTCGAGGAAGTTGCGAGCCTATTTTCTGGCGCACCCTATTGTCGTGCGAACTAATGCACCCCTGAGGAAGATCCTGCACAAGCCAGAAAGTTCAGGTCGCTTACTCAACTGGTCAATTGCTCTCACAGAATTCGACATCGAGTATAGGCCTCGAAAGGCGTTTGGTAGGCTAAAGTCGCACGCCTACAAATTAGTACCAAGACTCGGCTACAAAACTGTAGCAAGGACAAGTCCAGGGTCGATCCACTGAAGAACGATTTTTCTTGTGTAATGGTCACAGAGCAGTCTGGGGGGTTGTTTGAATTGTTTGTCGTAATTGAAATTACCCGGGATCCGGCTCGCGCGCGGATGGTGCCCCCGTGCATCTCGCGTTCGTTCGCTGTTCGGGAATGTTCGCCCGGATCCGAGAGGCAGCACAATCGCGCCCCGGCATCTGGCTTATTCCGTCTTAGCGTTTTGCGAGGTTGGAGGTGTCTCGCTGTGTTTTGCTTTGTAGTTTTGTAGAGTCGCCACGCCGTTTTTATTAAGCCCAAAACATTGAAAAAGGGCATCAGTTTAAAGATAAATTTTAAACTGTTTTTGTGTGATGAGATTTTGAGTTCGGAGGTCAGATGACTCCTCGGGAAGAGAATATTAGAATATTAGAGCTCACCCGAGTCGCCTCGTAAAAACGAGTCTTTCGGATACCCCTAATATCCTTTAAAAAGTTGTGTGTGTGTGTGTGCTTTTAAAAATGCATGCTGTATCGGATGTCTACATTGTATTGAAATGTATTGAAATAGAATAGGAAGGAAGCCTTACCAATGTTGGTTCGTGTCTGTCTTCCGCAGGGGAATAGTGTTTGAGGTCGGAGTAGCGTTCCGGATTGCTTCGGGGATGCCGGTTGTCCGCGGACAGAGTTTCGGCGTGAGTTGAAACTGTAGGCTGCGTTTGGGCAGAGGTTCGGCGTGCGTGGGGATCGTCGGGATCAGTCGGGCAGAGGTTCGGCGTGCGTTGGAATCGTTGGTTGGATTCGGGCAGAGGTTCGGCAAGGTTTGGGATCGTTGGTTGGATTCGGGCAGAGGTTCGGCGTGCGTTGGAATCGTTGGTTGGATTCGGGCAGAGGTTCGGCAAGGTTTGGGATCGCCGGTTTGACTCGGAAAGAGCCGGGACACCGTGGGAAAGACCAGGCAAGGCCTCGGAGTACCACGAGGGGCCTCAGAGTACCTCGAGAGTGCCTCGGGCGGGGCGGAGCGTCTCGGGAGCGCTCGGAGAGGCTTCGGAGCACCTCGAGGGGCTCGGAAGGCCTCGGAAGGATCCGAAGGGGCCGGGAATGCCTCGAAAGGTCTTAGAAGGGGAGCCAGAAGGCTTAGGGAGGAAGAGAGAAGTGGGAGGTGTGTAAAAATGAGGAGGGGGAGCCCTCTATTTATAGTCTCAGATTTGGTGCAAAGAGGTCCGTACGGACCTCCTTGGTTATCCAGGATTTTGGTTTTCCTCGATTTGAGGGAATATGCAATGATGGTGAATATTCTGGAAATGATGATGTCCCCTTGCAAAGAGGTCCGTACGGACCATCTTGACATGCAAAGAGGTCCGTACGGACCAAGTATGCATTTAGGGTAATCATTTCTCAGGATTTGAGGGAATATTGTGGACTTTAAGGGGATTCGGTAATTATGGAAACAAAGAGGTCCGTACGGACCTATATTGCTTTTCCGGTTTCTGAAAATTCCCGAAAGGTCCTTTGTCCCTTTTATCCCGGAGAGGGCTCCTCCCTTGGTTTGGTTGGGGGTTTGAGAGGGTTTTGAGTGGGAGAGGTCTCTGAGACTGCGTGGATGAGTCTGCGGTGTTTCCCGGGTGTTTGAAAGGGAGTGATCCAGATTGGGGTACTTACAAGCCCTCGACGACGTCACTTATGAAAGAAGTGGGGTCGCCGATAAGATAAGGGTCCTAACTGGATCGCGTCTTTGGGAGAGGAAGTGACCGTGAGGGTCAAAGTGAGGACGTGGTGGTGTCCTTTTGGGTGACCGTTTAGGTCAATAGGCTGGACCTGTGATAGGATTCCTACGTATCCACGGCGGGAATCAAGCCTCGGTCGTAGTTCGGGTGGTGAGTGTTTGTGAATGCGGGCGTGGTGGTGCCCCGAGTGTTGTGTGACCGCGAGGTCGGTGGTGATAAGGACGTGGGCGTCTGGGTGACCCGTATAGGTTGGTGATAAGAGCGTGGCGGCGTCTGGGTGGCCGTATAGGTCGGTGATAAGGACGTGGTGGCGTCCCGCGACCGCATAGGTCGGTGATAAGGACGTGGTGGCGTCCCGGGGTAGCCGCGATAGGTCGGTGATAAGTGACGTGGTGGCGTCCAGGGTGACCGCATAGGTCGGTGATAAGGACGTGGTGGCGTCTGGCGTGGCGACCGTATAGGTCTGGTGATAAGGACGTGGTGGCGTCCGGTGGCCGTATAGTCGGTGATAAGGACGTGGTGGCGTCAGGTGACCCATAGGTCGGTGATAAGGACGTGGTGGCGTCGGGGTGACCGCATAGGTCGGTGTGAGGACGTGGTGGCGTCGGGGTGGCCGCATCGTCGGTGTGCGGCGTGGTGACCGCAGGGCGTGGTGACGCGCATCGTCGGTGATATAGGATAAGGACGTGGCGTCCAGGGGTGACCGTATAGGTCGGTGATAAGGACGTGGTGGCGTCCGGGGTGACCGCATAGGTCGGTGTGAGGACGTGGTGGCGTCCGGGGTGACCGCATAGGTCGGTGTGAGGACGTGGTGGCGTCCTGGGTGACCGCATAGGTCGGTGATAAGGACGTGGTGGCGTCCGGGGTGACCGCATAGGTCGGTGTGAGGACGTGGTGGCGTCCGGGGTGACCGCATAGGTCGGTGTGAGGACGTGGTGGCGTCCTGGGATGGAAATTTTACGATTTTCCTAATCGGGTGGTTTAAGGCCTTCCGGGCCGGAGATAGTTGTGAGGACTTGAATCGTCTTCTGATTGCGGTTGTGGAGGCGTGGCTGCCTTGTGATTCGAGAGGCGTAGATGCCATTTGTGTTTTTGCATGTTGATGTAGAAGGTTGGACTTACGATGACTGCCGGTGCTTGTGCTGCCGTTGAAGTGGGCAAGGATGATGGCCGATGATTGCTTCATCATTTGGCGTTTTGGGAGGCGCTTCGTGCCTTGGGACTTGTACTCGGAGGTGTTGGCTCCTTCGCGTGTTTGTTTTGCCGTGGAGTGGGCGAGAATGATGGTCGATGCTGGGGGTATGCAGTCTTGCATGACTTCCCTTTGACTTGCTGGGGAGGAGCTCGGGCTTACTTTGATGGCCGGTGCTTGCGTTGCCGTTGAAGTGGGCTAGGTTCGGGCTTACATTGACTGCCGGTGCTTGCGTTGCCGTTGAAGTGGGCTAGGTTCGGGCTTACGGCGGCTAGGTGCTTGCGTTGCCGTTGAAGTGGGCTAGGTTCGGGCTTACACTGACTGCCGGTGCTTGCGTTGCCGTTGAAGTGGGCTAGGTTCGGGCTTACACTGACTGCCGGTGCTTGCGTTGCCGTTGAAGTGGGCTAGGTTCGGGCTTACACTGACTGCCGGTGCTTGAATTGCTGGGGATGCATGACCCTGTAGGGGCCCTTTTCTGTTGGGAAGATGACTTCGGACTTTCAGTGGTTGAGTTGTCGTTGAGCGTTTGGAGCGAGATAGCCGTGAGGGGTTCGTCTTGTTCCCATGGGCTCGGTATGAGGGTGATGAGTTTGAGGGAGCTCCCGAGGTGACAGCGCGGCGGAAGATCTTGCGGGGCTTGACTTGCGACGCCATGTATCCTGGGGAGCGAGTCTTACAGCGGCATGGCCGGTGTGCTTCCGTGGCTCCGAGGGATCCTCCGTTTGGGATGTTTGACTCCAGGGATATGGATGTGCTGGATTTTGAGAGGTACCTTGGCGGTGTGGGTGCCGAGGAGTTTATTTTGTTTGGTGAGGAGTACGAGACCTTTGTTAGGAGGAAGTTGAGGACGCCGCAGGTAGTGGCGAGGAGAGAGAGAGGCTGGTCCACGAGGCTCCCAGAGGTTCCGATGCGGGGCCGGATTTCACTTATGTCCGTGGGGACGGATCGCGGAGGAGGGTGTATGCATGCCCGTTCCTGGCAGCTCTGCTGCGTACAGAGTGGACCCCAGAGATCGGTGAGTGTGCCGACTCTTTTCCATCTTGGCATCTTTTACGAGTTTTCTCTTTTTGTTGTTGAGTATAAGCCGCATTTGATGAGCGTTTCTTTGGTTTGCTTGTGCGAGTCCCGGGAGAGCCTACGATGCGGCGACTCGCCGTTATGTGGCGATGAGATCCTTTGCTAAGAAGATGGCGTCGAAGATGTCTTGCCGGTCTTCGCGTCGTATGCCGGCGTATGAGCCGATGCCTTCGAGGCATTCGGTGGATGTTCCTCCACCGGAGCCGAGCGGGGCCGCGGCAGGAGGGACCTTCGAGAGAGCGGCATAGCATGGATGCGGGGCGTCTTACGGAGGCTGCGGGGCCTTCGAGGGAGCGGCCCTTTTATCAGTTCATGCCTCCGCATGCCGCTCAGGGTGAGGATTCTGAGCCTTCTTTCTTCGACCCTTTCGCGGATTTGATCCTTCAGATTATTTTGAGTGGCGGAGCTCGGAGGGGCTCAGTACTGATGATGAGGATGTGACGGGCGAGTTCACTGGGATGCCCGATTTTTCTTTGGAGGATCTTGGCGAGGATGATGATGACGAGGGCTCTGATTAGTATTCATTTGCTTTCCCTCTTTCCATATCCCTCTCTCCTTTTTTTTTTGTTTAGCAACAGACATTTTGTACCTGTAATAAAACATACGTATTTGCATGGCAAACAGTATTTTATTTTAAGATGTAATGTCATTTATTTTTGTGATTCAGGAATTGTCCTAGAAATTGTTGCTATTTATTATTATTTTTATTTTTTTGTACATGCCACGTAGGTGAGAGTGCGTTTGTGGGTAGTGTTGGTTTGCGGAAATGGCTTTGGCCAGTGTTTGGACTGTTTGGAGCAAGGTTTTGCTGAGGACAGTGTTTGTTGTACTGTTTGCTGGGGAAAAGGGTTCTGATTGCAAAGAGGTCCGTACGGACAGACCTACATTGCAAAGAGGTCCGTACGGACCAACTTTGCTTTTCAGGAGGACTTAAATGTTTTCCAGTGTCTGGACTTTCTCCCATTCCCCATTTGCAGCCATTTTCGAGCTTTCTTCCCCATTTTCTCTAGGAACCTCCATTTTTGCCATGGATTCTTCGTTTGTCCCTAGAATTTTGCCGAGGCTTTCGCAGGAGAGGCAAGCACACTTCCTAGAGCAGTTGAAAACGTGGATGCGGCGCCGTATGAGGCATCAGAGACGGGCTTTCGAGGTAAGGTTTCGTCTTTGCTCGGTTTGGTCTTTTAAGGAGTTGGTTCCTGATTGGGATTTGTTGCGGGCTGCCGCGAAGTTCTGGGATGTTAGGAGGCACGTGTACTGTTTCTCCTACAATGAAATGGTGCCCACTTTTGAAGATTTTCGGGCTTTGATTGGAGGACCGGAGGTGGAGGCCATCTCGCTTCCTTTGGTTGGTGGTGCTGCTGTGAGCGTGAAGCTTGCAGACTTTCTTCGTACTTCGTTGGAAGAAGTGCAGGGCATGATCCTTGATTCGGGTCATATCGACATTTCTGAGCGGTTCATGGTTGATGATGAGAGTGACGTCTCTTGGGATGTATTTGCCTTGTGTACGATAGCGACGCTCTTTCTGGTCAGCTCCCTTGGCATTTGTGATGGCGCTTTGCTAGATGTGGTAGGGCACTGCGGGCTGGAGAGGATATTGTCCCGTTAGGTGCTGGGGAGACTCTTCATGGTATCGGCCGTCGGCGGGGATCGTTTTATGAGAGGGGAAGCCCCGCTTTGCTCACCTTGTGGCTGCGAGAGAGACTTCAGGCCATGCCCGAGGCTCCGACGTCGTTTAGCTCGTGGTCATTTGCTCAGCGACCTCTGGTGTTGGATATGGATCAGTCCGCCTGGGAGAGATGGATGGCACAGCTTGGTACGCATCAGATCCGCTGGTGGGTTCCGCACTGGAGGATTGAGACCAGGAGGATCTTGCAGGAAGGGTCCTACGTTGTCAGGGTTCCAGGTTTGTCTTGGTCCTCCTTCTATATTCCGTCGCTTGTTTCCCGGCAGTTTGGGATGAAGCAGGAGCCTTTGTTGATTGGGATGACCTTGCTACTGCGGAGATAGCTCCTCTTTGTATGGCAGCTTCAGGTGCCTTCTTGTATTGTCTGAGGGTATGGAAGTATTCCGCTTTCCCTCCTGTGGTACTTCTTAGACGTCGGGAGAGTGTCGTGTTGACGACTCGATGTGTGGCCTGGTATGGGCGGCATGTTGGGCCGTCCCAAGTGGTCTTGGAGAGCAGGCGTGCAGCGATTCTGGGACCCGGTTGCCGTAGCAGCTATTGCCTTAGGAGTGCCGAAGCCTGGTCTGACCCTTTGGATGTGACGGGAGACGCTTTGTTTGACTACGAGACTAGAGTTGGACGGCTGGCAGGAGAGGTCCTCTTTTACAGACTCGCAGGGAGGAGATCCGAGCCGAAGCACGGGCGAATGAAGCCCTGAGAGCTACTGGATTATTTGACTCTACGGGGAGGACCCCAGATCTCGGACTGAGAGACGCAGAGTTGGTTCACGTGGAGCGAAAGAAGACTCAAGGGACGATGGAAGAAAGGAAAGAATGGCGAGGGGACAAGCGCAGATGGCGCGGAATGACCTCCTAGGTATCCATTCATTGCATTGCAAACACATTATTAGTTAAATGTATTAAGCTGTCTTTTAGCATGTTGTGAACTTGAGAGTAGACCGTGCTTGAACTCATCAAGAAATGTTGTAACCGTTAGTGATTTGTGATTTACTTTTAAAGCTTTGTCGAGACGCAAGATCTCTTGTTTGCCTTTGTTTCTTTTGTGCACTTTGTCGGCGTCCATCTTTGGACTTTTCTGTTGCATCCGCGGACTGAAGCAGTCTGAGCCATGACGGCCATCCCCTTTTGCTGAGGCTTTGTATTTGGCTGAGAGGTTGAATGCTCCCTTGACAAGTCGTTCTGACGGTCTTTTTCGTAGCTTCCTTGCCGCTTGTTGGCGTCGGGCTCTTGACCTCAATTTCGCAGCTTCTGTTTGAGCTTCTTTTTTTTTTTTTTGTTGTGTGAGCCCTTGCTCGAGCTCTCTCTTTTTTTTTTTTTTGAAGCGCGTGAGGGCGAAGACAAGCCCCTGGCTTGGAAGTAGACATGAGTCAGTCGTTTGATGCTGAGTGACCCTCGGATGTCCTTTGATGTTGCCGCCGTCGTTTGACTTGGTCAAGGTGACTGCTGGGGCGTGTTCTTGAAAAGTGCGGAGCTTGATGGAGGTCTTGATTGACATTCAAACTTTTGACTTTTTTGTGTATTTTTAGACCGGACCAATTAAGGTTGCCTACGTTCCCCCGGACTAGAGGGCTCAGGTCTGCGTAGTTCGACACTACATGGAGTGCCAAGAGATGCACAGTTGTTCTTCTTCAGGCGAAGTATCTGCGAAGTTTGCTTCCGTTGACTGGATTCATGAAGGGATTGCCGTCTAGGTCTGTTAGCTTCATGGCGCCTCCGGAGAAGATCTTTTGAACCACGAAAGGGCCGATCCATGTGGGTTCCCATTTTCCCAGTGGGTTGGTTCGAGTGGGAGGCTTTTCTTTGAGTACAAGGTCACCTTCCTTGATGTCTCGGGATTTGACTTTCTTGTCGAAAGCTCTAGCCATCCTGCTTTGATAGGCTCGGACGTGTTCCATGGCCTTTAGTCGTCGCTCGTCTAGCAGAGCCAATTCGTCATGTCGGCTGCGGAGCCATTCGACTTCGTTGATGTCATTTTCCAGCAGCACTCGGAGTGAGGAATTTCTAGCGCGATGGGAAGGACTGCATCCATCCCGTATGTCAGGGCAAATGGGGCTTCTCCCGTGGCTGTTCTGACTGATGTGCGGTAGCCCCAAAGTGCAAGGTGCAGCTTCTCGGGCCAATCTCGTCCTCGGGTGGTCATTTTTCGGATGATCCGTTCGAGGGTTTTGTTTGCTGCTTCCACGGCGCCGTTTGTTTGTGGCCGGTAGGGAGAAGATTTGTGGCGTGTGATCTTGAATTCAGCCAGCAGTCTGTCAAATTCTCCTTCGAAGTGTGAGCCGTTGTCTGATATGACCTCATTTGGGATGCCGTATCGGCATATGATGTTTTCCTTGAGGAAATGTGCGACCTTCTTGGAGGTGAGTACCTTGTAGGACTTGGCTTCGACCCATTTGGTGAAGTAGTCGATGGCTACTAAGATGAACTCGTGACCGTTGCTGCCTGGCGGAGCGATTTTCCCGATGACGTCAATTCCCCAAGTGGCAAAGGGCCAAGGTGTAGTCATGCAGTAGAGATCGTGAGGCGGCAGATGATTGAGGTTGGAGAACCGTTGGCACTTGTCGCAGCTTCGGACAAAGTGGATGCAATCTGCCTCCATGGAGATCCAGTAGTAGCCCATCCTGAGAATGATTTGCATCAGGGCTCTGGCGTTCATGTGAGGACCGCAAGCCCCATTGTGGACTTCGTTCATGAATTTGTCTGCTTCTTCTTGGCTGACGCAGCGTAGGAGTGGCCCGTGGTAGCGTTTCTTGTATAACATGTCCCCGAGGATGACGAAGTGAGAGGCAAGGCGTTTTAGGGCCATGATGCTCTTGGTTTTGACCCCTTCTGTGTGTTGACCTTCCTTGTTCATGAAGGCAGTTTCCCCGTTCTTGAGGTATTGGAAGATCTGGCTTGTGCTGGAAATGGCGTCGGACTTGCGTCTCTTTGGCTCTTCAGCAATCTTGCAAATCGTTGTGATTAAAACCTTCTCGGCAGCTTGGGCCCGGTTTTTCTCTCGTTTGACAACATGCTTAAATGTTTGCTTGATGCATTTATTTAATTAATGTGTTTGCCTTTTGTATAGATGAATTTAACTGTTTTGATTAGTTAATGTCATCATTTGTTAAAGATGCAATGAGATGGTTTTTTAGGAAGGTCGGACCTTTTATTGAAAGCGTGAAGACTGTACATTGTTGATCAAAGATTCACAATCGTCGGGCGTAAAGCCGTCAAAAGACACAAAAGATGTGAATACACAGACAACAAGACTCGAAGCTAGACTATAGGCGACGAGGGATTGGACCAGGCTTCATTACTCCCGGATGGCTGTAGCTCTAGAAGGAGTGGTGCTGGTTCAGGTGGCCAATCTTCCCTTGGCATGAGTCCCGGAAAGTAGCTTGCATGCGGTTCGATTTCAAACCAGATCGCGGAGGTTTTTGGCTGCTCCCCTGATGATGTCCCTCCATTAGTGTTGCCACCAGTCCTTGGGGGTTTTTGCTGATAGAAGTCGCTGAGGGCTACTTCTAGGAGGGCGAAGCATTCGCTGATTCGGAGTGGATTCTTGCTGATGTTGATCACTTTCATAGAATCTGCCTCTTTATCTGGGATCTTTGCTTGGACGACATTTACAATGTCTGATTCGAGCGGGCATGCTATATCTCCTTCCCTGATTAAGCCTTGGAGGAGGTTGCGCCACTGTTCGTCCAGGTCGGACACCGGAATGTTGAATTGAACTAAGCTGTGATGGCTGTCCCCGTAAGATCCGAGAGTGTCGGCCAAAGGGTTGTCTTGTACCGGAGGATCGGTGATGAGCCAGTTTGCAAGAGGGTTTTCGGCGAAGTAAGGGTCTACTCCTCGATCAATCTCCATTAGGGCATCCATCTCTTGATCTTCTCTCAAGCATTCTTCACAGTCGCATATATCAGAGTTGTCATCCTGACCCATGAGTTCTTCAATTTCCAGCTCGTCGCGGCTTAGAGCGTGGATGTAAGGATCCACTTCGTAGCGGGACAGGGTAGGAGAATCGTCTGGGGAAGAGTATTCGGTCATGTCGGGACCTTCTTCTGGGTCATAGCTTGCTGGCCAAGCACTTGCCATTGCACTGCTTCCGCGGATCACTTCGATCGTTCCGTTGGCATTGATGAATTTCACGCACTGGTGAAGAGTAGATGATACTGCTTTCATCTGATGTATCCAAGGCCGTCCCAACAAAGCAGAGAAGGTTGGTTTGATTTCCACGACTTGGAACTCTACCGACTCCAGTTGTACGTCGAATTGGATCCTCAAGTTGATGACTCCTACGATTGATCGTGCAGTGGAGTCGTAGGCTCGGATTACCCGAGGTGAAGGCCTTATCAGAGAACGGTCGATGTGGAGTCGTTTCAGTGTGCTTAAAGCGATGATGTTGACTGCGGAGCCGTTATCAATCAAGACGTTCGGGAGGAAGAACCTCTCTATCTTTATGAGGATGAGGAGAGCTTCGTTGTGCCGATTCTCACATATTGGCAAGTCATCGTCTGTGAAGACTAAACCGCTTCCCGTGCTACCGTTGGACTCAGTCTCGTCTGGGGAACGTTCGATCCAACCATTTGTATGCCTTGGCTGGGGCAAAGATCGTAGGGAGACAGTGGCCCTTGGGCGTTCTTGTCGGAATTCCCGGTCACGAGACCTTTTGACTCTTGTTTCACGCTCCCAGTCATGGCGAGACAGCATGCTGACGGTCTCGGAAAATGCAGGGAGTCTGCTCTCGCTTGGGATTTCGTCAATGGCTATTGAGTTTACCCTGTCGTTCTGGGGGAATGGATTTCCAATGGTATTGGGACCACGGGGGCGTTCCAATTTTCCCTCCTCAATGAGCCCCTGAATCACCTGCTTGAGTACGAAGCAATTGTCGGTGGTGTGGCCGGGGTAGTTATGGAAGGCGCAGTGCTTGCTCATATCCATGTTGGGTTTGAGGGTCTTCGGTTGGAAATTCTCGAGTGGTTTGAGAAGATTTCGCTTCACCAGAGCTTCAAATACTTGACCCAAGGGCATTTCCAGGTTATCAAAATGCTGGAACTGTGGGAAGCGAGGGGGGTTGCTATTCTTTGGGGCTGCCTGATCGCGGTTTACTTGAGCTCCATTCTGAATGTAGTGCACTGTTCCGGCTGCTTCCTTTCCTTTGGTTGGGGCAGGAGTTGAAGTTGCCAGGTTTGTTCGATAGCGGTAAGATGAGGCAGGGGTTGCTGTTGCCTTTTGAAGACTCAGGGTCTTTTCAAACTTTGTCCCGGCGTTGACCATGGCACGGAGATCCGGATAGAAATGGTGGCTGATCAAGGTCCTCAAAGATGGTTTGAGGCAGGAATGGAAGATGTCCATCTGCTCTTCTTTGGAAAGTGGATCCATTATCTCGCTTAGCTTCCAGTTCCATCTTTTGTAGAATTCGCCCACTGGTTCGTCCTCCTTTTGTTCGGTGGCTTGCAGGTCATGGCGGTTTGTTTCCCATTCAAGATTGGCGCGGTACTTCTCCAGGAAGATTTCACTAATCTGATCCCACGTGGAGCGGTTTTCTGCCTTCACATTGAGGAACCACCTTAGTGCTGTGGATTTGAGGGAATGCTGAAAATGATCTGCCATTTGTTGAGGGGTTGCCCCTTTGGCTCTCATACCCAGGACGTAGGTGTCGATGTGGGTTTTTGGGCATTCTGTTCCGTCAAACTTTTCCATTTCCGGCATCCTGAACTTTGGAGGGAGAGGGACCACTTTGTTCGGATCGGTAGGCAGGAGGGAGTCCTTCCGAGAACTAGCTAGCTTGCCTTGCATGTCTTTCATTTGTTCGATCAACCAAGCCATGTGAGGGTCAGCTGTTTGAGGTGGGTTACCGTTTTCAGGGACGGACACCGAAGATGGAGGTGGATTGGCTGATGGGATCGCCATTCGGGAGTCTTGGGGAGGTAGTTGAGTGTATACCAACCCATACCTGCAGGGTGTTGAAGTTGAGGCGTGATTGCACTGGTCCGCTAAGGGTTGTGTTTGGGAGCTGGGGAAACGATTCGTTAGCCCCGATTGGCGGACTTGCAGGTGGCAAGCTTGAGATGTCGGGATATCCGCTAGGGATGCTGTCTGGTAAGAATGGGGACTTTTGATTGTGGTTGCGAGGCTCGTATAGAGGCAAAGGATTGAATCCTGGGGATACCGAGATGCATTAGGATGCTGGCGGAGCAGCACGTATGTGTCTTTGGTAGTGCTGAGCTTGATGTGCAGAGCCGGGAAACTGACTGATCTGAGGCAGGCATGTCGGAGCTGCTTGACTGATGCCGGAGGGGAGCTTTGAGCGAGAGCTGCTTTGCGTTGCTGGGATCTCGTAGCTTGGCGGAGGCGGGACCTGCTGATAGCATTGAGAAACCGGGGGAGCCGGTATATCTTCGTCCTCTATGAGAACAAAGGTTCCGTCGGGTTGGGGAACTGCAACTGTTCCTCGAAGACGCAAGGTGTCGACGATCCAGGTTTGCTGTTCTTCTTGGCGCTTCTTGATGGCTTCGAAGGCTCGCAGCACCTCCTCCATTGTCTGGAGATTCCTTAGTGGCGGGGTTCCGTTTCCCTCACTGTTATCTGTGGATCCCGTCATGGGGGAGTATTGGACGGTGCGGACCGTTGAACTGGAAGGGCTATCGGACCTTGTGACCTCGATACTGAAAAGGCGGCTTCCAGGGATTCTCAACCACTCTCGGTTCGCTGGAGGGGGTGATGGGCAAGGTTTAGACACGGGAATGGCCTAACGGGATAAAAGGGGAAAGCTCACGTGGCATGCGGTTTCCGTTTCTTTTATTTTTTTGATTTTTTTTTTTTTTTGTTGTTTTAATTTACTTAAAACAGCATTTTCTCAGAATCCTAGGTAGGTTGGAAAAGATTGCTCTTCTTTTTCGCAACTATGCTAGATCCTGGGTCAGTGGAGACCATCTGTGCGGCTATAAGCCCCTCGTTTTGCACCTGTATTTCGACATCCCGGGGTGGGCGGCCAGGCGAGGGTCCTATAGTGCAAGCGGTTTCCACCGGCCTAAAAGAAAAATCGAACCTAAGGACCGAGCCTGTCATGTTCGTTTTGATGCGTTAGCCATGTGAATAGTGAACTGAGCAGCCACTGAGTCAAGATCAGGTCAAGAGTTCGGCATGACCTCTCTTTACCTTGCTTGCGCAAGGGATCTGTGACTTTAGGCGTTAGGTGGGTCATATTGTCATGGGCGACGTATCAAGCGTGATGACATGGTGTCATGCGAGCATGGATGTATATCCGGGACGGAACATCGTGCAGGGTGTAGCTTCGGAAATCAAGATCAGGTCAAGATTTCAGCATGACCTTTCATCGCTTTGCTTGCGCAAGGGATCTTGAGTTCCGAGCCTTGACTCAGAAAATGGCCGGCATGGTCTATGTATCCAGTGCCGTATGACACGGACTCGGGTAAAAACCAACCGAGTCCTGGACAGAGTGTGACTCAAGACTCAAACGTGCGGGGTTGACGCTTGGCTAGGATGGGATGTTTGGAATGATCCGTGCGCGCCCAAGAGGCCTAGGAAGACCAAACGGACTGCAAGCGAGACCACTCCGGGTTAAGGGTTGTAGTGTGCGGTGTATCAGGCGGCGGTGCGCATAGTGTGCGGTGTAACCGAGGCGGCGGTGTGAGTAGAGTGCGGTGTAACCGAGGCGGCGGTGCGCGTAGTGTGCGGTCTCTAAAATTCTTTTACGAGTAAAATAGAAAATTTTGAAGAATTTTAAATGTATGCACAGATGTATATTGATGCATTTTTTTGTATTTTTATTTTTTGTAAAATAAAACGAAGCACGTGCACACACACACAACAGCTTAAAGGAAGGGGTAAAATGAAAGTTTGACCCTCATCATCGTTTTAAAAATCTTTTGTTTTGTTTAAAAGTTTTTAAAACAAAATGTCCCCAATGAGTCGCCAACCGAAATTACACTCGGGATCCGGCTCGCGCGCGGATGGTGCCCCGTGCATCTCGCGCTCGTTCGCTGTTCGGGAATGTTCGCCCGGATCCGAGAGGCAGCACAATCGCGCCCCGGCATCTGGCTTATTCCGTCTTAGCGTTTTGCGAGGTTGGAGGTGTCTCGCTGTGTTTTGCTTTGTATTTTGTAGAGTCGCCACGCCGTTTTTATTAAGCCCAAAACATTGAAAAGGGCATCGCTTAAAGATAAATTTTAAACTGTTTTTGTGTGATGAGATTTTGAGTTCGGAGAGTCGAGATGACTCCTCGGGAAGAGAATATTAGAATATTAGAGCTCACCCGAGTCGCCTCGTAAAAACGAGTCTTTCGGATACCCCTAATATCCTTTAAAAAGTTGTGTGTGTGTGTGTGCTTTTAAAAATGCATCTTTGTATCGGATGTCTACATTGTATTGAAATGTATTGAAATAGAATAGGAAGGAAGCCTTACCAATGTTGGTTCGTGTCTGTCTTCCGCAGGGGAATAGTGTTTGAGGCCTGAGTAGCGTTCGGAATGCTTCGGGGATGCCGGTTGTCCGCTGGACGAGTTTGGCGTGAGTTGAAAGCAGGCTGCGTTTGGGGCGCAGGTTCGGCGTGCGTGGGGATCGTCGGGATCAGTCGGGCAGAGGTTCGGCGTGCGTTGGAATCGTTGGTTGGATTCGGGCAGAGGTTCGGCAAGGTTTGGGATCGTTGGTTGGATTCGGGCAGAGGTTCGGCGTGCGTTGGAATCGTTGGTTGGATTCGGGCAGAGGTTCGGCAAGGTTTGGGATCGCGGTTTGACTCGGAAAGAGCCGGACACCGTGGGAAAGACCGTGCAAGGCCTCGGAGTACCACGAGGGGCCTCAGAGTACCTCGAGAGTGCCTCGGGGCAGCGCGGGAGCGTCTCGGGAGCGCTCGGAGAGGCTTCGGAGCACCTCGAGGAGGCTCGGAAGGCCTCTAAGGATCCGAAGGGGCCGGGAATGCCTCGAAAGGTCTTAGAAGGGGAGCCAGAAGGCTTAAGGGAGGAGAGAGAAAGTGGGAGGTGTGTAAAAATGAGGAGGGGGAGCCCTCTATTTATAGTCTCAGATTTGGTGCAAAGAGGTCCGTACGGACCTCCTTGGTTATCCAGGATTTTGGTTTTCCTCGATTTGAGGGAATATGCAATGATGGTGAATATTCTGGAAATGATGATGTCCCCTTGCAAAGAGGTCCGTACGGACCATCTTGACATGCAAAGAGGTCCGTACGGACCAAGTCTGCATTTAGGGTAATCATTTCTCCGGGATTTGAGGGAATATTGTGGACTTTAAGGGGATTCAGTAATTATGGAAACAAAGAGGTCCGTACGGACCTATATTGCTTTTCCAGTTTCCTGAAAATTCCCGAAAGGTCCTTTTGTCCCTTTTTATCCCAGGAGGGCTCCTCCCTTGGTTTGGTTGGGGGTTTGAGAGGGTTTTGAGTGGGAGAGGTCTCTGAGACTGCGTGGATGAGTCTGCGGTGTTTCCCGGGTGTTTGAAAGGGAGTGATCCAGATTGGGGTACTTACAGTAATAACTACAGCAAGTAAATAAATGTAATTGTAAACAATTATAAAAGAAAAGCACTTCAGATTTGTTTCTGTCCCCGGTTACCAATCAAATATCATCGGTATAATTTATCTCCATTCCTCCTATTCACTTGATCCGAGATTTATTTCAATCTCTATCTCTTTCTTATTAATGGTTATAAGCAGTGACACACTCACCAATAACCCTAATCAATAATCAAACCTACCTGGCACGATCTAGGTTTAGATAATAAATTGATAAAGCTTTAAGAGATTAAGATCAATAATTTCACTATTCTTTTACAACTAGAACAAAATCTAGTTTTACCCACTTCTCAATTTACCATGACACATGCATAAATCTCAAAGATGCTACTTGTGAAAAATCCTAATTTGGCACAGACTTAGAATTAAACTAGCATTAAATCAATTACAAGGAAAAAGAGGATGATCAAATCTCAAAACCCTATAAAAAGATCTAGCAATTAAATTAACAAGTAAAACTATGAATAAGGAAGAAGGAATAAAGAAATAAATACCTCAATTGAATTCAATAAACGATTCAAGATTCAAATCTAAAGCTATGAAATTAAGCTTCCATGAAAATCCAAAAGCTTCCAAGAGTTGTTATTAGGAAAAATTGATAACCCTAAAACTAGTTGGAAAAGAGTATAAATACTCCTCCCAAAAATACCTAAACTAAAATAATTAAAGAAAAAGGAAAAAGAAAAAGAAATAAGAAATTAAAATCAACCTAAACTCCTTCCATCGTGGTCAACTCCAATTGCCTCGGTCAATGCGTCAGCCTTGTCTTCACGTGAACATATTAGCTTCCCAATTTCTTTCTTTTACTTTGGTCATCCAAGTTTCTATAATTTCATTCTGGTCATCAAACTTTGCTGCTTTGCAGTTTGGTCCCTGAACTTCACATATTTTCAGCTTTACCCTCAGCATTAGTAAACTTCCGCAGAAAAATCATAAAATCACTAAAAATAGTCTCAAAATACAATGATTTTTCTACTAACTCTCCAATCCAACATCTACTCGAAATTACATCAAAACTAGTCTAGATTACATCAAAATAGGGATAAAATGTATAGAAAATTAGGGAATTACATATACTGAAATCCACCACATCAAATTCCCCCAGCTTAGACCATTACTCGTCCCTGAGTAATATCATAACCCCACTCTAAATTGCCGGTCTAAACAGATAGCATGGGAGGAAAATGATCCCTAATCTCCTCTAATTCACCAATCCAAATCAATGAACGATAACAGTCATCGGATCAATTAGAGACTCCGTCTCCTTATATCACCAAAATATCAGCAATGAAAATAATGACTTTAGTTTGATATCACTCCCATAATAAACGGTATCCAAACTAAGGTCCACACACATAAAAGCCAAGAGGAATTAAATATGTCATATGTTTCCCCCACGCTTGGCTCACACTACATACACCCTCATAAAAAGAAATAATTGCTAAGGTAGTGATCCTTAAGCAAAAATTTACCTCATGAATAGCACCAACACCCCTTATAACTCCAAAAGTGAACGAGAGTTTCTAAATCCTAGGCCCCACTATCCAAACCTCCTACTCCAAAGTGGTCCTACCCAACACTCCAAACCTCCTTATGTCTCCAACTCCGGTGATGTAAAGGATGTCACAAATTTCACTTCCTCACCTTTTGCCTAAGCGCCTTTCGGGTTTTCACTTAGCCTCTCATTTTTATTTTTTTTTATTATTTTTTTATTATTATATTTTTTTTCATTTTTTTTTCATTTTTTTTATTACACAGAAGAAAACAACTATATACACCAAAAACAACTATACAAACCCCACCCCCTCACTAAACAATGCATAGTCCCATATGCATCACTACAAGTACAAAACAAATAAGAAAGGGATAGGAATACCTTCGGGACTACGGAGGTAGTGGAAACAAATCTGCCCCCATAATGGTCCTTGACTAGCGCCACACCGAAATTGTTGTTGATCATAGGTGAATAATGGCCAAATTTCTAGTGTATGAAAGTACAGGGGCTAAAATGAAATTAGGTAGAAAATGGGAGAGTTAAGCTTGAATTGAAAGTTTAGGGGACAAAGTGGAAAACTGAGAAAAGAGGGGAGGTAAACTGGAAATAATAAGTTCAGGGGCTAAATTTAAAATATGGGGAAAAGAGAGGAAAAATTGGTTTTAGAAAGTTTAGGGACTAAAATGAAAATCTGGAAAAGGGAGGGCCAACATGCAAGAGCCGAAAGTTGAAGGGCTAAACTGCAATCAATTTAGAAGTAGGAGGGCTGGGACTGAAAAAGGGGTTTGGCTCATTGGGACAAATTATCAAACAGGTGGTGGGCAGCTGCATGGCCGAGGCAAGGCAGGACTGTGGCCGAGCTGGGCTGAGGGAATTAGGGCCATGGCCTAGGAAGGATGGGGCTGGCCGAGGGAATTGGGCAAGCTGGCCGAGGTTTTTGGGGCAGACGCCTAGGATAGGGCGAGGCTGGCGCCTGGAGGCCAGAGACTTGGCCGAGAATTGCTGCAACTAGGGCGGCCACTTGGTTTTTGTGAGGCTGGCGCCTCAAAGGCCAATCCTTCGTCTCGAAATTATTATTAATTTTTTTTAACAGGCCTCATAAATTTATTTATTTTTTTCAAAGGCCCAAGAAGATTTTTTTTACTAGGAATAACAACGAAATTTATGAAATTTACAATGATACAATCTCCCTATACCCCCACGCTTAAACTAGGCATCAACTTCTTATTTTTACGAGGGCGAGAGTAGTGTGAGACTAGCGTGGGGGAAACTTAGGACATTTTTAGTTCCCCTAGGCTTTTATGTGTGTGCCTTAGTCCAGATACTTTATTATGATGAGAGTTTGTATCGGGCTAAGGCCATTGATGAATATTTGATTTTCTGGAGTTATATGGGTGGACGGAGTTTCTTATACTCCGAGTTGTTTGAGTTTGTTGACTGTTGACTTGGAGGCTTAGAGGAGAATAGGGGTCATTTTCTCCCATGCTACGCTGATTAGATCGGTGCTTAGAGTGGGGATTAGGATATTACTCAGGGACGAGTAATGGTCTAAGCGTGGGGGAATTTGATGTGGCGGATTTTGTATATATTATTTCCCTCATTTTCCTATGTATTTTCATTCATTTTGATGTAATTAGACTAGATTTGATGTAATTGGGGCATTGTTTATCATTTGAGCTTTTATTGTAATTCGGGGGTAAAATAGTCGTATTTATTTAGTCACTTTTCCGGATGTAATTTTGGTGAGCTTCAAAGTCATGCCTCGAGTATCAAGAATAGTCAAAGTCAACCGATGCGGAAGAGTATAGGTTCAAGCTGCAATTATGTGAAGTTCAGGGACCAAACAGCAGAACAGAAGACTTCAGTGACCAAAATGAAAGTATGAAAAGCTGGGTGACCAAAGTAAAAAGAAGGTAATTAGGAAACTGAATATTCACATTCAACCAATACTGTGCACGCGTGTGTTGACAAGGACCTAGGCGCTTTGACCGAGGCAAATGGGTGTTGACTGGCGTGGAGGAAGAGTAATTTTAATTGAGTTTATTTTCCTTTTCTTTTTTTCTTTTATTTATTATTATTAGTTTAGATTTTTAGATTGGAGGAGTATATATACTCCTTTTTAACATTATTTTTAGGGTTCATATCTAGTTTTGAATTTTCCTAGAGAACTAAGCTTTTTCATGGAAGCTTAAACTCATTGCTTTGAGTTTGATTTCTTGAACCCCTTTTTATCAATTTGAGGTATTTTTCTTTTCAATCTGTTTATTCCTGTTCATAATTTTACTTGTGTTTATTCTAGATTTATAACTAGGGTTTGTGGATCTGGCCAATTCACTAGTTCTTTTTATGAATCTTTGCTAGAATTTTCTGTGACTGTGCCAGTGTAGGAAATTCATGAGTAGCATCTTTACGATTTATGCATGTGCCATGGTAAATTTTGAAGTGGGTAAAATTAGATTATTATCTGTGTGAAATAATCATAGAAAGCATTCTTGATCTTAGTTTCTTAAACCGTTCATCAATTAATTCTGCGATCTAGACTGTGCCAGTTAGATTAATTTATTAATTAAGATTTCTAGTGAGTGTGCCACTGCTAGTAACTATTCTGAAAGAAGAAACAGAGATTGAAACAGATCTTGTGATCTGGTGAATAGGGTGAAAGTGAAAAGAGATATCAATAATAATTGGCTAATTAGGTGGGGACGAAATCAAATCTAAAGTGTTTCTAAATTATTGTTTTTGCTCTTAATCAGTTTAATTTCTGTTTTTAGGATTTAATAATTAATCTAAACCCCCCTCCCAATCTGGTCAAGTGACTGTTTGTGAACAAATAACCGTTCATGTGGATTCGATCCCTGACTTACCATAACTGCATTATTATTACCTAAGTTATGTAAATTTGTAGGTGTGCGATTTAGCCTATCAAATTTTGGCGTCGTTGCCGGGGAGCAGTGTTTATTTGTTTACGTTCTTATTTTAATTCTTGTTCTTTTTCTTTTTATTTTCTTAGTATTTAATTTTTTTTATTGGTTTAGTTTAGTTAATTTTATTTTCTTTTTAGTTATTTTTAATTTTGTTAATTGTTTTTTAGTGTGGAACCTTGTAAGGTCCACACCTGTTCTACTGACAATCTGCTTGGAAGTCTTGAATTAGTAAACAGATGGCAAATCAGACATTGAGGCAGAAAACTGCCCCGAATTGGAGTGAGCAACCTCATGCAGTTCAGTTCCCTACTATGCCTACTGGGGTTACATTTGAGTTGAAGCCGGGTTTGTTGATCCAGTTACCGCACTTTACTGGGATGCCCGATCCCGAATCAACACGTATCCCAGTTTGTGCAGATTTGTCAGAGCATAAAGCCAGCAGCACTTCCGATTGAGCATCTCCTCCTTAGAGCATTTTCTTTCACTCTAAAAGATGATGCTAGTGCATGTTATTACCATCTGCCGCCTAACAACATTACCACATGGCAGCAGATGAAGGAGGTGTTTCTTGATGAGTTCTTTCCTCCAGATCAGATCAATGTGATGAAGCGGGACATTAGCAACATGGAGCAGAAGGTAGAGGAGACGCTATATGATTATTATAACAGGTTCCATAAGTTGTGCAGAAGTTGCCCGTATCATGGATTTGATGATGATCAGTTGATAGTATACTTCTATGGAGGGTTGACAGTCATGGATAAGCGGTTGGTGAATTCTTGTTGTGGGGGCAGTATACTCAATAAGACGACTGAGGAGGCTAATGAGATTATAGATGAGTTGGCTAAGAGCACTCGGACACATGGCAGGAGGTCGAGTTTCAGACAGGTTAGTGCTGCGAATTCTTGTAGTGGTGTGAAAAATAAGCTTGAGACAGATGTTGAGGACCTTAAGGGGATGACGAGACAATTATTGATGGGTCCACCACAGGGTCAGCAGTATCCCACTAATCAGTACAACGCTTATAGAGCACCATATGGACTGACCGGCGGCGGCCGCAGCAGCGCGGCGCCGATCTACGAGAAAGATATGTTCCGTCTGGCTCAAGTATGACCACTTTATCCAGCGGTTTTTCATATGTCAGCAAAGGGCGATGAGTATCAGTGGTCTTGAGAGACAGATGGGGCAGATTGCAGATGCTGTGGGTAGGTTGGAGGTTCAGAATTCGGGAAAGTTGCCATCACAGACTGAACCGAACCCTTTGCAGAGTGCATGTGCCATGACTTTGCGCAGTGGTAAGGAGACTGGGAAGGAAGTTGTACCGGAGGAGCCAATAATTGAGGTTGAGCAGGATGTGCCTGAGGAGAAAACCCCGGAAGAGGAAAAGAAAGCTACACCAGTGCCCACAGTTTTTGAGCCGGATGTTCCATTTCCTGAGGCATTGAGAGAGCATCGCAAACCGGAGCCTGACAAGGCTATATATGATACTTTCAAGAGGCTTGAGGTAAACATCCCATTTTTAGACCTATTGTAGACTGTCCCGAGATATGCTAAATTCTTGAAGGAGTTGTGTAAATTGAAGAGGGATCAGAAGGCGAGAAGTCAGAAAAAGGTGAAGATGAAAGAGCATGTGTCTGCGGTCTATCATAAGAAGATGCCCAAGAAGTGCAGTGATCCGGGTATGTTTGTTCGGGTTGGTAAATTTATTTTTCCCGCAGATTTTTATGTACTAGATATGGATACGGATCCTAAGGCTCCCATTCTGTTGGGGATGCCATTTATGTCTACGGCTCATACTAAGTTGGATGTTTCCAACAGATCTTTGACTATGGAGTTCGATGGGGATTTAATGGAGTTCAACATTTTTGACTCCAATAAAGACCCTAAGGTTGTTCATGGTTTATGTTTCATGGGTGTAGTTGAGCCGAAGGTAGAGGATGTGTCCAAGGTTTGTAGTGGGATTGATGATGTAAAAAATGGGTTGAAAATACCGGCGGTAAAACATGGACCAAGAAAGGTGAAGAATCTTCCTGAGCACCGAAAGCATGCATTTGGAGGTGAGGAAGAAGTGATGATGGCTAGTGGTCCGATGGAGACAGAGAAGCATGGAGGTTTGAGCACGATGAACAAAAAGATTAAGGGATTTATGCAGATAATTCGAGCTCAAACGGGATGGAGTGTGCACTAATGAGGTACCATTTATTCCCTTCCATTTAAACTGTTTTTTATAGTTTAAGCGTGGGGGAAGGATTTGTAGTTGTATAATATGCATCTTTCATTCTAGATAGTTAGTTTTTCTTTTAAAAAAAAAAAGCTGCTGAAAAAAAAAGTGTGAAAAAAAATTAAAAAATAAAAAAATTAGAGGCATGTTTAAAAAAAAAAAAAAAAGTAATTTCGTGCCGAAGGAAAGGACCACTTCAGGCGCCAGCCCCATCACAGACCAGGCGACCGCATCAAAGGAGGATTGGCCGGCCAAGCTACTGGCCTCCAGGCGCCAGCCTCGCCAAGTCCCAGGCGCCCGCCCCAGCACCCTCGGCCCCAGCCCCAGCCCAGCATCACCTGCCTCGGCCACTGCCCAACCCATGCCTCGGCCACTCTCGGCACACATCGAGCCTTCAGACGGCCATGCTCCTGCCCACCAGGTGTTTGATCAAATGTCCCAATGAACCAATGCCCTTTTCAGCTGCAGCCCCTCCCACTTTCACAATGTTACAATTTAGCCCCTTAACTTTGTAAATCCACTTTACTCCCTCCTTTTCCCAAATTTTCACTTTGGCCCCTAAACTTTCTAAAATCAATTTGGTCCATCTTTTTCCCAATTTTCCACTTTGGCCCCTAAACTTCCAATCCAAGCTTATCTCCCCCATTTTCTACTTAATTTCAATTTAGCCCCTGCACTTTCAAATCTCCAGGAAATGGGTCATTATTCACCCATGATCAACAACAATATGGGAGTAGCTCGAGCCAAGGACCATCATGTGGGCCAGATTTGTTTCCACCGCCTCAGTAGTCCCGAAAGGTAAACCTTTACTTTTTTTTGTTTTGTACTTTTATGATGCATAAGGGACTATGCATTGTTTAATGAGGGGGGTGGGGGCTTGTATAGTTCTTTTTGATTTGTATAGTTGTTTTTCGTGATTCTTTCTTAAAAAAAATTGAAAAAAAAATGAAAAATGAAAAAAAAAAGAATAAAAATAATAATAATGATAATAAAATAATGAGAGGCTAAGTGAAAATCCGAAAGGGCGCTTAGGCAAAAGGTGAGGTTTTGAGATGTATTATCATTTATTCACCGGTGTTGGCGTCATAAGGGGGGTTTGGAATCTCGGGTTAGGAGTTTCATACTTGGTGTAGGAGGCTCGGTTAGAGGTGATTAGGATATAAACCCTCGTTCTTTCCCGGAGTAATAAGGGGGCGTTGGTGCTTTCACGAGGTAAGTTATGTCCGGAAACAATTTCTAGGCATCAACTTCTTATTTTTACGAGGGCGAGAGTAGTGTGAGACTAGCGTGGGGGAAACTTAGGACATTTTTAGTTCCCCTAGGCTTTTATGTGTGTGCCTTAGTCCGGATACTTTATTATGATGGGAGTTTGTATCGGGCTAAGGCCATTGATGTATATTTGATTTTCTGGAGTTATATGGGTGGACGGAGTTTCTTATACTCCGAGTTGTTTGAGTTTGTTGACTGTTGACTTGGAGGCTTAGAGGAGATTAGGGGTCATTTTCTCCCATACTATGCTGATTAGACCGGTGCTTAGAGTGGGGATTAGGATATTACTCAGGGACGAGTAATGGTCTAAGCGTGGGGGAATTTGATGTTGCGAATTTTGTATATATTATTTCCCTCATTTTCCTATGTATTTTCATTCATTTTGATGTAATTAGACTAGATTTGATGTAATTGGGGCATTATTTATCATTTGAGCTTTTATTGTAATTCGGGGGTAAAATAGTCGTATTTATTTAGTCACTTTTCCGGATGTAATTTTGGTGAGCTTCAAAGTCATGCCTCGAGTATCAAGAATAGTCAAAGTCAACCGAAGCGAAAGAGTATAGGTTCAAGCTGCAATTATGTGAAGTTCAGGGACCAAACAGCAGTGCAGAAGACTTCAGTGACCAAAATGAAAGTATGAAAAGCTGGGTGACCAAAGTAAAAAGAAGGTAATTAGGAAACTGAATATTCACATTCAACCAATACTGTGCACGCGTGTGTTGACAAGGACCTAGGCGCTTTGACCGAGGCAAATGGGTGTTGACTGCCGTGGAGGAAGAGTAATTTTAATTGAGTTTATTTTCCTTTTCTTTTTTTCTTTTATTTATTATTATTAGTTTAGATTTTTAGATTGGAGGAGTATATATACTCCTTTTTAACATTATTTTTAGGGTTCATATCTAGTTTTGAATTTTCCTAGAGAACTAAGCTTTTTCATGGAAGCTTAAACTCATTGCTTTGGGTTTGATTTCTTGAACCCCTTTTTATCAATTTGAGATATTTTTCTTTTCAATCTGTTTATCCATGTTCATAATTTTACTTGTGTTTATTCTAGATTTATAACTAGGGTTTGTGGATCTGGCCAATTCACTAGTTCTTTTTATGAATCTTTGCTATAATTTTCTGTGACTGTGCCAGTGTAGAAAATTCATGAGTAGCATCTTTACGATTTATGCATGTGCCATGGTAAATTTTGAAGTGGATAAAATTAGATGATTATCTGTGTGAAATAATCATAGAAAGCATTCTTGATCTTAGTTTCTTAAACCGTTCATCAATTAATTCTGCGATCTAGACTGTGCCAGTTAGATTAATTTATTAATAGGGTTTCTAGTGAGTGTGTCACTGCTAGTAACTATTCTGAAAGAAGAAATAGAGATTGAAACAGATCTTGTGATCAGGTGAATAGGGTGAAAGTGAAAAGAGATATCAATAATAATTGGCTAATTAGGTGGGGACGAAATCAAATCTAAAGTGTTTCTAAATTATTGTTTTTGCTCTTAATCAGTTTAATTTCTGTTTTTAGGATTTAATAATTAATCTAAACACCCCCCCCCCAATCTGGTCAAGTGACTGTTCGTGAACAAATAACTGTTCATGTGGATTCGATCCCTGACTTATCATAACTGCATTATTATTACCTAAGTTAGGTAAATTTGTAGGTGTGCGATTTAGCCTATCAACCACGAACATGCCCGGATCACTACACTTTTTGGGCATCTTTTTCTGATAAACTGCACTCACATGCTCAATCACCTTCACTTTCTTCATGTCCTTCAGCTTATTATTCCTCTTGGTAGTACACAGTTCCTTCAAGAATTTGGCATATCTAGAAACTGTTTTGAGAAGATCCAAGAATGGAATATTTACTTCAAAATTCTTGAAGGTATCAAACATGCTCTTCTCCGACTCTTGTGATGTATCTCTGCTCAATGCCATTGGAAAAGGAACTTCCGGCTCATAGACAAGCAACGGTGGTGGAACATATTTCTCTTCAGGGGTCTTCTCTACCTTCTCTTCCACCACTAACTCCGGTTCCACTCGCTTCTTAACATTTAATTCAGACTCTATAGGAACCATTTGCCCCTTAACTTTCTTCTTTCTCCTCACATAAACAACACTAACATTATGCTTCGAAAGTTGCTCAGTCTGAGGTGGTACGTTTGCTGCATCTCTAGCCTCTATTCTCACTACTGCCTCTGCAATTTGGCCCATTTGCCTCTCCAGATTACCAATACTAGCATCAATCCTCTGCTGATACTGCTGAAAACCACTTGAAAAGGTAGTCATACTCTGAGCCATTGTTCGGAACATATCATCTGTAGACTCCTGCTGCTGCTGCTGTGGTGGTTGTCCCCATCTAGCATTGGGTTGATTACCCCCATAGTTATACTGTCTCTGCTGCTGCTGTGGGAACCCAACTGAATTCACATTCTCCTGACCTTTTGTCCGACTCAACAGTAACTGCTTCATCATACATTTCAACTCCTTGACCTTGGACTCAAGCTTCCCATTCTCCCCACTGCTTGTGCCCATTGCACTGACTTGTCTAATACTCGATCTTCTACCATGGGTTCTGGTGCTCTTTGCTAGCTCATCCAACAATTTCTAAGCCTCTGCAGTGGTTTTGTTCAGAATGCTACCCCCACAGGAAGAATCAACCATCCTTTTATCCTGATCAATCAGTCCCCCATGGAAGTACATAATTAACTGGTCCTCGTCATAACCATGATAAGGACAACTCTTGGTGAGAGTATGAAAGCGAGTATAGTACTCATATAAGGTCTGATCTGCCTTCTGCTCCATGTTGCTGATATCCCGCTTCATAATATTTATCTGGTCAGGTGGGAAAAATTCTTCAAGAAACACCTCCTTCATCTTCTGCCAAGAAGTGATACTGTTGGCCGGTAAGTGGTAATACCATGTATTAGCATTGTCTTTCAGGGTGAAATAAAATGCTCTCAATAAAAGTTGTTCGAGAGGTAAGGCTCCCGGTTTCATGCTCTGACATATCTGCACAAACTGAGAGATGTGCTGATTCGGGTTCTGCCCCGGCAAACCATTGAAGTGGGGCAATTGATTAAGTAGCCCAGGCTTCAACTCAAATGTAACCCCAACAGGTAAATTTGGAAATAAGACTGCTTGTGGTTGCTCTCCCCAATTGGGGGCAGTCCTTTGCCTTAATGTCTGAGGTGGAACTGCTTGTCCACCACCATCGCCACCACCACCTGCATTATCTCCGTCCTGCATCTCTTCAGCTAACAATATCCCCTTGACTCTCCTGCTTTGTTGTCGTCCTTTCCTGAAAGATCTTTCGATTTCTGGATCAAACGAAATAATCAAATCGTTAGTAGAACGGGTATGGACCATACAATGATCCACACCACGAAGGGACAGGGGGTGAAACTAATAAAGAGAAAAAAGACAAATAAATAAAATTAAATGACAGAAATTAAATAAGAACACAAACAAATAAACACCATTCCCCGACAACGGCGCCAAAATTTGGTAGGCTAAAGTCGCACGCTTACAAATTAGTACCAAGACTCGGCTACAAAACTGTAGCAAGGACAAGTCCATGGTCGATCCACTGAAGAACGGTATTTGTTGTGTAATGGTCACAGAGTAGTTTGGGGGGTTGTTTGAATTGTTTGTCGTAATAACTACAACAAGTAAATAAATGTGATTGTAAACAATTATAAAAGAAAAGCACTTCAGATTTGTTTCTGTCCCCGGTTACCAATCCAATATCATCGGTATAATTTCTCTCCCTTCCTCCTATTCACTTGATCCGAGATGTATTTCAATCTCTATCTCTTTCTTATTAATGGTTATAAGCAGTGGCACACTCACCTATAACCCTAATCAATAATCAAACCTAACTGGCACAGTCTAGGTTTAGATAATCAATTGATAAAGCTTTAAGAGATTAAGATCAAGAATTTCACTATTCTTTTGCAAATAGAACAAAATCTAGTTTTACCCACTTCTCAATTTACCATGGCACATGCATAAATCTCAAAGATGCTACTTGTGAAAAATCCTAATCTGGCACAGACTTAGGATTAAACTAGCAATAAATCAATTACAAGGGAAAAGAGGATGATCAAATCTCAAAACCCTAGAAAAAGATCTAGCAATTAAAATAAGTAAAATTATGAATAGGAAAGAAGGAATAAAGAAATAAATACCTCAATTGAATTCAATAAACGGTTCAAGATTCAAATCTAAAGCAATGGAATTAAGCTTCCATGAAAATTCAAAAGCTTCCAAGAGTTGTTATTAGGAAAAAATTGATAAGCCTAAAACTAGTTGGAAAAGATTATATATACTCCACCCAAAAATACCTAAACTAAAATAATTAAAGAAAAAGGAAAAAGAAATAAGAAATTAAAATCAACCTAAACTCCTTCCACCGTGGTCAACTCCAATTGCCTCGGTCAATGCGTCAGCCTTGTCTTCACGTGAACATTTTAGCTTCCCAATTTCTTTCTTTTACTTTGGTCATCCAAGTTCCCATAATTTCATTCTGGTCATCAAACTTTGCTGCTTTGCAGTTTGGTCCCTGAACTTCACATATTTTCAGCTTTACCCTCGGCATTAGTAAACTTCCGCAGAAAAATCATAAAATCACTAAAATAGTCTCAAAATACAATGATTTTCCTACTAACTCTCCAATCCAACATCTACTCGAAATTACATCAAAACTAGTCTAGATTACATCAAAATAGGGATAAAATGTATAGAAAATTAGGGAATTACATATACTGAAATCCACCACATCAGCGTTGAAAGCTCAGGCTTTAGCAGACCTCTTAGTCGAGCTTACGTTAACCAAGGAAGATAGCAAAGCACGAGCTCAGAAGGAGAAGGTAAAAGGAAAGGAACCTGCAACTCAGCCCACCATAAGTTTGCTCGACGACTGCTGGAAGGTATACTCTGATGGGTCAGCAACAAAGAACGTTAGTGGGGCTGGAATTGTATTGGTCAAGCCAGAATCAGAGACCATTTATGAGGAAGCACTGAGATTCAAGTTCAAAGCTTCTAACAACCAGGCTGAGTACGAAGCTTTGGTCGCAGCCATTGAATACGCAAAATGTTTTGGGGCGACCAAAATTGTAGCTTACTGTGATTCTCAGTTGATAGTCAACCAAGTCAGAGGAGAGTACGAGGTGCTGAATCTCACCTTGGTCAAGTACTGCGACCTGGTGAAGGAGTTGATCAAAGACTTGGAAATTTGGGAGACACAGAGGGTTGATCGAGACGACAATGAATTTGTGGTGGACACCCGGGGGCCAGAACCTTGGCCGACAAGTTGATTATAATGGGTTATTATTGGCCGCACATGAGGGCTGACGCACACGACTTCGTTCAAGGGTGTAATCAGTGTCAAAGGTTCGCCAATCTACCTCACTTGCCTACCATCGAGCAAACTCCAGTGATCGCTACTTGTCCTTTCGATATGTGGGGTGTCGATATGATTGGACCCTTCCTGCCCGCCCGTGGAAATTGTAAATATGTAATCGTTGCTATTGATTACTTCACCTAGTGGGTCGAAGCCAAGCCATTAGCCAGGATTACAGAGGAGAATGCCATCAACTTCATTCACGACTACATTTGGTGTCGGTTTGGGATTCCATAAGCTATAGTGTCGGATAATGGGCTACAGTTCTCCGCAGCATTCGAAGATGAAATGAACAGAGTAGGAGTCAAGCATTGGAAATCTTTAGTCGCCTATCCTCAAGGAAACGGGCAAGCTGAAGCAGCAAACAAGTTGGTCCTCTACGCCCTCAAGACAGGTTTAGTTGGTTGAAGTAGCAACTGGTTGGACGAACTCCCATTGCTCTCTAGGCAGTCCGCACAACCACTCGGGGGCCCATGGGTGAAAACCCTTTCGCTCTTGCATATGGATCAGAAGCCATGGCACCGGCCGAGCTACAATTCCCCACAGCAAGGGTAATTTTCTTTGATAAGGAGAAGAACGACGTTAACAGATTGATCGACTTGGATTTGATCGACGAGAAGCGTGATACAGCTCAATTACGGATGGTCAACTATAAGCAAAGAACTAAGAGCTATCACGACAAGAAAGTAAAGATAAGATCGTTCCAAGTAGGCGACCATGTGTTAAGGAGGATCGAGTCAACTGGAAGGAGAACTCAGATAAACAAGTTATTTCCCAACTGGGAAGGTCCCTACATCGTTACTCGAGTTATCAAAGAGGACACTTACATGATCACCCATCTAGATGGTGAAGAGTTGAAGCACCCATGGCATGCAACCCACCTTATCATATACTACTTCTAGTTCAGTTTTCTAGTTTTGTTTTCTAGTTCAATTTCAAAGTTAGTTTTCGTTTTCAAGTTTGAGTTTATTTCTAGTTCTAGCTCTCCGTTTTTTATGTAATCATGCTACTACTTCAATAAAGTTGCAGTTTTATTCAAACAAAAATTGTGTAACATTTGTGCATCGATTGTAACAGGCTCGACTCCTAATCAGCCTCGTTCCTTCTAACAGGCTCGATTCTTAATCAGTCTCGTTCATTTACAAGTTCGACTCACAATCGACTTCGTTCTAACAGGCTCAACCCTTAGTCAGCCTCGTTCCTTCTAACAGGCTCGATTCTTAATCAGTCTCGTTCATTTAACAATTCCGACTCATAGTCGACTTCGTTCTAACAGGCTCGACTCTTAGTCAGCCTTATTCCTTCTAACAGGCTCGATTCTTAATCAGTCTCGTTCATTTAACAAGTCCGACTCTTAGTCGATTTCGTTCTAACGGGCTCGATTCATAGTCAGCCTCGTTCCTTTAACCGGGTCCGACTCTCAGTCGACCTAGATCTAAATAGGATTCGACTCTTAGTCAATCCCATTATCAAATGAGCCAAGTATTAGGTTGACTTTATTTCTAAAAAACTAGTCCGACCCAAAGCTCATGACGATCTCATTTATCCTATCAAGTCTAGTTCGACATACATTCATACAAGGATCAAAAGTAAAGGATTCAAGCGTGAAGGGTCAAGCTACGATTAAATACGAAGCAAGTCCCCCAAAGCGAGCCAGGACTTTGCTAAATAAAATGTTACGAGTTAAGATGCCTCCCAAAATCTGGGCCAGGGCATTGATACATACATAAAAGCAAAAATTGTTTTGAAACTAGTCTCGTTACATTGCCCAAGTTAATAAACAAAGAAACTTCAAGCAGAAGGATCATCCTTAGCTTGACCATTGATATCAGATTGGGGGCCAGATGTTGCTTCCTATTGTTGAAGGTCGTTGAGCTCGCCAGATTCAGTAAATCCATATTTGGGGGTATCTCCCTCGAAGGCTAGCTCCTCAGGATCTTCAAGCTCCTTCAATATAGTATTGAAATTTATCGACTCAATGGGAGGCACCACCCAAGGCTCGGCATCCTCATCAGCAAGGGCGGCCAAATCATTATCATTATACGGGATGAGAGGGTGAGCTTGACGAGCGACCATGTCATGCTGTTCCTCTGAGGCCCATTTGGCTAGTTTCTCAAGTGATAGGTCTACTGAAGGATCAACAAAAATGCGGCGAGCATTATGGCGACTACCCACTGTTGTGAATTCACGCAGCGGAATGGCCCAAGCTTGGAGTAATAATAAGAGCAACACACACGAAAAGTAAATCACACACAAAGGAACACACAAGAATTGTTAACCCGGTTCGTTGCAACAACAACTACGTCCGGGGGCGCTACCAAGCCAAAATATTCTCTCTAATATTTTCAGATGTTACAATTTGTTTCTAGGCTATCACATGTATTTATAGGGAACAATAAATCAAATCCTAGTAATAAAAGGATTCCTACTCAAGAAAGTAATCTTCTTTCTTCACAAGTCCTTCCAAATATTACTACCAAGAGGAATCACCAAGCAAGAGGAGATCTCGTCAAGATAGGAAACCAAATCAGTTCAGATTCGTGGCCAGCGCGGCTGCCCTCTCCTTCCAGCGCGGTCGCGCAAATGTCCAGAGAGTTCAACGCCTTTGTCCATGCCTCCAGCGCGCTCGCCCTGGGCCTAGCGCGGCCGCTCTCCTGTCCAGAAACTCTGACGACTTGAACACCCTCCTCCGACCGCGGCTCAAATTCCTTTAACCATGGTTTTGACTCCACATCCCAACAATCTCCCACCTGGAGACAAACCATCCATGATACCTCTCTTGAAACAAATTTCAGTGGCCAGCTATTGCGTTGGTAGCGCCCGACCTCTTATCTAGTTATCCAAGTGAGTTGAAGCTGAGCTATGCTTCAACATAACTGTCGGTTCTACCATGCTCCGAGTCTTCATTCCGAATGATCCTCCCTGCACATCCCCGCTCACTTGCTTGCTAACTATCGATCCTGAACAGCGTGAATCCACGTGCCCCACACAATCACAAGCTTGGAACCTTTGTGTGTTCTTTGCAACCCATCGCATCACCGTTCTAGATCCTGCTCCCATGTTGGCCAAATTGGCTCCGCGTCGGCCGACTTCATTACCCAATTTTCTACCAACATACCGTTTCGTGAAATTTCTCCCACCATGACGATCTCGGCCACCACCATTCATCATTGGGATGCGCCTTCGTTTCCCCCAACGACTCATGTTGCATGTGGTATACAACATATTTTCCACACCGCCACGAGCCACCAAGCTAGCTCCGCGGTTTACCTTCCATGTCCCACAACCGAAGGTCACCACACAACCCTCCTTATCAAGTTGCCTTATGGAAATCAAGTTCCTCTTCAAATCCGGAATATGTCGCACATCACGTAGCCGCAAAACAGTCCCATCCGTTGCTTTGACCCGAATAACCCCCTTTCCAATGACCTTGACAGGATTATTGTTTCCCAAACGAACAACCCCAAAATCACCCGGAACATACTGCTCCATTCTTTCTGCACTGGTGCATGAATGAAGCTTCGAGACCGAATTCAAAACCCACGAATCTGTTGAACTGCTCCCACCCAAGATTAATGCATCCGCTATCTCCTCAGCAACATTCAATTCCTTCGCTCTGCCTGAACGCTTCGGACAACTTCTCCTAAAGTGCCCCTTCTCCCCACAATCATAGAAAGTAATCGCCTTCTTGCCACCCTTACTCTTTTCACCGACATTTAGTGCTAGCCACGATGTCCCACCCTTGCTCTTCCTATGAATTTCTTCGCCAAGAATCACATCAACGACATCCGAAAACTTCAACTTCACTTTTCCTGTTGAAACGTTAACTGCTATCGCAGTCGTATCCCAACTTTCCGGAAAAGAAGAAAGTAATATCAACGCTAGTACCTCGTCATCAAGAGTAACAACCACGGAAGACAGTTGGGTCGCAGTAGATTTGAATTCACTTATATGCTTTGTTGCCGACATGCCCTCCACCATCCTTATGTTCAACAGCTTCCTCATTAGATGAGCTTTATTCGCCGCCGATGGTGCCTCGTACATGCTCGCCAACATCTCTAACATCTCCATGGTAGTCTTCGCCTCCAAAACATTCTTCGCCACATCCTTGGTCAACGTTTGCCTAACAAGCCCTAACGCTTTCCGATCCATGATTTCGAATTTTGCTTCCTCTATGTCCGTCGGCTTTTCTTTTAATGGTAGATACAAATCCTTGTTCCACAGAACATCCTCGATTTGTGTCTTCCAAAAATTGAAATCCGTCCCATCAAACTTTTCGATCAACACCTTATTACCATCCTCCAAAGCTCCCAAGAAATCCATAGCAAAAGACCAGCCAACCAATGATTCGACAAAACCAAAAGCCCTGATACCAGTTGTTGTGAATTCACGCAGCGGAACGGTCCAAGCTTGGAGTAATAATAAGAGCAACACACACGAAAAGTAAATCACACACAAAGGAACACACAAGAATTGTTAACCCGGTTCGTTGCAACAACAACTACGTCCGGGGGCGCTACCAAGCCAAAATATTCTCTCTAATATTTTCAGATGTTACAATTTGTTTCTAGGCTATCACATGTATCTATAGGGAACAATAAATCAAATCCTAGTAATAAAAGGATTCCTACTCAAGAAAGTAATCTTCTTTCTTCACAAGTCCTTCCAAATATTACTACCAAGAGGAATCACCAAGCAAGAGGAGATCTCGTCAAGATAGGAAACCAAATCAGTCCAGATTCGTGGCCAGCGCGGCCGCCCTCTCCTTCCAGCGCGGTCGCGCAACTGTCCAGAGAGTTCAACGCCTTTGTCCATGCCTCCAGCGTACCCGCCCTGGGCCTAGCGCGGCCGCTCTCCTGTCCAGAAACTCCGACGACTTGAACACCCTCCTCCGACCGCGGCTCAAATTCCTTTAACCATGGTTTTGACTCCACATCCCAACGCCCACATCAAAGAATGATCTCGCCTACTCAGTGACATAGTTGTGGCAATCGTCACTCTCCTTGTAATACTCAATAGCGGCCTTGACTGCTGCTTCCAACTTGGCCTGGGCCTCCTCTTACCATTGCTGCCGAGCTCTTTTATGGTCGTCAGTTTGCTTGGCCAGCATGGCAGTACTCTCCTCCAACATCTTGGTCGCCACTTCAAGTTCCTGATCAACCTTCTCTTTACCAAACTTGGCTGCTGCTAGCTCCTTTTTTGCATCACCTAGCTCGCCCCAAGCATCCTCCTTGGCCTTCAGAGCATCATCCTTCACAAGCTTGAGAGATTCATAGGCTGAGTCTAGATCAGTATGCCTCTCCTCAAGGTCAGCATATTTCTTCTCCAACAACTCCAACTCATTAGACTTTCGATCCAGCAGGGTCTTGGCAAGCTTCTCTTGCTCCTCAGAATTTTTTCCAGTAACTTGTAGCTAACTCGATCATAGCAAGGGCCTACAACAGCAAATCCCAAGGATCATATCGACTAAAACTTGATGAAAGTACGAGCAAGAAAAAAGAATGGTATTTATGTAAAAACTTATAAGTGTTACCTCGGAGTGGACCAGCCTCGATCTAGCTTTGAACATTTCCGCAGTCAAGCCCTTGTCAGCAAATTTCTTGACCAGATCTTGGTCTGCAGCTCTCCTCACCACCACCTGGACATACTCAAGCTCCAGATACTCCCTACAAGAGCTGTCCACCCCGGTGAGCAAAGCAACATCGCTCATCTTATCCACACGAGCTTAAACTAGCTCGGGGTATGAGACTTGGATGGTTGGAGGTTGGGAGCTACTGGTAACAGCCTTCCCTTTTTGAGATGGGGGGTTGGCTTTGGATCGCTTCTTCGTCTGGAGGGGACGATCATCTTCCTCCTCCTCATCACCTTCAAGATCGACAACAGGGGTCCTGGCCCTATTTCGAGGAGCCTCCTGCACCAACTCCCGTGCTAGCTCAGTCTCCATCTCAACTCCAGACTTAATGGTTTCTTGGACCACTCCCTCTGTCTTCTCAGCCTCCACTCGGTCAGGTTCCTCCTCCTCAATAGGGATCAGCTTGTCAGACTCTTCATCAATCAGCTTAAACAGCTTCTGACGAACCTTAGTCTCCTTTTGGCGGTTCTCTCGGGCATTAGCAGCCCCACAACTTCTCTTGCTTTTCTTCACATTAACAACGCGACCCATATTCGCTTCTTGCTCCGGGGTAAGAACTGTACAAGACCCAAAAAACAAAGTGTTAGTTCGACAAATAAAAGTTCTATGTACGAGCTAAAGTTCTACATACGAGCAAAACATGTACGAGATAAAGTTCTACATGCGAGCAATCAATGGACGAGCTAAAGTTCTACATGCGGGCAATAAATGGACGAGCTAAGGGATAAAAGCGAGTAAACACTTACCACCAAAATGATCCACTTTTAGCCTGCAATGGTCCGACTCTTTCTTGCATTCATGACACCGACTTTCAAATCTAAATCTACCCCCTCGTGGGTGACCCAGTCAGGATACCTCAAGCATCTAACTATGGGGACCAAAGGAACCACATCTCCCCTACCAAGCATCATACCAGCCTGGATATAATTATTCTTGGTGGTTCCTAGAATATCCCAGCTGATGGGTCCCCTATCAGCTACCTCTACAAGTTTCTTATACAAGTCGTCGTTCTAATCTGGCACCCAGTAGTCCTCCTCCTTCATCACATCAGATTCAACACTTGGCATAGGGAACTCCCAGCCCCTCCTACTTTCTACGACCATAACATGAGTGTTTCAACCACTTACTTTGCTGGGGAGATTGACAAAAAGTTTAGGGGCATGTGGTCTAGATGGGGTGCTAATTCCCAAGTCCACCTTGTCTATCATGATCTTAAAGAACATTCTGAAAACATGAAGACATGACTCAAATCCTAAAAACCTACACACCATTGCAAAACATACCAGAACCCTGCAAGTATTAGCTCCCAGCTGGAGAGGTAAGGCATTCATACATTCAAAGAATTCATTCACGAAGGGATCTAAAGGAAATCTCAAGCCAGCCTCAAACTGTCCATAGTTAAAGGCCACCCTAGTAGGATCAGAAGTGAAAGTATCACCAAACTGGGACATAAACTCCTTCTTGCTGTAATGAGTCACATTGAACTCTTTCCTATCTACTTCACAGAAGTTATACACCATGGCTATCCGAGACTATGAATTCCTCTTCCCTCGAATTGGCTTAGGAGGTACATAGCCCCTCTCATTCCTCCCTGTAGCCACTGAGGAGTCAAACGCATCCACAATCCGTGGGCTGGACAAAGTAGAAGTTGTAGCTCCCCCTTGAGCTGCCATATCTGAAGAAGAAGAAGAAGAAGAAGAAGAAGAAGAAGAAGAAGAAGAAGAAGAAGAAGAAGAAGAAGAAGAAGAAGAAGAAGAAGAAGAAGAAGAAGAAGAAGAAGAAACAGGGGAATCAATCCTATGTTCATATTCAGACAACCTACCTAAGGACGGCCTAGATTCCCCTGGAAACCCCTTCCTATTCCTAAGGAAGGAGGGCTTATTGGGATCCTTGACATAGAACAGAGCTAGATGGTCGAGTAACTCGTGAAAAAGATGAAAAGATACAACATTTGCGTCATCTATTTCTAAATCTCCCAAGTTCTCTCCAACGGGCAAACCTAGTTCGCTAAAAGTCAATCCCCACCTTGTCAAAATGGAGGCGCACTCAGTCATGGACATCTCCTTCCACACTCCCCCTATGTGCTTATATATTTGGTGATTAACGGTGCAATACCCATACCAGGCCCCAGGTTCACAGCTAAAGGTCCTAGCCATGGAAGAAATCAACAAAAATTCGAAAATAAGACGGTAAAGCTGAGAAATTGAAGAATACCTCAAATTAAGTCGGTGACGAAGGTCGTAACGGGTAAGATAAAGGATTGGGGGCACCGGAGATCAAGAGCTCTGCTTTGCCTGACGTCGAAAATATACGCCTGAGTATTGAAGGTTTGTAAAATCCAAAAAGGAAAATGTTTTCCCTTTTATACTTCTTATTAATCCTTTCTCGAAGTGGAAAGGGCAAGGGTTCCCAACGGTTAATCGACATTTAAATATCCGGACGGTTTCGAGGCTGCAATGATTACGGAAAATACGGCGCTTCTATTGATCCAGCCGTCCACAGTCAACAGCCCGAATCAAACCACGTCACCATAGGTCGACCAAACAGCAGTTCGAGTATCGACCTACGAGCTACATCAAAAATTTCTTTAACTTCTGTAAGTACCCCAATCTGGATCACCCTCTTCCGAGCATATGGGAAACACCGCAGACTCACAAACACAGTCTCGAAGACCTCTAGTACTCAAAAACCCTCAAAAACCCTCAGCCAAACCAAGGGAGGATCCTTTCTGGGATAAAAAGGGACAAAAGGACCTTTTGAGAATTTTCAGGAAATTGGAAAAGCATAAGTGGTCCGTACGGACCTCTTTGTTGCAATAATTACTGAATCCCCTTAAAGTCCACAATATTCCCTCAAATCTCGGAGAAAATCATTACCCCCATGCATGGTTGGTCCGTACGGACCTCTTTGCATGCTGAGATGGTCCGTACGGACCTCTTTGCATGCTGTGATATTCCAGAATATTCACAATTATTACAGATTCCCTCAAATCGAGGAAAACTAAAATTCTGGATAACCTACAAGGTCCGTACGGACCTCTTTGCACGAAATCTACCACTATAAATAGAGGGCTCCCCCTCCCATTTCATTCACACCTCCTTCTTCTCTTCTCTCCCTAAGCCTTCAGGCTCCCCTTCTAAGACCCTTCGGGGCAATCCCGGCCCCTTTCGGATCCTTCCGAGGCCTTCCGAGCTCCCTCGTGGTGCTCCGAAGCCTCTTCGAGCGCTCCCGCGATGCTCCTGCGCTGCCCTGAGGCACTCTCGAGGTACTCTGAGGCCCCTCGTGGTACTCCGAGGCCTTGCACAGTCTTTCCCGAAGGTGTCCGGCTCTTTCCAGAGTCAAGCCGGTAGCTTGAACGCACGAGAAACTCTGCCGGGTGACTCTGCCATCCCAACGCACGCCGAAACTCTGCCCGAGTAATCCCTACCATCCCAACGCACGCCGAACCTCTGCCCGAACGCATCCTACAATCTCAACTCACGCCGAAACTCTATCCGCAGACAACCGGCCTCTCCCGAAGCAATCCCGGTCCGTGCCGGAACACTATTCCATCCTCAAACACTATTCCCCAGCGGAAGACAGACACGAACCAACATTGGTAAGGCTTCCTTCCATTACTATTTCAATACATTTCAATACGTAGTGTACAATGTAGACATCCGATACAGCATGCATTATTAAAAGCACACACACATACACAACATTTAAAGAATATTAGGGGTATCCGAAAGACTCGTTTTTACGAGGCGACTCAGATGAGCTCTAAGATTCTAATATTCTCTTCCCGAGGAGTCATCTGACCTCCGAACTCAAAATATCATCACACAAAAACAATTTATTTCTAAACTGATGCCCTTTTTCAATGTTTTGGGCTTAATAAAAATGGCGTGGCGACTCTACAATTGCGAAAACAAACGGCGAGACACCTCCCACCTAACGCTAAAGTGGAATAAGCCAGATCTCGGGGTGCGAATGCGCTGCCTCTCGGATCCGGGCGACTTTCCCGAAAAGAGACAAAATGCGAGATGCACGGGGCCTCCGCTCGCGAGCCGGATCCCGGGTAATTTCGGTTGGCGACTCCGTGGGGACTTTTTGTTTTAAAATCTTTTTAAACAAAACAAAAGATTTTAAAACGATGATGAGAGTCAAACTTTCATTTTACCCCTTCTTTAAGCATTGTGTGTGTGTGCACGTGCTTTACTTTTTATTTTACAAAAAAAAAAAAATACAAAAAAATGCATCAATATACATACGTGCATACATTTAAAATTCTTAAAAAAATTACGTTTTACTCGGAAAAGGAATTTTAGAGACCGCACACTACTCGCACTTTCTTTGCCTCGGTTACACCGCACACTACTCACATTCTTTGCCTCGGTTACACCGCACGCTACGCGCCTTGGCTTTGCCTCGGATACACTGCACACACTACAACCCTTAACCCGGAGTGGTCTCGATTCTTTGTCCGTTTGGTCTTCCTAGGCCTCTCGGATGCGCACGGGATCATTCCAAACATCCCATCCTAGCGGCGTCAACCACGCACGTTTGAGTCTTGAGTCACACTCTGTCCGGACTCGGTTGGTTTTACCCGGTCAGGTGTCATACAGCCTGGATACATATACCATGCCGGCCATTTTCTGAGTCAAGTCTTGGAACTCAAGATCCCTTGCGCAAGCAAAGCGATGAAAGGTCATGCTAAAATCTTGACCTGATCTTGATCTCCGAAGCTACACCCAGACAATGTTCCGTCCCGGATATACATCCATGCTCACATGACACCATGTCATCACGCCTTTGGTACGTCAGCCATGACGATATGACCCAGCCAACGCCTAACGTCACAGATCCCTTACGCAAGCAAGGTAAAGAGAGGTCATGCCGAACTCTTGACCTGATCTTGACTCAGTGGCCGGCTCGGTTCGCTATTCACATGGCTAACGCATCAAAACGAACATGACAGGATCGGTCCTTAGGTTCAATTTTTCTTTTAGGCCGGTGGAAACCGCTTGCCCTATAGGACCCTCGCCCGGGGCTGTCCACCCTGGGATGTCGAAATACAGGTGCAAAACGAGGGGCTTATAGCCGCACAGATGGTCTCCACTGACCCAGGATCTAGCATAGTTGCGAAAAAGAAGAGCAATCTTTTCCAACCTACCTAGGACTCTGAGAAAACATGTTTTAAGTAAATTAAAACAACAAAAAAAAAATATAAAAGAAGCGGAAACCGCATGCCACGTGAGCTTTCCCCTTTTATCCCGAGAGGCCATTCCTGTGTCTAAACCTTGCCCGTCACCCCCTCCAGCGAACCGAGAGTGGTTGAAAATACCCGGGAGCCGCCTTTTCAGTATTGAGGTCACAAGGTCCGGTAGCCCTTCCAGTTCAACGGTCCGCACCGTCCGCTACTCCCCCATGACGGGATCAACAGATAACAGTGAGGGAAACGGAACCCCGCCACTAAGGAACCTCCAGGACAATGGAGGAGGTGCTGCGAGCCTTCGAAATCATCAAGAAGCGCCAAGAAGAGCGGCAAGCCTGGATCGTAGACACCTTGCGTCTTCGAGGAACGATTTGCGGTTCCCGACTGACGGAACCTTTGTTCTCATAGAGGACGAAGACATACAAGCCCCAGGTTTCTCAAAGCTATCGGCGGGTTCCGCCTCCGCCAAGTTACGAGATCACGGCAACGCTAAGCGGCTCTCGCTCAGCTCCCTTCGGGCGTCGGTCAAGCGGCTCGGCATGCCCGCCTCGGCCACGATCGGTTTCCCGGCTCACGCACATCAAGCTCGGTATCAACGGCACACATACGTGCTGCTCCGCCCGGATCCCAATGCATCTCGGTATCCCCCGGGATTCAATCCTTTGCCTCTATACTGAGCCTCACAGCCATAATCAGAAGTCCCCATGCTTACCAGGGATGGGCATCCCGAGCGGATATCCCGACATTTCAAGCTTGCCACCTGCTAGTCTGCCACTTGGGGCTAACGAATCATTTCCCCAATTCCCAAACACAACCCTTAGCGGACCTGGAAATCAAGCCCCTAACTTCAACACTCCAGGGTATAGGTTAGTATATACTCAGCTACCTCCCCAAGACTCCCGAATGGCGATCCCATCAGCCAATCCACCTCCATCTTCGGTTTCTGTCCCCGAAAACGATAACCCACCTCAACCTGTTGATCCCCACATGGCTTGGCTGATCGAGCAAATGAAGGACATGCAAGGCAAGCTAGCTAGTTCTCGGAAGGACTCCCTCCTGCCTACTGATCCAAGCAAAGTAGTCTCGCTCCCTCCTAAATTCAGGATGCCGGAAATGGAAAAGTTTGACGGGACAGAATGCCCAAAAACCCACATCGACACCTATGTCCTGGGTATGAGAGCCAAAGGGGCAACCCCTCAACAGATAGCGGATCACTTTCAGCATTCTCTCAAATCCACAGCACTAAGGTGGTTCCTCAACGTAAAGGCAGAAAACCGCTCCACGTGGGATCAAATCAGCGAGATCTTCCTAGAAAAGTACCGCGCCAACCTCGAGTGGGAAACGAACCGCCACGATCTGCAAGCCACCGAGCAAAAGGATGACGAACCAGTGGGTGAGTTCTACAAAAAGGTTAGGCCCCGGAAGCTTAGTGAGATAATGGATCCACTTTCCAAAGAAGAAGCGAGTTGGACATCTTCCATTCCTGCCTCAAGCCATCTTTGAGGACCTTGATCAGCCACCATTTCTATCCAGATCTCCGTGCCATGGTCAATGCCGGAACAAAGTTTGAGAAGACTCTGAGTCTTCAAAAGACAACAACAGCCCCTGCTTCATCCTACCGCTATCGGACAAACTTAGCAACCTCAATTCCTGTCCCGAACAAAAGAAAAGAAGCAGCCGGAACAATACACTACATCCAAAATGGAGCTCAAGTAAACCGCGATCAAGCAGCCCCAAAGAATAACAATCCCCCTCGCTTCCCACAGTTCCAACATCTCGACAATCTCGAAATGCCCCTGGGCCAAGTATTTGAAGCTTTCGTAAAGCGAAATCTTCTCAAACCTCTCGAGAATTTCCAACCAAAGACTCCCAAACCCAACATGGATATGAGCAAACACTGCGCCTTCCACAACTACCCCGGCCACACCACCGACAATTGCTTCGTGCTCAAGCAGGTGGTCCAGGGGCTAATTGAGGAGGGAAAATTGGAACGCCCTTGTGGTCCCAATACCATCGGAAATCCATTCCCCCGGAATGACAGGGTAAAAGCGATAGCCTTTAACGAAACTCCAAGCGAGAGCAGACCCCCTGCAATTTCCGAAACCGTCAGCATACTGTCTCGCTATGACTGGGAGCGTGAAACCAGAGTCAAAAGGTCTCGGGACCGGGAATTCAGACAAGAACGCCCAAGGGCAACTGTCTCCCTACGATCTTTGCCCCAACCAAGGCATACAAATGGATGGATCGAACGTTCCCCGAGGAAGAGGGCGAGTCAAAGCGGTAGTACGGGAAGCGGTTTAGTCTTCACGACGATGACTTGCCGATATGTGAGAATCGGCACAACGAAGCCCTCCTCATCCTCATAAAAATAGAGATGTTCTTCCTCCCGAACGTCTTGATTGATAACGGCTCCGCATCAAACATCATCGCTTTGAGCACAGAAACGACTCCGTATCGACCGCTCCACGATAAGGCCTTCACCGGGTAATCCGAGCCTACGACTCCACCGCACGACCAATTGTAGGAGTCATCAACCCGAGGATCAATTCGATGCACAACTAGAGTCAGTAGAGTTCCAAGTCGAGGAAATCAAACCAACCTTCTCTGCTTTGCTGGGACGACCTTGGATACATCAGATGAAAGCGGTATCATCTACTCTTCACCAATGCGTGAAATTCATCAACGCCAATGGAGTAATCGAAGTGATCCGCGGAAGCGCGTAATGGCAAGTGCTTGGCCAAAGAAACTACGACCCGGAAGAAGGTCCCGACATGACCGAATACTCTTCTCCAGGTGAGTCTCCTACCCCGTCCCGCTACGAAGTGGATCCTTACATCCACGCTCTAAGCCGCGACAGTGGAAATCGAAGAGCTCATGGGTCAGGATGACAACTCTGATGTATGCGACTGTGAAGAATGCTTAAGAGAAGATCAAGAGATGGACGCCCAGATGGAGATTGATCAAGGAGTAGACCCTTACTTCATCGAAAACCCTCTTGCAAACTGGCTCATCACCGATCCCCCGGTACAAGACAACCCTCTGGCCGACATTCTCGGATCTTACGGGGACAGCCATCACAGCATAGTTCAATTCAACATCCCAGTGTCCGACCTAGACGAACAGTGGCGCAACCTCCTCCAAGGCCTAATCAAGGAAGGAGATATAGCATGCCCCCTCGAATCGGACATTGTAAATGTTGTCCAAGCAAAGATCCCAGATAAAGAGGCAGATTCTATGAAAATGATCAACATCAGCAAGAATCAACTCCGAATCAGCGAATGCTTCGCCCTCTTAGAAGTAGCCCTCAGCGACTTCTATCATCAAAAACCCCCAAGGACTGGTAGCAACACTAATGGAGGGACATCATCAGGGGAGCAACCAAAAACCTCTGCGATCTGGTTTAAAATCAAACCACATGCGAGCTATTTTCCGGGACTCGTGCCAATGGAAGATTGGCCACCAAAGCCATCACCACTCCCTCTAGAGCTACAGCCAGCCAAGAGTAATGAAGCCTGGTCCAATCCCTCGTCGCCTATAGTCTAGCTTCGAGTCTTGTTGTCTGTGAATTCACATCTTTTGAGTCTTTTGACGGCTTTACGCCCAACGATTGTGAGTCTTTGATCAACAATGTACAGTCTTCACGCTTTCAATAAAAGGTCCGACCTTTCTAAAAAATCATTTCATTGCGTCTTTAACAAGTGATGAGTTAACTAATCAAAACAGTTAATAACAATTCATCTATACAAAAGGCAAACACATTAATTGAATAAATGCATCAAGCAAACATTTAAGCATGTTGTCAAACGAGAGAAAAATCGGGCCCAAGCTGCCAAGAAGGTTTTAACCAAAGTGAATTTGGGAACTGCTGAAGAGCCAAAGAGACGCAAGTCCGACGCCATTTCCAGCACATACCAGATCTTCCAATATCTCAAGAACGGGGAAACCGCCTTCATGAACAAGGAAGGCCAACACAGAGAAGGGGTCAAAGCCAAGAGCATCATGGACCTAAAACGCCTCGCTTCTCACTTCGTCATCCTTGGGGACATGCTATACTAGAAACGCTACCAAGGACCACTCCTACGCTGCATCAGCCAGGAAGAAGCAAGCAAGTTCATGAACGAAGTCCACAATGGGGCTTGCGGTCCCCACATGAACGCCAGAGCCCTGATGCAAATCATTCTCAGGATGGGCTACTACTGGATCTCCATGGAGGCAGATTGCATCCACTTTGTCCGAAGCTGCGACAAGTGTCAACAGTTCTCCAACCTCAATCATCTACCTCCCCATGATCTCTACTGCATGACTACACCCTGGCCATTTGCCACTTGGGGAATTGACGTCATCGGGAAAATCGCTCCGCCAGGCAGCAACGATCACGAGTTCATCTTAGTAGCCATCGACTACTTCACCAAATGGGTCGAAGCCAAGTCCTACAAGGTACTCACCTCCAAGAAAGTTGCACATTTCCTCAAGGAGAACATCATTTGCCGATACAGCATCCCGAATGAAGTCATATCAGACAACGGCTCACACTTCGAAGGGGAATGCGACAGACTGTTGGCCGAATTCAAGATCACACGCCACAAGTCTTCTCCTTACCGGCCACAAACAAATGGCGCCGTGGAAGCAGCAAACAAGACCCTCGAACGGATCATCCGAAAAATGACCACCCGAGGACGAGATTGGCCCGAGAAGCTGCACCTTGCACTTTGGGGCTACCGAACATCGGTCGGAAACGACCACGGGAGAAACCCCATTCGCCACGACATACGGGATGGAAGCAGTCCTTCCCGTCAAGCTCGAAATTCCCTCGCTCAGAGTCTTTCTTTGGAAAATGACGTCAACGAAGTCGAATGGCTCCGAAGGCGACATGGCCAATTGGCTCTGTTTGGACGGCGACGACTAAAGGCCATGGAACACGTCCGAGCCTACCAAAGCAGGATGGCGAGAGCTTTCGACAAGAAGGTCAAGTCCCGAGACATCAGGGAAGGCGATCTGGTACTCAAAGAAAAGCCTCCCACTCGAACCAACCCACTGGGAAAATGGGAACCAACATGGATCGGCCCTTTCGTGGTTCAAAAGATCTTCTCCGGAGGTGCCATGAAACTGACAGACCTAGACGGCAATCCCTTCATGAATCCAGTCAACGGAAGCAAACTTCGCAGATACTTCGCCTAAAGAAGAACAAATATGCATCTATTGGCACTCCATGTAGTGTCGAACTACGCAGACCTGAGCCCTCTAGTCCGGGGGAACGTAGGCAACCTTAATTGGTCCGGTCTAAAAACACACAAAAAAGTCAAAGGTTTGAATGTCGATCAAGACCTCCATCAAGCTACACACTTTTCAAGAGCACGCCCCCAACTAGGGGTGTTCACGGTCCGGGTTGGTCCGATTTTTGTCAAAATTTTAGAAAACCAGGACCGGACCAAATACTTCGGTTCTGTAAAAATTTAGGACCAGGACCGGACCATTATATTATAGGACCGGTCCCATCGATCCGGTTCCGGTCCGGTTCCACCGGTTCTACAAATTACAATATAATATAATTTTTTACAATAACAAAATCTACAAGTAAAAGCATATTTAAAAACCAAATTGTTGAACAATATTACAATAACAAAATCAACAGTTAATTACAATATAATATTTTTTTTTACAATAACAAAATCTACGATATGATATTCATTTTGGAATTAAAAATATTATTGAAAACGTTACAAATTGAAATAAGTTAGGGGGTGTAAGTGAACTTTTAAAACTTATTTTTACAAACTAAGTAGACGAAGATTTAAATTGCAACTTAATTTCTTTCACAAGGTTTTTCATGCATACCAAGTCTTTTGTTGCAATAACTCCGAGAAAATGACAAGAGTCCTTCATGAAGACCAACAAAGTTAATTATATATATATATATATATATATATATATATATATATATATATATATATATATATATATATATATATATATATATATATATATATATATATATATATATATATATTCGGTCCGGTCCGGTTCCGATCCAGGACCGCGTATATTTTTTTCAAAACCAGGACCGGATCAAATAATCGGTTCCATAAAAATTTGGAACCAGGACCGGACCAATACTATTTTTTCGGTCCGGTTTTTACTGGTCCAGTCCGGTTTCACTGGTCCGGTCCGGTTCCTCGGATTTTTTGTACAGCCCTACCCCCAACGTCACCTTGACCAAGTCAAACGACGGCGGCAACATCAAAGGACATCCGGAGGTCACTCAACGTCAAACGACTGACCCAGGTCTACTTCCAAGCCAGGGGCTTGTCTTCGCTCTTACGCGCTTCAAAAAAAAAAAGAGCTCGAGCAAGGGCTCACAAAAAAAATTACAATAAAATAAAAAAAAAGAGCTCAAGCAGAAGCTGCGAAATTGAGGTCAAGAGCCCGACGCCAACAAAGGGCAAGGAAGCTACGGAAATGACCGTCAAAACGACTTGTCAGGGGATCATTCAACCTCCCAGCCAAGCACAAAGCCCAAGCAAAGGGGATTGCCGTCAAGGCCCAGGCTGCTTCAGTCCGCAAATGCAACAGAAAAGTCCAAAGATGGACGCCGACAAGGTGCACAAAAGAAACAAAGGCAAACAAGAGATCTTGCGTCTCGACAAAGCTTTAAAAGTAAATCACAAATCACTAACGGTTACAACATTTCTTGATGAGTTCAAGCACGGTCTACTCTCAAGTTCACAACATGCTAAAAGACAGCTTAATACATTTAACAAATAATGTGTTTGCAATGCAATGAATGGATACCTAGGAGGTCATTCCGCGCCATCTGCGCTTGTCCCCTCGCCGTTCTTCCCTTTCTTCCCTCGTCCCCGGCGAGTCTTCTTTCGCTCCACGCGAACCAACTCTGCGTCTCTCAGTCCGAGATCAGGGGTCCTCCCCGTAGAGTCAAATAATCCAGCAGCTCTCAGGGCTTCATTCGCCCGTGCTTCGGTTCGGATCTCCTCCCTAGGGGTGGTTCGGTTGGTATACCAGCTTCATTTTTCTTGTACCGTGTACCAACCAAGTATGAATTGGTACACAAAAATCCATACCAGTACCAACCAAAAAAGTCGGTATACCAAGTTTATCGGTACGGTTGGTACCGGTTGGTACGGTTGGTATTCGACGAATACCAATTGTTATTGAAGACAAAAAAAATTGCAAATCCAAGTTATTATCCCAATTGCAAACCTAAGGAAATATAAAAATCAGAATCAATATTTGAAAAGCATTGGACACTGATAGATCAGGAACAATTAGCACACATACTTAACCAACATACACACACACACGCACAAAACAAATTGTGCAGAGACTACAGATCTGGGATACCAAAAATACACAGATTCTACGTCACAGCAATATCAAGCCATGGCAGTTGCACTACGCAGTAAACAGAGAGATAGAAGGTTAGGATTTGTTACCCTTGTAGTATCCTCAAATTCGATACCACTTTAGGTATCGAATTCTTCAATTCAGCTTTGGAATCGGATCTAGACTTCAGACTGAGAGCTGCCTTGAACTTTCAGACGTACGTGCGTGGGGAAACACGGCTATTGCCGTCGCTGGCGAATAGGTGCAGAGAGAGAGAGAGAGGACCGGTGGTGGTGAAGAAGGCCTTTGCGATTGGAGAGAGAAGGGTCGTTGAGGAGGAAGGGGTAGGAAGCGAACGATTTAGGTTGCGGTTTTGGGTCTGGAGAGAGTTGGTGAGGAGGGGATTTGAGAGGTAAAGGGGGGTAGAACCGGTGAGGATGGATTGCTGTTGCCAATTAGAGGGAGTGGGCAACGGTGAGGAAGATTGGTGATGGCGACAATGGTGAAGGGAATTGTCTGTGTCTAGAGAGAGAATGCGGGTAGAGAGAGATAGGGGGAGAACGCTGAGTGAGACAGAGGGTTAGATTTAGGGATAGATTTATTTTTTATATTATATATATATTATATATATATATATAATTTAAAAAAGTCGGTACACGGTATACCAACCGAAGTCAGAATTGTATACCGTGTACCAACCAATTAGGCACAGTTGGTACGGTACTACCGTACCGAGACTTCGGTATACCGACTTCTGTTACCAATGTGTACCAATTATAATTGGTACGGTTGGTATGCGGGTTGGTTGGTACGGTCAAGTACCATTTGCCACCCCTACTCCTCCCTGCGAGTCTGTAAAAGAGGACCTCTCCCCGTCAGTCGGTCAACTCTGGTCTCGTAGTCAAATAAAGTGTCTCCCGTAACATCCTGAGGGTCAGACCAGGCTTCGGCACTCCTAAGGCAATAGCTACTACGGCAACCGGGTCCCAGAATCGCTACACGCCTCGCTCTCCAAAGCCACTGGGATCGCCCAACACGCCGCTCATACCGGGCTAGGTACCGAGTCGTCAATACGACACTCTCCCGACGTCTAAGGAGCACCACAGAGGGAAAGCGGAATACTTCCATACCCTCGTAAAATACAAGAAAGCACCCGGAGCCGCCATACAAAGAGGAGCTATCTCCGTAGTAGCAAGGTCATCCCACCCAACAAAGGCTCTGCTTCATCCCGAACCGCCGGAAACAAGCGACGAAATATAGAAGGAGGACCAAGACAAACCCGGAACTCGACGACATAGGACCCTTCCCGAAAGACCCTCCTAGTCTCAATCCCCGGTGAGGAACCCACCAACGGATCTCGATGCGTACCAAGCCGTGCCATCCATTTCTCCCGGTGCGTGACCGATCCATATCCAACACAAGAGGTCGCTGAGCAAATGACCACGGGCTAAACGACGTCGGAGCCTCGGGCATGGCCTGAAGTCTCTCTCGCAGCCACAAGGTGAGCAAAGCGGGGCTTCCCCCTCTCATGAACCGATCCCCAGTCGCTAGACGGTCAATACCATGAAGAGTCTCCCCCAGCACCAACGGGACAATATCCTCTCCAGCTCTGCAGTGCCCAACCACATCTAGCAAAGCGCCATCGCAAATGCCAAGAGAGCTGACCATGAAAAGCGTCGCCATCACGCACAAGGCAAATGCGTCCCAAGAGACATCACTCTCATCATCAACCATAAACCGCTCCGGCAGCTCAGAAATGTCAATATGACCCGAATCAAGGATCATGCCCTGCACTTCTTCCAACGAAGTATGATGAAAGCCTGCAAGCTTCACGCTCACAGCAGCACCACCAATTAAAGGAAGCGAGATGGCCTCCACCTACGGTCCTCCAATCAAAGCCCAAAAATCCTCGAAAGTGGGCACCATTTCATTATAGGAAAAGCTATACACATGCCTCCTAACATCCCAGAACTTCGCGGCAGCCCGCAACAACTCCCAATCAGGAACCAACTCCTTAAAAGACCAAATCGAGCAAAGACGAAACCTTACCTCGAAAGCCCATCTCTGATGTCTCATACGGCGTCGCATCCACGCTTTCAGCTGCTCAAGGAAGTGTGCTTGCCTCTCCTGCGAAAGCCTCGGCAAAATTCTGGGAACGTACGAAGAATCCATGGCAAAAATGGAGGTTCCTAGAGAAAATGGGGGAGAAAGCTCGAAAATGGCTGCAAATGGGGAATGGGGAAAGACCAGACACTGGAAAGCATTTATTTCCTTCCCAAAAGCAAGGTTGGTCCGTACGGACCTCTTTGCAACCTAGGTCTGTCCGTACGGACCTTATTGCATCTTGGACCCACTTTCTCAGCAAATAGTACAACAACCACTGTTCCCAGCAGGACCTTGCTCCAAACTGCCCAAACACTGGCCAAAGCCATTTCCGGCAAACATACACTACCCACAAATGCACTCCCAGCTCACGTGGCATGCACAAATAAAAAAAATATATATAGCAACCATTCCTAGGACAATTCCCGGGAATAACAAAAATGACATTACATCTTAAAATGAAATACTTTTGCCATGCAAATACAAGTGTTTTATTACAGGTACCCATAAATGTCTGTTGCTAAAAAAAAAAAAAAGAGAGAAGATACGGAAAGAGGGAAAGCAAATGAGCCCTAATCCGACTCTTCAGCATCATCATCCTCCCCAAGGTCATCAAGCGAAAAGTCGGGCATCCCGGTGAAGTCGCCAGCCACATCCTCGTCATCAGAGTACTGAGCCCCCTCCGAAGGTTGGTACTCAAAGTAATCAGAAGGATCAAATCCGACGAAAGGGTCAAAGAAGGAAGGCTCTGACGAACCCTCACCCTGTGCATCCTGCGGAGGAAAGAACTGGTAAAGGGTCTGCGACCTCGGAGCTCCCGAAGACGTCCCGGCATCCATGCTATGCCGCCCCCGCGAAGGTCCCTCCTGCTGTGGCTCCGGCTCGGCTCTCGGTGGAGGAACATCTACAGAATACCTCGAAGGCATCGGCGTGTACGCCGGCACACGTCGCGAAGACCGGCAAGACATCTTCGATGCCATCTTCTTCGCGAAAGACCGCATCGCCACATAACGGCGGGTCAGCATGTCAAAAGCCCTCCCCGGGACCTGCACAAGCAAGCAGCCAAAGAAACGCTCAACAATACAGTCATACTCAACAACAAAGAGAGAAAAATACAGAAAAGATGCCAAGATGGAAAAGAGTAAGCACACTCACCGGTCTGTCAGGATCCACTCAGAGGCGCAGGAGCTCGCTCGTGGGACGGAGTACGGACACCCTCCTCCTCGAGGAATCCCCACGAACATACGTAAAGTCCGGCCTGTGCACCGAACCTCGGGGGACCCTGCGGACCAGCCTCCCTCTCCCTCGCCAACACCTGTGGCGTCCTCAACTTCCTCCTCACAAAGGCCCCATACTCCTCTCGATACAAAACAAACTCATCGGCACCCACGCCGCCAAGATACCTCTCAAAATCCAACACGTCCATATCTCGGGAATCCAACATCCCAAAAGGAGGGTCCCTCGGAGCCAAGGGAAGCATACCCGGGCCATGCCGCTGAAGACCCGCTCTCCCAAATACATGACGCCGCAAGTCGGGCCCCGCAAAGCATCTTCCGCCGCACCGTCACTGTGGGAGCCCCTCGAAATCATCGGCCTCATAACGAGCCCAAGGATACGTAACAAACCTCTCCAGGCTATCTCTCTCCAAATGCTCCTGCACCTCCCCGTAGGAAATCGTAAGCTTACCCCTGCTGGTCCTCCTCCTCCTCGCCGGGCGGGCCCAGCCTAACATAGCGGGATACGCTGCTATGGCCCCAGGATCTCTATCCCACGGGAAGCACTGAAAGATCTCATAGAACCACACCTGTGACAAAAGCAAAAAAGGCTCAGTGCAAAAGAAAACGGAGAAAAGACAAGTTGCTAAATCAAAAACAGCAATGAACTCATACCTCCAAAGCAAAATCAAAAAAAGCCAAGGAACTGGCCACACCCCTGCTGAACCGATCCAAGGAGAAGTAAAGCTCGGCCAAGCCCGCCTCGCCCCAAGAGATATCACAAACCCTCTCCAAATTAATCAAGCTCTCCAGCAGAGCAAAAGGAGCCGTAGTCGAGAGGTTCGAGAACAAAGTCTCGGAAAGCGCAAACCACAGGAAGGAGCGCGCCAGCTGCTCCGCCGTCACCTGGCCGGTACCCCGAACATAGGCCCCAATACTGGCCGTGATCCTCATCTCAACATCACTATACAACATGCCAAGACCCCTGCGAGGAACAGCGCAAAGCCCAGCGGCTCGATCGGCACGTCCTCGGTAATCATATCTCGCCACCGCACCGGCCCTCCTTTCAAGGAAAGCCCGTGATAGCAAAGAAAATCCGTGGGCGTCACCGTCACCTCTCCCCAGCTCAGATGAAAGGTGTGGGTGGTATCCCACCAATACTCAGAAAGGCCAAGGAAGACGCTCTTGTTCTTCCTCATGTCAGAAACCCCGGCCAAGTTCTCCACGAACACGCCTGTGCCGAAGCATAGACCAGCCTCCCGGGGCTCGGCCCGCCATCCACGTAAATGTCCGGCATCCGCTGCCACAACTCAACAACAGCCTCGAGCGATCCCCGAGTCTTCATCTTCTTGGCTTTCCCAGCCAAGAGCCCCTCATCCTGTAGGTAAACACAACAAAGGTACGTCAGTCACAGTACTTAATGCAAAATACCAAAAGAAAATCAAAGCACAAAAGACCGTCCCAACACGGCAAAGCACATATATCCCGTCACAAAACACGACACATATTGCACATAATTTTTACATGCAACTCGACACAAAACACGACATTCATTATACATAATTTTTCCATGCAGTCCGTCACAAAAACACGGCACACACTGTACAAATTTTCTCAAAAAAGGGATTAAGCCCTACAAGACACATTTTCAAAATAACCCGTCACAAAACACGGCACATATTGCACATACTTTCCCCACAGAGTCCGTCACCCAAAAACACGGCACACACTGCATAACACATTTTCAAAAGAAAAGTCCGTCCCCACACGGCATATACTTTCAGACAAAACCCGTCACAAAACACGGCACATGTCACATTTTTTTTTCTACAAAGTTTGTCCCTACAAGACAATTTTTCCCACATTGTACATACATAAAAAGCATAAGGTACAAAACACCAAAGCATGCAATTCATTAGAGAGGCACTTTATTTTCACAAATAAGAGCTAATCTACACATTTCTGCACAAAATTCACATACCCACAATTTTTACATGCCCAATTTCAACAATTCATCAAGAATTCCACAAAAGGCATGGCAAATAACAAAAGCCCCAAAATGCGAAAAACTAAAACCTAGTTCTAGCATTCAAAAATTCAAGCAGGGAATCAAGACAAAATTGATTTCTTACCTCCCCGACGTTCCTAGATCGACGATTGTGCACCTCCGGATTCGGATATAATACATCCGGGTTCTTCGAAGATGGAACAAAGGAGATCCAATTTCTTTGGAGCTCCATCCGTTGCTCGATCACTTCTTGACTGCGTTGTCGACGACCTCTCCGAGATCCTTCCGCCATTGCGAACAATTCAAGCTAAAAATGGAGGATTTTGGTATAACAATGGAGGTTTTCTCTCTTTCTCTCTCTCGGATGCACGAACTGAAGAAGAAGAAATGAAGGGGGCCTCGGGTTTTTAACCCAGTCAAAATCTGGGAACTGTAAAAAGCCAACCTGGTCCGTACGGACCTCTTTGCATCCCAGGTTGGTCCGTACGGACCTTCTTGCAAGGGAAGGCCAAATTACTTTCTTGCCCTTATAATCTTTGCCCCTGGCTGTCCTAAGGCCTATTTCAGTAAATTCAGTGCAGTTTGGTCCTTAACCAACGGCAATTCAAGAACCGGCCGTCAATGTAAGCCCGGACTTCGCCCACTCAACGGCAATTCAAGAACCGGCCATCAATGTAAGCCCGGACTTCGCCCACTCAACGGCAATTCAAGAACCGGCCGTCAATGTAAGCCCGAACCTCGCCCACTCAACGGAAAAACAAGCGCAAGAAGGAGCCAACACCTCCCAACACAAATCTCAAGGCACAAAACGCCTCCAAAACGCTCAACGACAACGCAAGCACCGGCCATCAAAGTAAGCCCGACGTCACCTTCTCAGCATGAAAAGCCCCTACAAGGCCCCAATGACCCCCAACGGATGAACACCGGCAGTCATCATAAGTCCACCCTTTTCCCCAACAGACAAAACGTGAGCCAATCGCACTTCTCACATGTCAAGGCAGCCATGCCTCCACAACCGCAGCCAGAAGACGATTCAAGTCCTCACACATGGCAAACCGCAGCCAGAAGACGATTCAAGTCCTCACGCATGGCAAACCGCAGCCATAAGACGATTCAAGTCCTCACGCATGGCAAACCGGAGCCAGAAGACGATTCAAGTCCTCACGCATGGCAAACCGCAGCCAGAAGACGTTTCAAGTCCTCACGCATGGCAAACCGCAGCCAGAAGACGATTCAAGTCCTCACGCATGGCAAACCGTAGCCAGAAGACGATTCAAGTCCTCACGCATGGCAAACCGCAGCCAGAAGACGATTCAAGTCCTCACGCATGGCAAACCGCAACCAGAAGATGATTCAAGTCCTCATACTACCTACAGCCCGGAAGGCTTTAAATCACTCGGTCCGGAAGGCCGTATAAACCTCCCAAATCACTATCTCTGGCCCGGAAGGCCTTAAACCACGCGATTAGGAAAATCGTAAAGTTTCCATCCCAAGACGCCACCACGTCCTCACAATTGACCTCGGCGGTCACCACATCTTAGGACACCACCCTGTCCTTATCACTGACCTCGGCGGTCACACGATACTTCAGGGCACCATCATGCCCACACTCACAAATTCACGACCTCTAAACTACGACCAGGCTTGATTCCCACCAGGGATACGTAGGAATCCTATCACAGGGTCCAGCTATCGACCTATACGGTCACCCAGGACACCGCAACGTCCTCACCATCGACCTATGCGGTCACCCACAGGACACCACCACGTCCATGCACAAAGTTTCAGTCAGAGGACCCTTTCCATCCTCATGCACCAAAAACACTCACCCCACACCCGAACTACGATCAGGCTTGATTCCCGCTAGGGATACGTAGGAATCCTATCACAGGGTCCAGCCAACTGACCTAAACGGTCACACAATAGGACACCGCCACGTCCTCAACCCGACCTCCACGGTCACTTCCTCTCCCAGCACGCGATCTAGATTAGGACCCTTATCTTATTAACGACCCCACTTCCTCCGTAAGTGACGTCGTCGAGGAGCTTCTGTAAGTACCCCAATCTGGATCACCCTCTTCCGAGCACATGGGAAACACCGCAGACTCACAATCACAGTCTCGAAGACCTCTAGTACTCAAAAACCCTCAAAAACCCTAAGCCAAACCAAGTGAGGAGCCTTTCTGGGATAAAAAGGGACAAAAGGACCTTTTGGAAATTTTCAGGAAATTGGAAAAGCATAAGTGGTCCGTACGGACCTCTTTGTTGCAATAATTACTGAATCCCCTTAAAGTCCACAATATTCCCTCAAATCCCGAAGAAAATTATTACCCCCATGCATGGTTGGTCCGTACGGACCTCTTTGCATGCTAAGATGGTCCGTACGGACCTCTTTGCACAGGGGACACCATCATTCTAGAATATTCACAATTATTACAGATTCCCTCAAATCGAGGAAAACTAAAATTCTGGATAACCTACAAGGTCCGTACGGACCTCTTTGCACGAAATCTACCACTATAAATAGAGGGCTCCCCCTCCCATTTCATTCACACCTCCTTCTTCTCTTCTCTCCCTAAGCCTTCAGGCTCCCCTTCTAAGACCCTTCGGGGCAATCCCGGCCCCTTTCGGATCCTTCCGAGGCCTTCCGAGCTCCCTCGTGGTGCTCCGAAGCCTCTTCGAGCGCTCCCGCGACGCTCCCGCACTGCTCCGAGGCACTCTCAAGGTACTCTGAGGCCCTTCGTGGTACTTCGAGGCCTTGCCTGGTCTTTTCCAAGGTGTCCCGGCTCTTTCCGAGTCAAACCGGTAGCTTGAACGCACGCCGAAACTCTGCCCGGGTGACTCCTGCCATCCCAACGCACGCCGAAACTCTGCCCGAGTAATCCCTACCATCCCAACGCACGCCGAACCTCTGCCCGAACGCAGCCTACAATCTCAACTCACGCCGAAACTCTGTCCGCAGACAATCGGCCCCTCCCGAAGCAATCCCGGTCCGTGCCGGAACACTATTCCATCCTCAAACACTATTCCCCAGCGGAAGACAGACACGAACCAACATTGGTAAGGCTTCCTTCCATTACTATTTCAATACATTTCAATACGTAGTGTACAATGTAGACATCCGATACAGCATGCATTTTTAAAAGCACACACACACAACATTTAAAGAATATTAGGGGTATCCGAAAGACTCGTTTTTACGAGGCGACTCGGGTGAGCTCTAAGATTCTAATATTCTCTTCCCGAGGAGTCATCTGACCTCCGAACTCAAAATCTCATCACACAAAAACAGTTTATTTCTAAACTGATGCCCTTTTTCAATGTTTTGGGCTTAATAAAAACGGCGTGGCGACTCTACAATTGCGAAAACAAAGGGCGAGACACCTCCCAACTAACGCTAAAGTGGAATAAGCCAGATGCCGGGGCGCGAACGCGCTGCCTCTCGGATCCGGGCGACTTTCCCGAAAAGCGACAAATGCGAGATACACGGGGCCTCCGCGCGCGAGTCGGATCCCGGGTAATTTCACCTGGTCGACAAAAATCAACTCAGAAAGTTGGGAGCCACTGAACGGAATAAAAATGATGGGCTAGGCCCAACGAGCAAGCCCAGTTTCTTACTTATTATCGCCATCACATTCTCAGTGGGCTAGGCCCAATTATTATCAGGCCCATGGCCCATCAGCATGATCAGTCGACCTAGCTCATTGTCCGACCTACGAGGTCCCGACCTAGCTATCGTCCGACATATGATCCAGATCTCAGTTCGGGAACCACCCGATCCTATCCATCAGTCAGGTCGACCTATACCAAACAGGTGACCTCGACCTACGATGCTATGTTGACCTACAGAGTCCAGGCGTGAATACAATTATTTTCATAACGGACCCCCTACAAATCAGGAGTTATTTATGGACAAGATCTCTTATGCTAATCTGATCCACAATTCAAGGAATTTTATACAATTCTATTACAAATATAACTCATTTACAGCTATAAATACATGACAATATCAACCGTTCCAAAGTAATTGCTTTTTGTTATTTTGAATACATCTGTTCATTATAATATTTAGCTCTTTTATACACCGTACTTATTCTCACGTCCGAGGGTCTTTGCCGGAGACCATTCCGGCTAGTCGTGGGTTCTGTTTTCAGGACAGAAGTCAGGAGATTGATCTTACACCTGGACGGAGATTGATTACAACACGATTCTTGCAGCATCAATGTTCAATATGAATGCGAATATAACAGAATAAATCAACTAGTTTGAACATTAGAGTTATTATGAAGAAAAAATATATATTTTATATGTAATTCCACAATTTTAAATGTATTAGTATAAAATTTTCTACATTTTTTCTTATTTTTCTCCAAGAAAATAAGTCATATTTTGTTAAATATTATCCTTTCTCTTCTTACATTCCTCTTTCCTTTTTCCCTTTTTCTTTTTTCATTTTTTTTTCTTTTCTTTTCTTTTTTTTTTTTAAAAAAAAAACTCTTGCAGTATTTGGTACCTTAAATAGTACTTTATCTTCATCAATAACTATCAATAAATGTTGTTCTAGACAGTGGCGAAGCCAGGAATCGAAGGAAAGGGGTCGAAAAAATACAGTGTAAATTTTCTGTTGCAGCAGTAAGGAGGTCAGATTTTAAAAAATATCAAATTTTACCCTAAAATCAAAATAAAATATCAAAAATAGCACCAGTGAAAAAAAATCAAAACATGACCCCCTTCCTCTTCACTTAGCCTCACCACTGGTTCTAGCGATATCTTTGCCTCCCTCGATTTATAATGAGTATTTTTTTATCTTAAAGCAATAAAATAGTATCAAAAATGAATAAATATTTTACTCTCAATCTTATGAGCTATTAATTTAAAAATACTCATTGGATATGGCATTGTTAAAATAGAAATTCATTTAATGATGATTTTCTTAAGAATATGGACAATTAATTTATGATTTTTTTTTTCAAAAGATATAAATATTTATATGGGGACCGAATTAGTAATTCTTTTGTTTTGTTTGTGTGCTATTCTATTTGTACATGCATATACTCTCTTCGCCCACCTCAAACTAGAATAACTTTTCGAGGACAATGATTAAGAAAAAGTGAGGTAAGTTTTAAGAGCATCTTCATCCATAAAACTTCATTCCCATTCCTCTCTCCTCCACCTCAGTTCCACGTCAGCAGTTATCAAAAACACAACTCCAAACAATTTTATCTCCATTCATGACAAAAGTCATCAGTTTCTCTCTCCAACTTTTTATTAATAATGATAGTTTTTTTCAATATTTTTGTATTTTTATTATTTTTTATATGTTGATTGCAATTTAAAAAAAAATCACAAAAATATGACACGTGTCACCCTCTAATTGGTTCAAAAAAAAAAATCCTCCCAAGCCGTGAACCACGGCATCTGCTGAAACAAAAGTTACAAAAGTTATTGATGACTTTTGCAAAGTCATTGTTGGGGAATAAATAGGTTGCCAAATCAGCCATGACTTTAACAAAAGTCATGGCTGCAAATGCTCTAAGTGTTGTAAACTTGTGAGTATAAAAATTAAAGTATAAGAGTAAATAAATGAAATGAATAGTAAGTTAATTGATATTTTATAAGTATAAAAGTAAAGTAGAAAAAGAATTAGTGAGAGAAATGGTAAAAATTCTTTGTGATTTTGAGAATTCCAATTTGAGGTGTGATAAATCAAAAGAAAAATAAGTAGATTTTGTAGCACAATGGAGTACAATTACAGAAAAATAATACACAATAAATTGATAAAAAACAGAAAAATAAAAAGGAGAAGTTCTTGAATTTGCTGCACGAGCCCAATGAAATCACTGTCTCCTTAAGACATATTCGATCCCTCACCGAGTGTGCTTGAGTTTTTCTTGGATCGCTTGTCTCCCAGGATAGAACGTGCGGACCGGGGGCACTTTGCACCTAAGTTCCCGGCGAGTTGAATTGCGCTTGGACTAGATCACCTCTTCTTTGTATATGCAATAGAGGAGGCCAAGGAAGATGATAACAATATGCACCAAAGAATATGGAGGAGGAATTCAGAAAAATCAAGTGCTTTTTCTCTGTTGGGTTTTTTTTCAAGTTGTTTGTAAAAAGTTATCTCAAATGTTGTTAACAAACAACTATTTAAAGATTTCAAACCAACCAAGAAAAAACTGAAAATCAATGATTTAATTAAGTAATAAAATGTAATAAACAACTTTATTACGAATATTAAACCACCATCAAACCAAAATCATTAGCCATAATGATTTTCATTTCAGTTTTCTGCATTTAATATTGGCTGTTAAATTTCTCGCCTGTGATCTCGCTTCGCCGAGTCTTATAGCTCGCTCGCCGAGCAGGCTCGCTCGCCGAGCAAGACATATGCCTCGGCCGAGCATGGCTTTTCCGTAAACTTTATTTTCTCGCCATGCCGTGCTCGGCCGAGTTAACACTCGCTCGGCCGAGCACCCCAAGAAAATCAAAACCAATATATTTAATATATCCAAAAGCCATTTTGGACAATTAAATATTTTATTTCACAACCACAAACCCACTTGAGTAATTTGACAAAATTACCCTTTAGAAATTAAACCATTAATTTCCTTCAAAACACATTATTTTTCCAACAATCCCCCACATGAAGGAAATTCATGAGGATAGGTGATAAAGTCCGGCAGTCGAAAACCTGCATAGGATAGGTAGGGGTTTGCCCTTTGAACCTTCCCTTGTAAAAGCATATTTACTATACTCGCTAATCAGTAGACACGATGTCCTTGAATTGCTAGCTTTTTATGTAGCCGATCATATACTTTACACAGGTATCGCCCTAATACAATTCAGCTCTCATAGCTGTGTCCATTCATGGCCTTGGATCACAATGCCTGGTTCTGTGAGAAGGTCTAAGAATTGAGCCTCACACAATTCTCCTCGAAGCGGCCTCTACTTCTTTCTCACATAGGTGATTCTTTTAAGTAACCATACTTCACATAAGAATCATTAAAAGCCATAAGCTTAACCTCATTCATCTCGGGATGTCACTTTAAGGAATGAGCATAGGGTCGACCCCACAAAGGACGCTACAAGTCTTTTAACAGCTTAGGTTGTCCCTTTCAACCTAGATCTTGGGATCTCCAAATAACTAGGTTGGGTTTTCCGCTGCGTTCAACTTCTCAAGAGGCTTTAAACCCATTCCCAATGTCAACCTTGCAACTATCTCTTTACTTAACCCTTCGTTAGCGGATCCGCCAAATTATCTTTTGACCTCACATAGTCAATAGATATGGTGTCAGTTGCAAGTAGTTGTTTAATGGTATTATGTCTTCGACGTATATGTCTAGACTTACCATTATACATATGACTTTGTGCCCTACCAATCGCAGATTGGCTATCGCAATGTACACTAATTGCGGGCACGAGCGTTTCCCATCTTGGAATATCTTCTAGAAATTGGCGTAGCCATTCGGCTTCTTCACCACATTTATCTAATGCTATAAACTCGCATTCCATGGTTGATCCGGCTATAACAACCGCTTAGAAGATTTCCATGATATAGCCGCACCTGCTAATGTGAATAAAGATCCACTTGTAGACCTTGAGTCTTTGATATTTGATATCCAATTAGCATCACTATATCCTTCTATCACAGCTGGATGTCTAGTGTAATGTAGTCCAAAATCACGAGTATATCTTAAGTACCTTAGTACTCTCACTATACCCTTCCAATGATTTGTTCCAGGATTACTTGTATACCGACTTAACTTGCTAACAGTGTAAGCAATATCCGACCTAGTACAACTCATCAAGTACATTAGACTTCCAATAACTCTCGAATACTCTAATTGAGACACCGGTTCATCTCTATTCTTTGATAGATGAAGATTCGGGTCGATTGGAGTACTCGCTATTCCATTGTCATTCTTGCTAAATTTCTCAAGAATTTTATCCACATAATGAGATTGACTTAACACAAGTCCATTGGATATTCTAGAAATTTTAACTCCAAGGATTACATCCGCAAGTTCCATATCTTTCATGTCAAATTTTGAATTCAACATGTCTTTCGTGGATTTGATCATCTTATCACAACTCCCTATGATAAGCATGTCGTCTACATAAAGACACAAAATGACATAGCCATTTTCCGTGGTTTTAGTATAGACACATTTGTCACACTCATTTATCTTAAATCCACTTTGCATCATAGCATTATCAAATTTCTGATGCCACTGTTTTGGTGCTTGTTTCAAGCCATACAATGACTTTACTAATTTGCACACCTTCTTTTCTTGTCCATGTGCAACAAACCCCTCGGGTTGTTCCATGTAAATCTCCTCTTCTAAATCTCCATTTAGAAAGGCTGTTTTTACATCCATTTGATGTATTTCAAGATTTCTCAATGCGGCAATTGCAAGTACAACTCTTATTGACGTTATTCTCGTAACAGAGAATAGGTGTCAAAATAGTCTAGGCCTTCTTTCGTCTGTAACCTTTAATTACAAGTCGGGCCTTGTACTTATCAATTGTTCCGTCCGCTTTCATTTTTCTTTTGAAAATCCACCTATATCCTAGTGTTTTACTTCTTGGAGGAAGGTCCACTAGTTCTCATGTGTGATTTTGCAAAATGGAATCAATTTCACTTTTAATTGCTTCCTTCCACAAAGGTCCTTCCGAAGAGCTAACGGCTTCTTTGTAACTTTGTGGTTCGCTTTCTACCATATAGGTTAGAAAGTCCGGACCATAGGATTTTTCAATCCTAGCTCTTTTGCTCCGTCGAGGTTCTACCTCTTCTTCTTCTCTTTCATCTTGAACATGTTCGTCTTCTATTGGATCTATTACCCTAGTCGATGAGCTTGCCTCATTTCTTGACTTACACGGGAATATATTCTCAAAGAACGATACGTTCGGTATTCCATTATAGTATTTTTGTGTATAGCATCAATTTTCGACTCATACACAAGAAATCTATAAGCACTACTGTTATGTGCATATCCAATGAATATGAAATCAACAGTTTTTGGTCCAATTTTTACCTTTTTAGGAGGAGGTATAGCTACCTTTGCAAGACACCCCCACACTTTCAAGTGTTTATAACTTGGCATTCTTCCATGCCATAGTTCATAAGGAGTTTTGTCTTGTTTCTTTCGGGGTATTTTGTTTAACACGTAGTTAGCCGACAACACGGCTTCCCCCCACATGTTATCCGGTAATCCCGAACTCAATAACATGGCATTCATCATTTCTTTCAATGTCCGATTTTTCCTTTCGGCAACACCGTTTTGTTGGGGTGTATAAGGTGCCGAGGTAATATGTTTAATTCCACTTTGAGCACAAATTGCTTCAAATGGAGATTCATATTCACCACCTTTATCACTTTTTAGCACCTTAATTTTCCGGTTTAATTGATTCTCAACTTCATTTTTATATAGAGTAAACTTCTCTATAGCTTCATCTTTACTTTTTAGAAGATACACATAGCAATACTTTGTGCCGTCATCTACAAAAGTCATGAAGTACTTATTGCCGCCCCGTGATTGTGTTGATTTAAAGTCACATAAGTCCGTGTGAACCAATTCAAGTGGTTCACTATGTCTTTCAACTGAAGGGAATGACTTTCTTGTTAATTTTGCTTCTACACAAATTTCACAATTTTGTTTACAATCAACTTTAAACTTTGGAATAGAATTTGCTTTTGTCAAACGACTTATAGAATCAAAATTAACATGACCAAGTCTACCATGCCACAAATTAGATGACTCAAGCAAGTAAACGGAAGAGATATTCATATCATTAGCTTTCGCTTTCACAACCATTACACTTAGCTTAAACAGTCCATCATTGACATAACCTTTGCCTACAAACATTCCACTCTTAGACAAAGTGACTACATTGGACTCAAACACAATACGAAATCCATGCTTTATCAAAAGCGATCCGGACACCAAGTTCTTCCGGATATCGGGCACATAAAACACGTTGTTGTGAGTCAACTCCTTCCCGGATGTCATCTTCAAAACCACTTTTCCTTCTCCTTTGATCTCGGAGGTGGCTGAATTCCCCATGAATAGCTTCTCGCCATCCTTAGCAACAAAAATACTAAACATGTCTCTATTGGAGCACACATGTCTAGTAGCATCGGTGTCAATCCACCATTGATTTGAGTTTGAATCCACCAAATTCACCTCGGAAATCACAGCTGCGAGGTGCATCTCGGACACGTCTCTAGCTTCCACCATGTTTGCCTCACGAGCCTTCTTTGGCAACTTGCAAGCATGAGCCTTGTGGCCTTCACCGCCACAATTATAACAAGTTCCTAAGAACTTCTTCTTGGAAACACCACCTTTTGGTCCCAAGTGGGAATTCTTGGAAGTTGTCACAACCTTCCCTTTTCCCTTTCCAAACCGTTTCCCTTTGGAGCTTTCACCATGCTCCACCACATTGGCCTTAGCCACACTAGAAACAAACTTGGTTTCAGCAACTCTATTGTTCTCTTCAATACTCAATCGAAGGATAATTCCTTCCACATCCATTTCCTTTCGCTTATGCTTAAGGTAGTTCTTGAAATCATTCCAAGATGGAGGCAATTTCTCAATGATTGCAGCCACTTGGAAGCTTTCACTTATAACCATACCTTCGGCATGAATCTCGTGCAAGATAGTTTGAAACTCATCCACTTGAGATTTCACACTCTTGTTGTCCACCATCTTAAAATCAAGGAAACGGGCAACAATGAACTTCTTTGTTCCCGCATCCTCAATTTTATATTTGTGGTCCAACGACCCCCACAATTCCTTTGCAGTTTTCTTCTCATTAAACACGTTATAGAGAGAATCAAAGCGAATTGAGGACGTAATTTCTGCACAAGTACTCCCCATGCTTCCATGTTTCAACCGCAGCCCAAGGTTGTAACATCGGTTTCTCCTTCACTCACCTTTGGCATATCTTCTTTCAGATATCTTGCCAAGTGCAAGGTAGTGAGGTAGAAAAGCATCTTTTGTTGCCAACGCTTAAAGTCGTGGCCAACAAACTTCTCGGGTTTTTCCGCATGAGGGGTCGGGATATGAATTGTATGAGGATTAATCACGCCTTAGAGCCACTTCCATTTCCGGTTTGGGAATTAGTTTGGGGTTCCACTTGGGGTCCAACTTGGGTCTCCACGTTGTTGTTGTTCGTCGCCATCCGAAACACAACAACCAAGTTAAATTTCCTGTTTTTCAAACCGTAATCGACACTCCTCGATTAGGATATGTCTTAAGATTGTAGCACAATGGAGTACAATTACGTAAAAATAATACACAATAAATTGATAAAAAACGAGAAAAATAAAAAGGAGAAGTTCTTGAATTTGCCGCACGAGCCCAATGAAATCACCGTCTCCTTAAGACATATTCGATCCCTCACCGAGTGTGCTTGAGTTTTTCTTGGATCGCTTGTCTCCCAGATAGAACGTGCGGACCGGGGCACTTTGCACCTAAGCTCCCGGCGAGTTGACTTGCGCTTGGACTAGATCACCTCTTCTTTGTATATGCAATAGAGGAGGCCAAGGAAGATGATAACAATATGCACCAAAGAATATGGAGGAGGAATTCAGAAAAATCAAGTGCTTTTTCTCTGTTGGGTTTTTTTTCAAGTTGTTTGTAAAAGTTATCTCAAATGTTGTTAACAAACAACTATTTAAAGATTTCAAACCAACCAAGAAAAAATTGAAAATCAATGATTTAATTAAGTAATAAAATGTAATAAACAACTTTATTACGAATATTAAACCACCATCAAACCAAAATCATTAGCCATAATGATTTTCATTTCGCTTTTACGCATTTAATATTGGGCCGTTAAATTTCTCGCCCAGATCTCGGCCGAGTCTTATAGCTCGCTCGGCCGAGCAGGCTCGCTCGGCCGAGCAAGACATATGCCTCGGCCGAGCATGGCTTTTCCAGAAACTTTATTTTCTGCCATGCTGTGCTCGGCCGAGTTAACACTCTGCTCGGCCGAGCACCCCAGTAAAAATCAAAACCAATATATTTAATAAATCCAAAAGTCATTTTGGACAATTAAATATTTTATTTCACAACCACAAATCCACTTGAGTAATTTGACAAAATTATTCTTTAGAAATTAAACCATTAATTTCCTTCAAAACACATTATTTTTCCAACAGATTTGAGATGGGACGGAGGAAGTAAAAAGAAAAAAAGAAAAAAGAAAGAAAGGAAAACTCTAAATATGTGAAATCGTAAGGTTAGGCTGCCCAGGCTTATAATTTCTGGTAGGGATAAATTTACTCTCTTCATCCCAAAATAATTTCCAAATTTCTTTTAATGTTGATTTCATCAAATGATGTTTTCATATTTATAGTTGTCAATTTAAATAAAATTTTATTTATTTATTTATTTTAAAAAGTAAATTTAAATTAATAACATAAACAATTTAGGTGACTCTCTACAAATATTAGAGACTCAATCCAAATAAAAAAGGCCACTAAAGTGCATGATAAACTATCAGTCATTTTATTGATTGTTTGACAAACGTGTTTGAGTAAGAAGAAAGATCACATACAAATAATGGTGTCATCTTTAATCTTTGACACACTTCCTCTAGAGCTCTTCATTCATGCAAGATTTAAACTCAATTTAAGAAATAATATTTTAAAAATTTTAAAGACACCCCTTCTTGATACAATGACTTTAATGCTCTTCTTCACGTACACAACAACGTAAGTTACAGCCTCTGATGCAAGTCCAAAATTCAAATTATGCTTTAGTCACTGAAAATTTGGGAATTAAATATTGGTCACTAGACATTCAAGTATTTTAAATCAGTCATTAGATTCAGAATAGTTTCAGTTTAATATTTTCAACCAAAAAAAAAAAATTAATATTAACAACGAATTAATCTCATAATTTACACATTTACAACACTTATAAGTTCTTTTATAATTGACTTATAAATCAAAATTTTCAACCAAAAAAATTAAAAATTTCAATAATAACAACAAATTACTCTCATAATTTATACATTTACAACTCTTATAATTATAAGACTACTTTGTCTTTTATAATTGATTTATAAGACAATTTTTTCAACCAAAAAAATCAAAAATTTTAATAATAACAACGAATTACTCTTATAATTGACTTATAAGACAATTAACTTATAAGACTACTTTAAAAAGTCTTATAACTAACATATAAGACTTTTTAAAAAAGTCTTTATATAAGTAACATATAAGACTTATTTGAATATTGAGAACTATGTTGTAAAAAAGTTTATAAGTAGTAACTTATAAGACTTTTTTTAATAAGTCTTTTTACTTATAAGACTTATTAAAAAAGTCTTATAAGTTACTTATACTCCCTCCGTCCCACTCCAAGTGTCACTTTTTACCCAAAAGGATATCCCGTTTAAAATGTCACCTTTCCTAAAAAGAAAATATTTTATTAATATTCTATTATCCCATCCACTATTCCCTTCACTAATTCTCTCTCCTCTACACTCACAACACTTTTTAAATTTACTATTTCCTCCACTAATTCTCTCTCCTATTTTCAAATTACACTCACAACATTTTTTCTTCCCCCTTTTTTTCTTAATTTGCGTGCCACCCCTAAAAGGGTGACACTCTTGGTGGAACGGAGGGAGTAAGACTTATTAATAAGTCTTATATGTAACATATAAGACTTTTTTAAAAAAAGTCTAAATTTATATAAGTTACTTATAAGACTTATTAAAAAAGTCTTATAAGTTACTTATAAGACTTATTAATAAGTCTTATATGTAACATATAAGACTTTTTTAAAAAGTCTTTATATAAGTTACTTTTAAGACTTTTTAAAAAGTCTTATAAGTTACTTATAAGACTTTTTTAAAAAGTCTTATAATTAACTTATAAGACAAATTTTTAAATCAAAAAAATCAAATATTTCAATAATAACAATGAATTGCTCTCATAATTTACACATTTACAACTCTTATAAGTTAATTATAAGACTACTTTGTCTCTTATAATTGACTTTTAAGACAAATTTTTCAACCAAAAAAAGAAAAAAATTATGACATGACATGTGAGTTCGTCGGAGAAGTATAAAAGATTTGGCCAAAAAATTAATAAATGGACCTCAAGTCACTTCGTAGTTTGTATGGTGGATTTCCTCCCTTCGATTTATGTTAAACTGATTATTGAACCTTATGTTTTGCTACATCTATCTTTCCACCCACAGAAAAGCCACAGTACAGTGTATATAGGCGCCAAGCCAGAGTGTTCCAAATCTGGACAAAACATGCAACTCAATAACTGCAAGATTGGAACAAACGGATATAACACTAACCATAGTATCATCATTCGGCCATAGTTAATTTCCACATCAACAAGAATAACTAGAAAACTTCTTCAGATTCGAAAATAAAAGAAGTCCAACACGAATTCCTTAGTCAGGCATTTCATCAAACAGCTTAGAGCAGCCACCGGATCTTTTATACTTCTCACATAAACAACAATAGATTTACCACATCCATATTCAGATCCGGACAGATCTAAAGGATTTTGGCCAGATCTAAACGGATCGGAGAATAAAAAGTCATCGGAGTAGGCCATGACATGTGAGTTCGCCAGAGAAGACATGGAGAGATAAAGATAAATAGAGACGGAGGCGGTAGTGTTGCATTGCCGGAGAAGTAGCGAAGAGAGGAGGTCGTCAGTCGTCGGATATGATGAAGGAGCCGGAGAGAGTTTGGAGAAAGAGAAAAACGAGGTCTGTGTGTTTAGAGAGAGAGAGATAGAGAGAGAGCAGAAAGAGATCAAAATGGGAGGGGAAAGGAAATGACGTGAGGGGAGGGAGGAGAGGAGGAGTCTAGGGATGTCCGAAAAATTTGAATATGTGGATAACTTTTTATTTTGAATTTACAAAAATATTTTATTTAAGGGGAAAAAATCTGGGTAGAGAGGTGTTAGGGAAATTTTTCCTTAATCTTTTATTTCGGCCCTATCTTTACAATGACAATAACAAGGACAAGGGAAAAGTATGTCTCTCCATATATAATTTGAATGAATTTTGAATAATGTTTTTAGGTTAAATAAGTTATCATGATAAAAATTTAAAAATTGTTTTATTATCATAATACTATCAAGATCAAGTTTTATATTTTTATAAAATAATTAAATTGATTTTAATTTCAATTGAAAATTAAATAAATACTCCCTTCGTCCCAGTAGAAGCTTCCCATTTTGTCATTTTGGGTGTCCCGTTAAAAGCTTTCAGTTTTCTTTTTTGACAAAGAATCTTTACTATTTCCTTCACTCATTCTCTCTCCTACATTATTTTAATACTCACACCACCATTATAATTTACTATTCCCTCCACTCTTCTCTCTACTATTTTCAAATTACACTCACAATATTTTTTCTTCCCACCCATTTTCTTAATTTGCGTGCAAAGCTAAAAGTGGAAAGCTTATGTTGGGACAGTGAGAGTATACGTATTATTTTGGGATAACAAATTTGAATATATTATTGGATTTAAGAGGTTTTAAGAGAGAGAGAGAGAGAGAGAGAGAGAGAGAGAGAGAGAGAGAGAGAGAGAGAGAGAGAGAGAGAGAGAGAGAGAGAGAGAGAGAGAGAGAGAGAGAGAGAGTATAGGCCCGTTTGATTTAGCTTATTGATATGTGCTGATGACTTATTACTTATGACTGATAACTTATGACTTATGACTTATGACTTATGAGCTGATGAATGATGCTGTTTGATTTAGTTTTTTTGAAGTGCTGATTAGCTATCATAAGTAAGTACGACTGTTTGATTAATAAGCTGAAAAAGTGTTGAATGAAATTATAAAGACTAAAATAATAATAATAATAATAATAATAATAATAATAATAATAATAATAATAATAATAATAATAATAATAATAATAATAATAATAATAATAATAATAATAATAATAATAATAATAATAATTATTATTATTATTATTATTATTATTTTATTATATTTATATTTATATTATTTTATTATTATTATTATTTTATTATTATTATTTTATTATTATTATTTATAATCGTTATTATTATTTTTATAATCGTTATTATTATTTTTATAATCGTTATTATTTTATAATTATTTTTATTATTATTATTATTATTTTATAATATAATTAATTTTTTAATTATTATTTTTTATTTTTATTGTTTTTTATTTTTATTTTGTTATTTTTTATTATTAATTTTTTAATTTTTAATTTTTTTTTTATTATTTTATTATTATTATTATTATTATTATTATTATTATTATATTATTATTATTAATTTTTAAATTTAAATTTAAATTTAAATTTAAATTTAAATTTAAATTTTAATTTAATTATTAATTTTTATTATTATTATTATTTTATTATTATTATTATTATTATTTTCTTATTTATTTTTTTCTTATTTTTTATTATTATTATTATTATTATTATTATTATTATTATTTTATTTATTATTATTATTATTATTATCATTATTATTATTACTTTTACTGTAAATATTTCACTGTTCACAAGTGCTTTTTTGATCTGAGCACTTTTCTTACTGTTTATGACTTATAAGGGATTTGTGCTTTAAATGACTTGTACATGACTTATGACTTATTTTACAAAAATTGAAATCAAACGATACTAAAATGACTTACAAAAAGTAATAAGTCATAAGCAGTAGGAAATAAGTGATATCGAACGGGCCTATGTGTACCCTTGTCCCTGGGTGTAGAAAATAGAGGCCCTTATAGTTATTCATGAATTGGGCAATTCATAACCCACTACACAACTGGAAATATCCATCAATAATGCCCATTATGCCTGCCATATTTAGATCAGAAAGTCATGATGGAAGTCCTTATCTTTCTTACAAGTCCATGTAAAGAACATTTGGCCATGACATTCTACCGGGCTTCGCTGATGTCTCAAACAAATAGGTTTCCAATTTTCCATAACCATTATTCAATTATTCATTTTAAACTACCAGTAGTACCGTAACTAATTTGATTTGAGCCGGATAAAATTATAAAACGTCAAATTGTTTATACAAAATTTTAACAAAAATATACTCCCTCCGTCCCACTTCATTTGAGACAAAAAAAAGGGCACAACTATTAAGGAATACTAATAAAATAAAAGAAATGTGTGGTAGAAAATGAAAAGAGAAAATGAGTAAATAAGAGTGATTAATAAATCGAAATGGTGGAAAATGAAGAGAGAGAATGAGTGGTGGGGTAGAGTGAATATAAAATTATAAATATTTTGCCATTTTGGGAAGTATCAATTGAAGTGGGACGGACCAAAAAGAAAATAAGTATCAATTGAAGTGGGCCGGAGGGAGTATTCCTGAGGCTCGAACATGATATCTCTAGTTAAGTTAGAATAGTTCAGTAACCAGGTGACATGGAATTTGTTAGTGTTACACCAGTGCTGTCATTGGTGTTGTCTTCTGTATTGCCACACCAGGATTGAATTGTGAGGGAAAAGCTTGGTCATCACCTTGAATAGAAAGAAAATCAGTGTTTTGGAGAGGAATAGACATTTTGACGATAAAAAGCTGGAAAATTTATTTTTCGAAAGTAAGTGTTTGAACACGGTGTTTGCTTATGACAGACACAAGATTTACACGAGAAAACTAGACGCTTCCCGGCAATGGAACCACTGATGACGCCAGATATTTTGGGTGTGTGAATTGATATAGGATATCTGGCTTGATATTTGTTTGTACCTATAACACAATAACAACAAGAAGCACCGTTAAGGACAAAGTCGGATGTTAATCCAGCTCAGGCCCTCGAGTGTGAGAGTAGGATTTTTGAGGTATTTAACTAAGGGAATAAGACTTGAAATGCTTGAGTGTTTGTGTGTTTAGAATTTAGACAATGTGACTTACAAATAGGATTTTTCACTTACCTTGTCCATGGGGACAAAGGTTGATACTTATAGGGAGTGGGAGCTGATCGCTGACGTCAGCCCTAAGGATATCTTTGTCTTTGACCAAGGACACGTGTCCGCATATGGTTGGACCTGGCAGTAAAGTAAGATTCGCTGCAGAGGGATGTCGCTGATGTGGACAGGAATCGTGTACAGAGGAGAGTTGGCGCGGCGCATTAATGGCATAGTAGGTGTTGGTGTAATGCCCTAGGCTTTAGTTATGTTAACTTAAACCGTAATGTATCATCTTTATCCTTGATTATAGAGAAAGATTATTTGATTCATTATATGTTTATATGTTTATTATATTGAACTGCGTCCCTAGTTGTTGTGAACAACTAGTATAAGTTAGTAATGGATAATCATGGAGATGATTATATGCATGAAGATGCACATTACACTTATGGATACTTGCTAGAGAACAAGTATTGGACTTGACCTACTTATGAGATTTATGACATGGTCTGTTGTCATGATTAAATCTCATAATAGTCGTGTTATTGAATTCTTTGTACCTGAGATTATCATCGTCTTTCACATGATGAACATTGTGTTTAATGTAGTCTAACACTATATTTACTATTTAGTCGGATAGCAATAAGGGCTATGTTAGCACGATTGGATTCTTGTAGGAAAGAATGATAAGTCAAGAAGGGATTTGTCCCTCTTATGAAGAGAGATGTTTGCTTGGGCCCCTCGATGAATAGTGTTGATGAAATGTATGGCCATACTCAAGTGATTTGATGGAGATCAAATGCATTTGGATTATCAACATATTCGGAATCGAGAAAGCATTGAACGAAATGAGTTGACATAGACCGTGACTCATGTTCAATTGGACATCGTGGACAAAGGTATTATGACATTGGATCTATCGAGAAATCAAGCTTTGATGTTATATTTAATTGGGTGGACATAATGATTTGCTAGAAGTCACTTATGTCTTGTGATGTCGATGTTTCGACTCACTACCAACATAAATATAATTCCTATTTGGGTCACACACAAAGAACGAATTTGATTCGAGCTGAAATTATGGATTTTGGAGTCATGGGCGACCGCTGAGGTTCTTTATGGGCGACCGCCCACAAGTCAATTGTTGACTTGGGCGACCGCTCAAAGGAACATGGGCGACCGCTCATGAGTAATTCGAAAATTGTACATTAGAGACTGTACAGGTGGGTGACCGCCCAGACCCATGTGGGCGACCGCCCATGTGGGATTTTCGAAGAAGGATAAAAATGCTGTACAACTGGGCGACCGCCCAACCCTTGGTGGGCGACCGCCCAGGTCCCGTTTCAGTAATCCGTTTTTGCTTCGAAAAGGACTTTTCTTCCTAATTGTTAGGGCTATTTATAAAGTATAAATAGGTCCTTTTTCCTTATCTATCAGATACGAATTTAGGGCCTTTGGAACACAAATTTCTTGATTTTGATTGAGAATCAAAGATCAAAACACCCTAGATTCAATTCCATAATCAGCCATAGATTATTGAAAAGTGTTTCAATAATCAAGAGGATCATCTAGCAATCCAACAAGAAGGTGTTCTTGGTTCGTTCGCGTGTGGATCACCATTAGAGGGGGGTTGCTTTACTTCCTAAAGCTTGAAAACTCCATTGTTGATTTCTCACCAAGGTAGAACAAGGAAGGAGAAGATCCAAGCTTCATCAACGGTTCAATGTTTCGAAGGTTGTTCATCGATTCAAATAAGATCCGAATCCAAAATCCGTTATGAAAGATCAACATAATCCCATTAAGGCATGTAAATTCTATTTCATGGTTTTTAACTATTCATGTTAGACAGATCATAGGGCTAGGGTTTTGTTGTTATTTCTAAATCTTCGGCTGTGTTTGTAACCCCAAAATCCAACAGTGATATCAGAGTAACGTCTTATCATGATTAGGTTAAAATTGACATGCTAGATTTAATGTGATTAAATGCTTTACATGCTATATGTGAAATAGATCTATGATTTTATGTGTGTTGTTTTTTAGAAAAAAAACAAGTATATATGATATACCATTATTATGATTAATAATTGGTTAATGTGATTAGTCTTTTACATGAGATATCTGTCTATTTAATTTGATTAAAGTAGATTGATAAATTCTCAAAATTGAAACAAATTGTTTGTTTAGGCAAGAGAGGTGTCTTGTGTTAATGGTTAACACAAGAAAGTGGTTTAAAAGGAAACAAAAAGTAGGTAAAGCAAAGATTGCTAAACCTAGGGCAAAAGTTTCCAAAGCCGAAGAGGCTAGACCCAAAGTGTCTCAAAAGGATGCATTTTGCTACCATTGTAATGAGATTGTCATTGAAAGCAAAGTTGCAAGGCTTATTAGGAAGGCCTAAAAGGTGAAGAAGGGCAATATGATTGCTACTACTTCAGGTATCTATATGATAGATATTTTTCTTTCGACTTCTTGTTCTTGGGTATATGATACCGGATTGTATCCCACATTTGTATAAATGTGCAAGGAACATAGAATAGAAAGCTACTCAAAGAAGGTGAATTAAACCTATGCGTGGGAATGGAGCAAGAGTTTCTACATTAATCATAGGGACTTATGAAATCAATTTACCTAGTGGACTAGTACTTGTTTTGAACAAGTGTTACTACGTTCCGAATTTGAGTAGGAGTATTATTTTTGTTTCTTATATGGATGATGAAGAATATAATTTTCTTATTGAGAATAAGAAGTTTTATATTCATTTAATGATATGCCTTATTGTATTGCATATGTCATTGAATGATCTTCATATCCTTGGTGTTAAGAAACAAAATAATATTGAAAATATCTATAATATAAGTGAGAAATCTAAACCGAATAATATGAACAACACGTTCATATGGCATTGCCAGTTTGGTCAAATAAATAAGAAACATATATCTAAACTTCATTAACATGGACTTTTAGACTCATATGATTTTGAATCATTTGAGGAATGTGGATCTTGTTTATTAGGATTATTGACCAAACCATCCTACACTAAGAGTAGTGGGAGGGCTAGTGACTTATTGTTCTTATACATGAGATGTATATGGACTATTAAGCAGCATTGCTAGGGGAGAATTTCGATATTTCATCACATTCACTAGTGACTTATCTATATATGACTATGTCTATCTGATGAAGTCCAAAGGTGAATCGTTTGAGATGTTTCGAACATTTTAAGATGAAGTACAAAACCACTTGGAAAAATATTAAAGCACTTCGATCCGATCGTGGTGGAGAATATTTGAGCCAAGAGTTTGACAATCATCTCAAAACTGTGAAATCGTTTTAGAGTTGACTCCACCCGGAACACCACATTGTATGGTGTGTCTGAGAGGAGGAATTGAACCTTGTAGGACATGGTTCTTTCGATGATGTGTCAAGTTGATTTTCCTATTTCCTTTTGAGGATATGCATTAGAAATAATGTGGTTACACTGAATTGTGTCCCTACTAAATCGGTTCCTTAGTCCCCACATGAGATGTGGCATGGAAGAAACTTAGTTTGTCTTTCATGAAAATTTGATGTTGCAAAACTTATATGAAGAGACTTGTCTCCGATAAGTCAGCGCCAAATCTGACAAGGTTATTTTCGAAAATTAATATTACAACCGCAAAAAGAACAAAATATTTGTTGCTCTGTATGATTCATTTCTTGAGAAATTGTCTCTCAATAAAGAATCTAGTGGGAGTAAAATTAATCTTGAAGGAGTTCAAGAATCTGAAAATGACATGGATCCAAGAGTAGAGACGGAACCAAGTTCACAAAGAATTGTGGAACCGGTTCAAGATGCACAAGTCCATCGTAGATCGGATAGGTTACGATCTGAACTCAAGAAATATTGATTTCTCGTATCGAAAAGTAATAAAGTGGAAGTCATTGAGAATGACGATCCTACTTCCTATCTTGAGACGATGTCCACTCCTAATTCGGATAAATGGTTAGGAACCATGGAGTCCGAATTACAATATATGTTTGATAATCAAGTTTGGAACTTGATTGAGCTACCTGAAGGTGTAAAAACTAAAGGGTGCAAGTAGGTCTTCAAGATCGACATGGAAGGGAAGGTGTATACTTTCATGGCTAAGGATTGTAGCAATGGGATTTAGGCATATTCATAGTACTGACTATGTTGAAACCTTTTTGCCAGTTACAATGCCAAAGTCTATTAGAATTTCAATTGCCATAATCACATATTATGACTATGTGATATGACAAATGGATGTCAAACGACTTTCTTAAAATGGAAAGATTATTAAGGATGTGTATAGTACACAACCCGAAGTTTTGTCGATCCAAGAAATTCTAATAAAGTATGCATGTTGCGAAGATTTATGAGATGGGTTGAAGCAAGCTTAAAGAAATTGTAATCTTCATTTTGATGAATCGGTCAAAGAGTTTAACTTCATCAAGTATGAAGATGAACCTTGTGTATGCATGAAATTCAGTGGGAGCGTAGTATTATTTCTATTGTCTTATTACAATGATATCTTACTCATTGGAAAAATGAAGTTCTGACACTTAAGACTGTCAAGTCTTGATCAAGGAAAGTTCTCTCAATGAAAGATATGTGTGAAGCCGCTTACATCCTTGGTATCAAGATCTATAGAGATAGATCTAAAAGAATAAATTGATTTGAGTCAAAGTACTCACATTGACAAGGTTCTTAGAAGAGTCTAAGAAAAGTAACTTGTTAATGGATAATGGTGTTTCTCTTAGCAATACTCATTGTCTTATCACAATTGATGAGCAAAAGGAAATAAATGAAGTTCCATATTCTCCGGCATTTGGATTTGTCATGTATGCCATGATTTGTACTAGACCCAACGCCTCGTGTGCTATAAGCATGACAAGTCGATACCAATCTGATCCTGATATGAACCATTGGAAGGCAGTTAAGACGATCCTTAAGTACTTAAGAAGAATTAAGGGTACGTTCTTGGTATTCGAATGGTTGGAAGTTAATCTTATTGTAAGGGTTACATAGATGCTAGCTTCCAAACTGACAAAGTTAATTTAAAATCGCAATTAGGATTTGTGTTTATGCTTATTGGAGGTGCGGTTTTGGTTGGAAGAGTTCCAAGCAGAAAATCATAGCCGATTCTACTACTAAGGCCGAATCTTAGCAACATATGATGTAGCTAAAAGAGGCAGTTTGGATCAAAAGTTCATTTAGTGTATTGGAAATGTTCCAAGTATCACTAATCGGTGGAACTTTGTTGTGATAATTGTGGTGTCATTTGTGCAAGCAATGGAACCAAGGTCACAACAGCGATCCAAACACACACTTAGACATTTTTCAAGAATTCATAAGAATGAGAAGACGTTAAGATATGCAAAGTATCAACCGATGATGACATTAGGGATTCACTTACAAAGACCCTCGCACAGGCAGAAGCATGATGGTCATGTTAGGTCCATGGGTATTCGATACATAGATGGAGCCTAGTGCAAGTGGGAGATTGTTGGTGTAATGCCCTAGGCTTTAGTTATGTTTAACTTAAACCGTAATGTATCATCTTTATCCTTGATTATAGAGAAAGATTATTTGGTTCATTATATGTTTACATGTTTATTATATTGAACTGCGTCCCTAGTTGTTGTGAATAACTAGTATAAGTTGGTAATGGATAATCATGGAGATGATTATATGCATGAAGATGCACATTATACTTATGGATACTTTCTAGAGAACAAGTATTGGACTTGACCTACTTATGAGATTTATGACATGGTCTGTTGTCATGATTAAATCTCATGATAGTCGTGTTATTGAATCCTTTGTACCTGAGATTATCATCGTCTTCCATATGATGAACGTTGTGTTTAATGTAGTCTAATACTATCTTTAGTCGGATAGCAATAAGGGCTATGTTAGCACGATTGGATTCTTGTAGGGAAGAATGATAAGTCAAGAAGGGATTTGTCCCTCGTATGAAGAGAGATATTTGCTTGGGCCCCTCGATGAATAGTGTTGATGCAATGTATAGCCATACTCAAGTGATTTGATGGAGATCAAATGCATTTGGATTATCAACATATTCGGAATCGAGAAAGCATTGAACGTAATGAGTTGACATAGACCGTGACTCAATTGGACATCGTGGACAAAGGAATTATGACATTGGATCTATCGAGGAATCAAGCTTTGATGTTATATTTAATTGGGTGGACATAATGATTTGCTAGAAGTCACTTATGTCTTGTGATGTCGATGTTTCGACTCACTATCAACATAAATATAATTCCTATTTGGGTCACACACAAAGAACGAATTTGATTAGAACTGAAATTATGGATTCTGGAGTCATGGGCGACCGCTGAGATTCTGCATGGGCGACCGCCTACAAGTCAATTGTTGACTTGGGCGACCGCTCAAAGGGACATGGGCGACCGCTCATGAGTAATTCAAAAATAGTGCATTAGAGACTGTACAGGTGGGCGACCGCCCATCCCCATACGGGCGACAGCCCATGTGGGATTTTCGAAGAAGGATAAAACCGCTGTACAACTGGGTGACCGCCCAACCCTTGGTGGGCGACCGCCGAGGTTCCGTTTCAGCAATTTGTTTTTGCTTCGAAAAGGACTTTTCTCCCTAATTGTTAGGGCTATTTATAAAGTATAAATAGGTCATTTTTCCTTATCTATCAGATACGAATTTAGGGCCTTTGGAAACACAAATTTCTTGATTTTTTATTAAGAATCAAAGATCAAAACACCCTAGATTCAATTCCATAATCAGCCATAGATTATTGAAAAGTGTTTCAATAATCAAGAGGATCATCTAGCAATCCAACAAGAAGGTGTTCTTGGTTCATTCGCGTATGGATCACCATTAGAGGGAGGTTGCTTTAGTTCCTAAAGCTTGAAAACTCCATTGTTGATTTCTCACCAAGGTAGAACAAGGAAGGAGAAGATCCAAGCTTCATCAACGGTTCAAAGTTTCAAAGGTTGTTCATCGATTCAAATAAGATTTGAATCCAAAATCCGTTATGAAAGATCAACATAATCGCATTAAGGTATGTAAATTTTATTTCATGATTTTTAACTATTCATGTTAGACGGATCATATGGCTAGGGTTTTGTTGTTATTTCTAAGTCTTCGGCTGCGTTTGTAACCCCAAAACCCAACAGTGTTATCAGAGCAACGTCTTATCATGATTAGGTTAAAATTGACATGCTAGATTTAATGTGATTAAATGCTTTATATGCTATATATGAAATAGATCTATGATTTTATGTGTGTTATTTTTGAGAAAAAAACAAATATATATGATATACCATTATTATGATTAATCAGTGTTCTAAAAATCGGCCTAGGCGGCGCCTAGGCGCTAGGCGGCGGCCGGGCGCCGCGACTTTAGGCTAGGCGGGGCAATTAGGCGCTAGGCGGGCTAGGCGGGGCTAGGCGGGCTAGGCGGGGCTAGGCGGGCTAGGCGGTCTAGGCGGCTGGGCGGGCTGGGCAGGATTAGGCGGGACTAGGCGGGGCTAGGCGGGGCCTAGGCGGGATTGGGCGGTCTAGGCGGTCGAAGAGTTGGCGTTCGAGTTTTTAGATGCGTTCGACCATAACGAGTGTAACTTTTGATTCCGGAGGAGTTACGGGACGCATAGCATATCAAAACGACCGTCTTTTCGAGAGGAACAAAAGTTATGGGCTATGCCCCCTGAGCGGCCCATAAATAGGCCAAAAAACGCTTCTAAGGGCCTCAAAAGGCCTTCTGAAGTTTTTATCTGTTTTTTCATTGTTTTGGACCTTTTCGTAATTTTGCAGTTTTAGGGTTTCTTTTCAGTAGGGTTTTTTCCAGACTTTATATACTTTATGTTAGGGTTTTGAGAAATGACGCCGTCTTCTAATGTTATGGTTCAATGACCGAAATGCCCTGACCCATAGTTGAGTTGTTCAAGATTTATACATTTATCCTCTTGAATTTGACACTATGGACAGAAACTAAGAAATATATATAAAAATGTGAGTAAATTCGCGGCCCCGCCTAGGCGCTCTAGGCGCTAGGCCCGGCCTCGCCGCCTAGGCGCCGCCTAGCGATTTTTAGAACCTTGTGATTAATAATTGGTTAATGTGATTAGTCTTTTACATGGGATATTTGTCTATTTAATTTGATTAAAGTAGATTGATAAATTCTCAAAATTGAAACAAATTGTTTATTTAGGATTTGATGTTCGTTTTTATATGATTAACATGATTATTTGAATCCGTATATTTTGAGAATGGAATAATTATGTAGTTAATAATAGTTATTTATTACATGATTATTGGTAAGATCCTAAAGTAGGATTTTATGTGAAAATCCCATGTTTATGATAATGTTCACATAAGTTTCATATACAACCATGCGATGTTTGTTATTTGTAAAATCTTCTAAATATTTAAGTCTTATGTCATTTCTTGATTAGAACACTTGTGAAATTTTAGGGTATTTGATGTAGTTTTGACTCAGTTGGGTGCATCTTATATCTTAATTTGTGAGCAAGATGAGATAATGGTTGATGTAGTTTTGACTCAGTTAGGTGCATCGTTCCATGTCTCATACGTTTGAGAAAGGTTTTGACTTAATTGGTGCTTTCAAATGAGATTTGATCCAAGGCATAGATGAGATTTAAAACATATTTTTTACATATAATGTCTAAGGAAATCTCATAAAAGATCTAAGAGTCATATAATGATATGATTGATGTTATCTACCTAAATAGCTTAATTTCGGGCATTGACTCAGTTAAACCAAAATCAAGTGAAATATGGATCTTAGCCTAGGGATGGCCAAACCGGACCGGAATCGGATCGGAATCGGAAAATCGGATCGGAACCGAACCGGAAAAGCCCGGAACCGCCATAAACCGTCACAAAAATCGAAACCGGGGTAACCAGAACCGGTTTGGAGCCGAGCCGGTTAAGGGTCACCAAAATGGTGAATCGGACCGGAAAAAGCCCGAAACCGGACGAAAATTCATTGTTTTTCAATAAAATCGGCCCGAAATCGGATCGGAAAAAGCCCGAAATCGGACGAACCGGGGAGAAAACCGGAACCGAATTAACCGGAACCGTGAGCAATCCGGGCCGGTTAAGGGTCATACATTTTCCGAACCGAAACCGGGCCCGGAACCGGTTTTGGTCATCCCTATCTTAGTCCACTATAATTATATGATACATGCTTGTATTAGAAGGTGTATAATTTAGTGGGATTATTTGTGAAATATATTATTTGCTCTTAGATGGTAAATGTGTTGGTATTGATATGTGGTCATATGATTTGCATATTTTGTTGTAGAAATAGCATTACACAATAAATTGCGATTCGTCCTTATGAAGGACAAAGTTCGAAAAGAACGGTACAAGTTATTCTGATTTGATCAGATGCTCAAGAAGTGTTCTTAAGCAAAATTGTACATTCTTGACGAATCAGTTCCTGCTGAACCCAATGCAAATGTTGCAAAGGACAAATAAGAAGCAACATTAGAAACATGTGATGATTCTAATGATATTGCTTGCCTTATACTTGCCACCATGCTTAAAGGATCTTATGAAGGACCTTGAACACATGGAAAGATAATTTTGTTCTAGCACAACGCACAAAGGAAATGTTCCAAGTGCAAGCTAGGCAAGAGAGGTTTGTTGTGTTAATGGTTAACACAAGAAAGGGGTTTAAAATGAAACACAAAGTAGGTAAAGCAAAGGTTGCTAAACTTAGGGCAAAAGTTGCCAAAGCCGAAGAGGCTAAACCCAAAGTGTCTCAAAAGGATGCATTTTGCTACCATTATAATGAGATTGTCATTGGAAGCAAAGTTGCAAGGCTTATTAGGAAGGCCTAAAAGGTGAAGAAGGACATTACTACTACTTCAGGTATCTATATGATAGATATTTTCCTTTCGACTTCTTGTTCTTGGGTATATGATACCAGATTGTATCCCACATTTGTTCAAATGTGCAAGGAACATAGAATAGAAAGCTACTCAAAGAAGGTGAATTAAATCTATGCGTGGGAATGGAGCAAGAGTTGCTACATTAACCATAGGGACTTATGAAGTCAATTTACCTAGTGGACTAGTACTGGTTTTGAACAAGTGTTACTACATTTCGAATTTTAGTAGGAGTATTATTTTCGTTTCTTATATGGATGATGAAGGATATAATTTTCTTATTGAGAATAAGAAGTTTTATATTCATTTAATAAAACCTTTTTGCCAGTTACAATGTCAAAGTCTATTAGATTTTCAATTGCCGTACTCACATATTATGATTGACAAATGAATGTCAAACGACTTTCTTAAAATGGAAAGATTATTAAGGATGTGTATAGTACATAACCCGAAGTTTGTCGATCCAAGAAATTCTAATAAAGTATGCATGTTGCGAAGATCCATGAGATGGGTTGAAGCAAGCTTAAAAGAATTGGAATCTTCATTTTGATGAATCGGTCAAAGAGTTTGACTTCATCAAGTATGAAGATGAACCTTGTGTATGCATGAAATTCAGTGAGAGCGTAGTTGTAAGTGCTCCAATTTGAGCTTGTTAGAATTTTCGTTATAAAATTAACGAAAGTTATAACATTTCTAACAATTCCTAACTATCCTAACATTTCTAACAAAGGGAGGGTAGAATGGGCATTGCCAAATGAAGTTAAACCAAGAAAAGCATCTTAAAAAGCAAAACAAAAGAATAAAACCATAAATAGAAAATTTGGAAACACAAAAACCGGGCCATTAATTTGGTTTTTTTGAATTTTTATTCTTCTGTCCAAGGCTGGAGGTAATTAATGAACAAGGTGCACGCCATCGGCCTTGTCCGCGCGGATACGTTTGCTATTTTCAGAGGGCTATAAATTGAGCCCTCCAGTCACAAAAATGAGGAGGAAGAACACAATAGCAACGAAGTTCTGGCGAAATATAGAGAGAAAACAGTGAGAATTCTCAAGAATTGTCACATTTTTCTCTCCAATCTTTCCCAACTCATACTCATCCACTCACTCTCATATTAAACCCCTAAACACTTATACACTCAAGCCAAACACTCAAGAACACAAGGAAGATTGGTAAACCCTCCTCTTCCTAACCCTAAATCTCATCCATGCATGCATCTTCAAACTACAAAATGTAGTTCTTTCATCTTCTTTCTCTAGATCTAAGAAGATCACCATGGAAGACCATCTCCATGGATGATCTTCTACAAAGATCAACATTATTTTCAAAGCTTTTCTTTCTTACTTGCAAAAATGCACTTTCAAAACCCTAAAAAACCATTTTCAAGCACTAAATCTTGATTTCAAAGGGTAAAATCCCCCTCCCCAAGCAAATGAAATGCTTGGTCCTAATGTACCCCAAGGATGGTTTGGTATAGTTGATTCACCACTAAAATGTCTAGTGATCACTAACCAAAACCTAGGGAAATGGGGACAAGCATGGATGCAAAACCCCCCTTAAAATCATATTTTCTTTCTTGAGAAGTTGCTGTCCAGTAGCAATTTTCTCAGACCTCAGTCCATGGTCTTAATTTTTGGACACAGATGAACTTGGAATTTGGTGTTGACTACAAAATACTTTTTGTAGCCAACATCCAGAGATTTCCAGACATATTTTTACCTTATTTTTTGGGTGAGTAAAACTCCTCTTTTCAAATTTTCTTTCAGAGGCTAGTTCATCAGCTTCTGGGAATCCAGATCTCATATCTGAAGTTTCCAGAAGGTTTTGACCCCTCAAATCTTCTCCAAAATGGAAAATTCCTTCGCACAAACTTTATTTAAGGTGTCTAGAACAACTTTCATTCTCTGAGTTTATCCATATTATGAAGTTTTAAGACCCTTGAATCCCTTTCAAAATCAAAGGTCCACTGCCTTTTTCATTCTGGCAGAAATGGCTCTCAACTTCAAAAGGTCTTTTGAGTACCAAATCTCAAACCAAAAATTCTCCAAAAAATCATGGGATCAGTTTAAAGTCTTAAAAAGACATCCCAATTTTTACTTTTTCCAGTTTCAACTTACTTTGGCCAAAACACATACACTCACACACACACAAATGATTTTCAGCTTGGAAGACTCGTTTTACGAGGCGCGTCGGGTGCACACTAACGTCCTTCCCGACGCGTAACATGACCTCCGAACCTAAATCTCTGATCTCGGGCTTTTTTCAAAGTTTTGGCCCTCAAAATTAAAATGGCGTGGCGACTCCGTTTTTTCCGGTTTTATTTGGTTTTTCAAAGAAACGCAAAAATCGAATTTTTCCCGCGAAAAAGGCAACACACATCGTTACAGTGGCGACTCCGCTGGGGACTAAGCTTTTTAATAAAAAATGGTATTCGGTATATTGGTGGAAACCACTAAATTTCCCGTTATCGTCTCCTAACACGAGTCGGGGATAAATTGTGGTCTAACAATCCCACGTACCGGTATCACCGTTTTCAAAAAAAAAAAAGCTTTTGAGGGTCAAGCTTCCGTCCCGGCTTTGAAAATCATTTTTGTGTGTGTGTTGATTTTTTGCACAATTTTCATGTTGTTTTGGCCGCCTCGGAGAAAGTCAAAATTTTGACTGTCGGAATAATGTCCCTAACTGTCGGAATTTCCGTGCTTACGTGCTTATGTGCTCATCAAAAAAAAAATCAAAAAAAAAAAGGGATTTTCAAAAAAAAAAGAGAAAATTTCCAAAAAAAAATCATGCATCATATTTTTTAAGACACATAAAAAATTTCTATTTTACTCAGAAAAAGAATATAGACTGCTTGCACACTACGCGCACGTGACCGTACACTGCACACTACGTCCTTAACAGGGAAATCCTTGTCGCGGTCCGTTTGGTCTTATTACGCCTCTCGGATGAGCACGGGACTACCCAAACATCCCATGGAGCCTCGTGTCGACCATGCACTTGTCCGTGACACACTTTGTCAGAGACCCGGTTGGTTTTTAGTCCGTTACTGTGTCATGCCCCCGTCAAGCAGGTGTATAGACCTTTCCTTTCAAGCCTTTGTCGGCATACCGACTCAATATCTCTCGGGTCCCTATCGATCGCTAATCGGTCGAAGTTACGCGGTTTTCCGCCGCGGGCTTTGACCAAGATATTGACCGGCGCCTTGACTTCGGCTCGGCGGCACAAATTATGCACGACTCCCGGCATTGACACCGAGTCATCAAGGATTAATGACTATTCCATGCCTAATTACGGCTTAGCGACGACAAGTCAAGATCAATCTTGGACGCTTATCGGTCCAAATCATGCGCAGGCTTTTCGTCGAGCCCTCGGACATGATCTTGACTTTTGGTCGGCTTTGTCCGTAATTTACATCGAATGCTCGTTAAGACTCGATTACCCGCGGACTTTTAGGATCGTTTTCTTTCGGTCGGTGGGACCCGCTTGCCCTATAGGACCCTCGCCCGGGGCATCCACCCCTGGGAGGTCGAAATACGGGTGGAATACGAGGGGCTTATAGACGTAGTGACGGGGCCCACTGATCCAGAATCGAGTAGTTTGCGAAAAGAAGAGCAATCTTTTCCAACCGATTAGGATAATAAAACATGTTTTAAGTAAACGTGAACAAATAAGCGCATGTTGCATGAGCCTAAAGCCTAAACACCTACCCTCCTTCCATTCCCAGGACATCGAACCTTCATGTCCTTTCCCCATGACTCCGCACAAAGCTTGGTTTCGGGCACCGGAGTCACCGTTTGATCAGGTTGGGAAGAGTCGCGCGTCATCGGCTTCGCCGTTTGTTCCGACTCCGGGTTTGAGAATGTATGCATCGGCCGGTAATGATGGGGATAACGTCACTCCGCCTCCGGGACCCCTCGGGACGAGCAACGGTGGAATCGGCTAGCGTAACGAGATGAGGTTACGGCAGGAAGCACGGCTAAACGGCCTTATGGAGGCTATTAAGAGTCACGGTCGGCCGCCGGCCTCAATCCCGATGGCACCTTCACCGTGGAAGAAGAGCGAGGATGCCAACCCCACTCTCGGTCGCCACGACTACACCGGGATGCCGCCACCCACCTCCTATGGTGCCACTACCGTAACCCATGCTCCTCGATTTTCGGGTCGGCCGGCTCCCGAACCACGAGACCACCGGATCCATGCGGCAGAAGCGGACAAATCGGTGGGGGCAAAATCGATACGGAATGTCTTCTCATGGTTGGGGCTATCTCGGAATGCCACGGCTAATCGGGATCCCTCCTCGGTTCGGAACCGATCAATCCGGACCCTCACGGCAACGGCCGCGGTTCGGAATGCCGCCACACGGCAGTTCGGGCCACGATCGGGAGCCCCTCCTCGGGAAACGATACTAGTTAAATTTGCTCCTCACACAAATCCATTCCTCACTCGAGACTTCTATGGGTTACCAAGCCTCCATCCGGTGTCATCCGAATCACCGGGACCGCAGTACCCCGGGTTACACACCTTCACCACAAGGCGGCCCACGCAATTCAACAATCGGGACGGCGGCCCGCACTCAAGCCTACTTACGGGCCCCACTGGAAATCCAAGTTATCCGGCCACATCGGGGCTGCCCCCACCTACTTTGCCGGTTGAAAATCAACGGCAAGCCGCAAGGTTCTATCCTTTTGCTCGAGGCTCCTACTCATGCTCCCGAGGGTAACTCGGCCCGGGACGGGTTTCACCTACGTCCGGGACCGGCCGTTCCCTCCACTGGTCTGCCTCCGGTGGTAGCTCCTCTCTCTAGCTCAACCACTAGCTTGAATGCCATGGTTCCGCCACAAGACCCTCATCCGGCCCTGGTTCATGGAACAACACAAGGAAATGAAAGCGCAGATCGCGAACCGATCGCCAAGAAGTCCGCCTTCCAGGCCTACTGAGACCGGACTCCATTGTTCCCTTTGCCCCACAAATTCGTGATGCCAAATCTGGATCTCTTTGATGGGACCGCATGTCCCAAAACCCATTTGGACACATATACCTTGGCGATGAAAGCGAAAGGATGTACCAATCGGCGGTGGTGACTATTTCGATCTATCCTTGAAGTCCGGTGCCTTAAAGTGGTTCTTCCGTTTGAAACACGAAGCCGGGGCCACATGGGACCAAATTACCAATGCCTTCACGAGAAAAATATAAGGCCAACTTGGAATGGGAAACAAATAGGGTTGACCTACAAACAACGGTGCGGCGTCTGATGAGAATGTTGGGGACTTTTACAAGCGGTGGAATCGGAAACTCGGTGAAATGGCCATCCCTCCTTCCGAAGAGGAACAACTGGACATCTTCCGGTCATGCTTGAAACCACATGCGAGAGCCTCCTCGGTCACTTCCCATACTCGGACTTGCGGGCCATGGTTAACTCTGGCTGACTAAGTTTGAAAAGGCCTACAATCGCAGCCAGCTGCTTTGCACGCCTACGAGATATCGGGCTCCTCCTGCAAACACTGCCCCTGCTCTGCCAAAGGCAAAGAGACGATTAACTATGCGGGACGGGAATGTAATAACACGACTCCTTTTGCTCCCGGGGAAACCGGCCGAGCCCGGACCAGCGGGTCATAAATCTCGAAAACTTTGGAATGCCTGAATGACATCTTTAGGGGCCCGGTGAAAGAAGGCTTCTTTGCGGCCTTTGGAGAATTTCCAACCCGGAAATCCGAATGCTCCGGAAGTGGATACTACAAAGTATTGTGCCTTTCATCAAGCTCACGGACATCGGACGGCAGTTTGCTTTACTCTGAAAAAGGCAATTCAGGGGGCTAATAGAGCAAGGAAGGTTGGAAGGCCCCGAGGGCCCAACACGATCAAAAATCCGGCCGCCACGGAACCATAATCGAGTGAATATGATTGAATGCGGAGAATCTTCACACGCCCGGGAAGATGCTTGATGAAGGTCCCCGAATACCGTGGCCAATCTCGTCGAGGATCCACTGTCGGATTCCCCTCGGCCTCGAGGATATCGAACGAATCAACCCATCTTGGTCTCATGTCGGAGACTCCTTGCAAGAATACGAGGCCCGTTATTTTTCGGGTAAAGGGAAGGCCGATACCGAGAAGAAGCTGGGGCTTTTCCATTCAAAATATGAGAGGACCATTTACACAAGATGGTTAGAACAATCGAGAAGAATCGAGCAAGAAAGCTTCCGGCGGGCACATGTCGGGGCTTATCGGCAAAGAGGCCGAAAAGCATGCGGAGCTAGTACACTTCTCGCAAATTGGCTTTGGGAGAGCCGAATATGATCCAGAGAACAGTGAAGAATCGGAAGAGGAGGATTCCTTCTATATCCTACACAGCGTCAAATATGTGCCGCCCCCTCTCACTCTTCCCCCGCAATTTACGGGAGGAGAAGGCTGAATCGCGATTACCATCACTTAGGGAATGGGAGCATATGACAACTTCGCGGCTGCACGCACGCCCTCTTCCCTAACAGATTTGACCGTCGCTCTCTCTCGGTGAAATTCCCGGTGGTATGGGAAGAAGATTAGATGACGATGATGACGATGACGATGATGATGACGAGAGCGAAGAGTCAGGCGAGACCCCGATCAGGAAACAATGCAGGAGCGATCATGCCGAGAAATGAGCCCGTGGGAGCCGGGCACAATGGTTGGTTATCGGCAAGCTGACGACGAAGAAACTTCGGAAGACGAATATGAGACCGAGGACATGAAGGCCATGAAGTTTCATGGATGCGAGCACGTGGATGTCTTAGAATTCAACACCGCATACCATGCTTTGGGGAAAGGGTTTCGGGTGTCCGATCCAGCCGATAGTCGAAGATACGATCGAAAGAGGAAAATTAACTCCCATCCGCCCAAATGAGAAAATAACCATGATTAGATCAAATCCACCCCGAGAACAAAGTAACACTCCTTGTCGGGGTTACCCAAGAAGAGTCACCTTCCCCGAATGTATGACGGCTTTCGAGAGAAGTCCTAGAAACCGGCATAATACCGGATGCGCCTCCCACACGAGAACGCTATAATCATCTCCAACTACGAATATTACGAGAAAGGAACCGGAATGGCACACTATACCGGGATGAGATCGAAAAGCCGCGAGTCAGGACAATAGCGACTCTTGTTGCATGATAACAATGAACAAGGCCGGCCATGAGAATGAATCGGAGGACGCCCTAGCTCACGTGGGCCATCCAAGGGGCAACAACACAACCCCAAACCCAAAGCTTTGTGACTTGGGAAGCGGTTATAAGGGCCGCCCGGGAAGGACGTCTACGGCTCAAGCTCGGCCCGCACCGTTGCCGAGCTCCGCAGGACCAGTGGCCAATAGCGAAACAGGGCTCCCCCATTAACGTTGGCGGCATTGAAGAAATCCGGTCAAGAGACGGCGATGAGGAAGTTAATCTGTTGACCCGCTCCGGGCAAATTTTCCAAGGAAATCCCAAGGCGTATAAGAAGGCCACGAGATCAAGCACCAAAAAAAGAAGATCGCCGCCCCTATGCTAAGGCCAGTGAAACTCCGGACCACAGAAAAAGAGTGATCCCGTGCTCACTCGGTTGAAGCAAACACAGGGCCAACATTTCCCTCTGGTCTCTACCACTCGCCGTCTTATCCCCATAAGGCGAAGCCGGGAAGAAAGCAGCTCGCACTCTCGTGCCTATTGATGCTACTCCGATGATGTGGTACGGTGATTGGAAACATCCACTACGGGAACATAATCACTTTCACGAGATCTCGACCTCCCTCAATTTGGGGCTGATCATAATGAGCCTCTCTTCATCACGGTCCGGCCTAGATGAACGACGCCTCCTCGGGTCTGGTTGATAATGGGTCCGGAATGAACATTCTTCCAGCCAAAGATCATGAGCTTGCTTGATATCAAGACTACGAGACTTGAAGCCTTCTTCTCTCACGGTCAAAGCACGACTCAACATCCCGAGCAGTCCTCGGAGTCGCCACTTTAGACCTCTGGTTTCGACGAGAAATTGATACTGTGGAATTCCGGAGTTATCGACATCCCGATTACTTTCAATGCCTGTTTGAAGACCTTAGGCTGCACCAAGTCAAAGGGGTCGCCTCGAAGCCTCCACCAGCCGGTGTGTGAAATTCGTCTCGAATGGGGATCCGACTTGACCATTTACGAGATTTAGTCACTTTAGGCACGGATACGGGTACGGAATACCTATTACGGAAATCAAACATGACGAGGAAGGTCACATGCTAACGGGCTTCACGGTCGAGCCTCCCAAGGCCCAAGTGTGCAACATAGATCGACGGCCACTCGGGATAAAATCCCACCGGTCTTGAAAATGATGAGAAAAATGAGCTATCTACGGCCTCGATGCAGGGAAGCGCCCAACAAGGAACTTTTCAAACTCATCGAAGTGAAAGGACAAAATACTCGCCACGGCTGGGATATGAGGCCTCCCGGTGGACAACTGCGAAAGCGGAAAGAGATTTGAAGGCGCCACGGAAAGATCCGGTTGACAACCCTAAATCTCTCCCCTTGAGTCCTAATTTGGTGACTACTTTGTAAAGGGTCCCACACAACCGGGAAACATCACGAGCCCACTCCTAAGGAAGGATGGCTAAAGCTACGGGATAGCCTCAACAAGCTTTAGAGGAACCAAGGCTAACCGGTCCGTAGAATGTTCTCGACCTACCCAAGATACTCCGGGGCTACCACTTTACCATGAAGAGTGAGTATACCTTCGAGGCGTGCTCCGACTCCGGTGGAGCAGGTTCGAGAAGCTTACCACCACAAACCCATTGCCCAGAAGATCCGAAACTCCGAATTCGAACTGAGTACCGCCAAAAGCTAAGGCCACGGAATTTCCTCAAATGATTGGGATGGTGCGGTTATGCAAAGAATTGTTCGAAGAAGAAGTCCAGTGCCGAGACTGATTGATCTCGGCTCGGTCCAAGAGATGATAGCAGCAATTGAGAAGGGAAAACAAAAACAAAGACAGCGGTTCCCGAGTCATGAGGCCACCAACAAAGAAAGCCGCTAAAAAATTGGGAAAACCTCTCGGGCCCGTCCGCGACTAAGGAGGAAATGATCACCAAGCTTGGATTGGTACCCCGTCCCTTTGTGTCAATCTAGGACAAGTCCTCCCGGTCTCTCTCTGTTAAGATCGAGTCTCTAGGGTCGTCCGATGGCCTTACGCCCGAAGACTACGAAGTCTGTAGCAAGCACCGTATTCCACTTTCGTTTTCAATGAAATGACGAACCTTCTCGAGTATCCCTTGATTGCCACTACTAATGATGAATTAATTAACAAAAAAAAACTTTTAATAATAATTCATTAGATAAAGAAGCGTACATATTAAACAAAAAAAAAAATCAAACAACAAAAAAAATCTTCAAGCAAAGTTGTCGGGAAGAGGAAAATCGGGCCCAAGCCGCCGAAGAGATTTTGACGAGTGTGAATTTGGGAACTCATGAAGAGCCTAAAGAGACGCAGATTGGTCATTTCTTCGAAGGAAGTGGAAAGGATGCTCGCAAAATCCTACAAAATCCTCAATTCAAAGAAAGTTGCCCTCTTCATCAAAGAAAACATCATGTGCAGATACGGCCGCCACTAAATCATTTCGTATAATGGATCCCACTTCAAGGGGAATGTGACAGTTGCCGCGTAATTCCGAATAACCCGTCACAAGTCATCACCCTACAGTGCCCCAAACCAACTAGGGAGCCGCCGAAGCAAAGCAAACAAGACTACGGAAAATATCATCCGAAGATGGCCGTCCAGGCGTAGATTGGCCCGAGAAGTTACACTGCACTCGGGGGCGTAACACGCCGAACGGCAACCGGGGAAACACCTTGCCCTCACATACGGAATGGAAGCCGTACTCCCAATCGAGCCGGAAATACCCTCGCTCCGTATACCGCCGGAAAGCCGATCAACGAGGTCGAATGGCTCCGCAGTCGCCATGACGAATTGGCCCTACCGGACGGAACGCCGACCGAAGGCCATGGAACACATCCGGCCTACCAAGGAAGGATGGCCGAGCCTTCGACAAGAAAGTAAAGCATCGGGAGATCCGAGAAGGTGATCTCGTTCTAAAAGAAAAGCCCCCATCCGTATCAACCCTCTCGGCAAATGGGAGCCTCGTATGTGGTCGGGCCATATGCCGTCCGTAAGATCTTCTCCGGAGGAGCCATGCAACTTGCACCTCGACGGGAATCCCTTTGTACACCCAAATCCGAATGGTGACAAGTCGCGCAGATACTACGCAGAAAAAAAAAAAAAATCAAACAAAAAAAAAAACAACAAAAACAAAAACAAAAAAAAAGAGTGCTAAAAGAGTAATACCCAACTAGGTTAGAAACCCGAAAAGGGCGACCTAGGTAAAAAACAGGGTTGCACCAAAAAAAACAAAAAAAAAAAAAAACAAAAAAGAGTTCACCAAAGTGTTGAACTACGAAGACTCCGAGCTCCTCAAAATGAGGGGAACGTAGGGCGGCGGAAACGGTTCGGTCTAAAGCACAAATAAAAGCCATACTTTGGCATCAATACAATTGATCGAGACCATGAAAGCGTCTCGAAAAACTCTAAAGCAATTCAAATATTCATTACAAGTTAAAAGCTCTTTGATGAAGTCTAAGCCCGATTCATTCCTACAACCGGCAACCTGCTAAAGAAAACTAAGATACATAATCAAACTAATGTCTGCTACGGCAAGAAAGGGATACTTGGAAACCTCGAGAGTCACCCAAGCCACTGCATCGGCCTCTCCCTTCTTCTTCCCCCTCCGAGTCTTTCTCTTCGAACCAGGAAAAATGCTCGGTATTCCTCCTACCAAGCTCTGGTATAGGAACAGGGTCTACCAAACCGGCCTCTGTCGGGGCCTTAGGTAGCCCTAGCGTCATCCCTCATCTCCCGTAGCCTAGGCGGTAGCATAGGAGCCCTCCTCTCCTGTCTCTTGACGTAAGCCTCATAGTCGGTCACAGCGTCTCCGCTCATGTCATGCAGGATTGGCCCTCGCCTCGGCCCTCCTCCTCTCGTAAACATCCGGTCCTCCGCACCCATAATGGCCTCTACGCCGGTCTCAAAATAGCCACCCGAAGTCTCTCCCGTATGCCCCTCGTACCAATCCAGGTACCAAGTGGTCAAGAACACCTGGGTCTCTGACGCCCGAGAATGACCCGAGGGGAAAGGCATCATACCTCCATGCTCGGGAAAGAAATGGAAACACCGAGGGATCGTCCATGGAAACAAGAGCCACCACCCCCGGTGGCTACATCATCAAAGCCCTCCAAAGGAACCCGCTTCCAAGCCAAACCGCCTAAGGACCGCAGCCTAATGTAGAAACTGGATCGAGAAAGCCCCTAAGCATAACCACGTGGGACCCGTCCCGAAGCACTCTGCGAGTCTCCACCCGCCACCGAGGCACCAACCATCTCGATATCTTCGGTCTGGCGACCCGCCATCCAACGCTCCCACGAGCCCCGATCATCAAAATCTACATCAACACCTCTCTGGCAAAAGTCCAAGGCCCGATCATATCGAGAGGTTTCCCGAAGAACCCCAAACGCTCCATCGCCCACGGGGTCAAGAGAAACGGGCTGCCCCGTGCATGTCACCGCCGTCCGGTAGCTAACTGTCCGAGAGCATGAAAAGTCTCCCCAAGAATCAAAGGAACGACATCTCGCCTGCGGCGGTGAACAACAACATCCAAAGAAAGCTCGATGACGTATCCCAAAGGAATAGACCATGAACAAGGTGCCGAACATGCAAAGTGCAAAGGCATCCCAATAGGCGTCATCCACCAAGCCTAAGCCCCTAAATCTGTCGGGAAGACCGGAAATATCAAAATGGTCGGGACCGCGGATCATGCCTCGTGCTTCCTCCGGGGAAAGATGAAGAAGGCTGCACAACTTGTCAACAAAAGAAGCTCCTCGGACAAAGGAATTGCTATCTCCTCCACCTCCAGGACCTCAAGCAAGGCCCGAAATTCTTCCACAGTCGGAACAATCTCGTTGAAGGAAAGGCAAAAGACATGCCTTCTAGTATCCCAAAACGAAGAAGAAGCCCTTAAGAGGTCATAATCCGGAACCAATTCTTTGAGAGACCACAAGCATCGTACCTTGTACCGTTCTTCAAAGAAAGACCTTCTCTCATGCATAATTTCCCGGGACCAATCCTTGAACTTGTTGAAAAATGACATTTGGGATTCTTGGGATAACTTTGAGGGAGCTTTTCTAAGGCTTTCCATGGTTTTTTCTCTCTTCCTCCCCGAAAATGGCTGTTTGGACTGAAGGTTGAAGAGGATATTTGAATTTGAAATAAAGCAAAGCCAGATTTAAAGCAAAATTAAAGGACACTGTCAGATGCAGGATTCCTCCGCGCGGATGGGATTGCTTCCCCAGAAAAAATTCTGCAACAGTCCAAGCTGCTACACCAAAAAAGGAATATTCCGTCCCGGTTGCTCGAAACTTGTGCAAAAACCCTCCCCAAACCAGGCCAAACACTAACACCCTTGCAAAAAAAAAAAACAAGGCTCATGCAACACTGCATTCATATTGCATTGCATTCATAAAAAATAAAATCCTAAATTATTACATTCCAAAAAAAAAAGAAGTGTGCATAAAAAAAAAAACAACACAAACAAACATAAATAAAACCCTAAATTATTACATCCAAAAAAAAAAAATGTGCATAAGCTGTACCAATCTAAATCTCAATCTCAAATCTCAAAAAAAAAAAAAAAAAAAAAAATCAATCGGAGTCTCCGGCCCCGATGTCTCCCCGGCCCCTCTTGCGACTCGGGCCCGCCTCGTCAGGAGCCCCAGAAAGTCTCGGGCTCGAGAATCGTCCTCATCTCCCGAGAAAGAGGCTCGTCGGGACCAACCGGCACACTCGATAGGGTAAACCCATATCCCCTCGAAGAAGTCGTGCCCGAAGGTGAAGGCGTCCGACTCACGAACATACGGAGACGACCCACCATGCCGCGGACGTGTCCCTCGCCCGTGCGGATCCCCAAGAATGACGTGATCCGAAGGCGGTGCCGCGCGGTGATCAATGAGAGGAGAAAGAGGGGTCTCAAGAAGTCTCCGAGGGAATAGGAGAAGCCTCCGTCGGACGGTGCCACCGTGGTCTCCTCGCCCTAGCCTCGAGGTGCCCCGCAAGCAACCATCCTCCGTATGAATCTCTTAGCCCCGATCACTTGCTTCGTCGGTGTCTCGACGACCACCTCCGAAACCGCACAAAAGCAAAAGCGTCAAAAAAAAAAAAAAAGAAGTGATGCTAAAGATGATGAAACAAAAGAAAGAAAAGAAGGGGAAAAGGTGAAGCCATACTCTTCATACCGGACGAGGCCGGAAAGCTCGCGGAAGCCGCTCGGGCCGAGGGATCTGCACCCTCAATCGGACTCCCATCCCGGGATATAGGAAAAATCCGTCCGAGGGTACCGCGGGATCCCAAGCCCCTCCTCTCCAAAACCCGAGGCATCCTCGGCCTCCTCAAGACGAACGTCGCATATGGCTCGATCGCCACGAAGTCCGAGAAGTGCCGGGCTGCTCGGTAATCGTCCCAGTCACGGACCGATCGCTCGGTGCATCATGTCGGCGGGAGGCTCCACCGGTGTCCTCAAAGGCGAAGTTCACGCCATGCTTTGGCGCGTCACCCTCTCTCCCGAGATAGTAGACGTCGCAAGTCGGGCCCCTCAAAATCCTCCGCGGTGTCCGGATCTCGGCGCCCTTCGGTGCGCTTACCTCAAAGCGATCCTGTGGGAAGAATATCATCCCCTCATCCGTCTCGGCCTCCGTCGAAGGAAGGCAATCCGCGTACCCGAGAGTCGTACGCCCGGAGCTTATCTTTTCCTGGGCAGGCTTGGACCAAGGCCGCATGGCCGGATACGCCCGACGTACGCCTCAGCCGCCTCCACACCGTGACGTGGAAAACTCCAACGCCCATACCGCGAAAGGTAAAAATCCAATCAATCCAAAGGCAAAAAAAAAAGTGCGTGCTCAAAGGAAAGAGGGAAAGCAAAAAAAAAAAAAAAAAAAAAAAAAAAAAAAAAAAAAGAGCTTATACCTCCGTGAGCAAACTCGAAGCGCACAAGGAGCCTCACAGCCCTTCCGGTGTATCTATCAAGAGCGAAGTACGGCTCCCGGCCGGCCTCCCCAGAAATATCTCCAACCGTCTCCATGTCCTCCAAGGACCTCAAAGAAGGCAAAGACCGCCGTCCCCTCAAAGATGACCAAAGAGCGTGCTCGAGAAAGTAAACCACAGGAAGGACCTAGCACCGCTTCTGGCGCTAAACCTATCCTCCCCGGCCTCGTAACTCGCTATGGTCTCCACGATCTTGCCGTAGACCACGGCATACTCCATCCCCATCCCCTTTTTGGGAATAGGGAAAATCCAAGAAGGTCCTCGCAGGTCCGCGTCACCGTAGCCATCTCTCCACTCAATCTTTGCGCCCATTGAAGAGACGGACCCGTGATCGCAAAGATAGTCGAAGGCGTAACGGTCGCCTCGCCCCGAAGAAGTGGAAGGTGTGGGTCGCGTCCCACCAAAGGTCGCGCCGCAGCAAACATCAAGCCCTTGCACTTAGGGAACTTGACCAGTCCCCTCAAGCACTCGACAAACTCCCAGAGCCCCGTCTCGACAACGATCTGTCTCGGACTCGGCAAAGCTCCTCGGCCCGCATTCGGAAGCCGGTCCCACAAGTCAATCACAGACTCCACCGATCCTCGAGTCTTCATCTTGTTCATTGCCCGTCACAAAACGGTTTCCGCCCCGTAAAAAAAAAAGAGAGAAAATGTCAAAAGATTGCATTTGCATTTACATTAAAAAAATTCGACAAAGATAACAAAGATACAATGAGCATAGCCCCATTTTTCTCGCATGAAATAAAACAATTTTCAGCAAATCCCAATGCATTCATCAAAAAAAAAAGAGAAGATGCATTCCTACGCGAGTAAAAACTCCGTCCCATTTTCAAAAAAAAAATGCATACATGCATATCATCCATCTTACATGCAACGGGAGGAAAAATCCGTCCCACTTTTCAAAAAAAAATCCTAAACATACATCTCATATTGGCAAAATGCCCATTCTTTCCAAACAAAATGCATGCATTGCATCATCATTCACCAATATCAAAATTCAATTTCAAAAAAAAAAAAAAAAATCATCATCAAGAACATGCAATATTCAATTTCAAAAAAAAAAAAAATCACAATTCTTCGAATTTTCACATGAAATTTTCGAATTTAAAAAAAAAAATGTGGCGAAAATGCCAATTCTTTTCCCAAGCAAAATGCACATTTTTGGGACACTCACAAATTCATTGCAACATTGCATATCATCAATATTCAATATTCAAAAAAAAAAAATTTCAAAAATCACCCAAAAATTTCAAGCAAGAAATCGACAAGAGGATCAAGAGGATTCGAAATATACCGTTCGGAGATGCGGATCCGAAGCCCAATGTTGCCAAGCATCGGGGTAATGCTCCTCCTCGACCGATTGCGAGAGGTTGTAATGCCTCCTCATCCGGACAAGCTCCAATCGCCTCTCCGCTATAGGACCACGCCCTTGGCCTTGAAAAGCGCCTTCCCCGTGTTCCATTGCTCAAAAAATCGAAGAAATCGGACGAATTTTGAAGCTCCTAGGCCAACAATGGCGGCTCTGCTCTCTCCCTCTCTCGTCTGTGTTCAAAAAATTGAATGGGGAAGAAGAAGGGCGTTGGCCCCATTAATACCCCTGACTTTCCATCCCTATCCGCGCGGATAGGATTGCAAGGGTCAAAATGACCCTTTTGCCCCTTAAAATTTCAGGACTCTGCAATTCAGTCCCCAACTTGACAAAGTTAACCAAAGTTAACCAAAGTCAGCCCCTTGTCAAGAAAATCTCTCCCGGCAGTCAAACGTAAGACCGAGTGCCCCGAGAAAGATAACGAGATCCCGTATCTTTCATCAAAATTACTCCCGGCAGTCAAACGTAAGACCGAGTGCCCCGAGAAAGATAACGGATCCCGTATCTTTCATCAAAATTACTCCCGGCAGTCAAACGTAAGACCGAGTGCCCCGAGAAAGATAACGAGATCCCGTATCTTTCATCAAAATTACTCCCGGCAGTCAAACGTAAGACCGAGTGCCCCGAGAAAGATAACGGATCCCGTATCTTTCATCAAAATCTTCCCCGGCAGTCAAACGTTAGACCGAGTGCCCCGAGAAAGATAACGGATCCCGTATCTTTCATCAAAATTACTCCCGGCAATCAAACGTAAGACCGAGTGCCCCGAGAAAGATAACGGATCCCGTATCTTTCATCAAAATTACTCCCGGCAGTCAAACGTAAGACCGATTTCCTCGAGAAAGATAACGAGATCCCGTATCTTTCATCAAAATTACCCGGCGATCAAACGTAAGACCGAGTGCCCGAGAAAGATAACGAGATCCCGTATCTTTCATCAAAATTACCCCGGCGAGTCAAACGTAAGACCGAGTGCCCCGAGAAAGATAACGAGATCCCGTATCTTTCATCAAAATCATCCAACGGCCAAACGTGAGACCGATTTCCTGCACAAATACGTCTCGATTTTCCTCAAAGAAAGTTAATCTGAATCCCAAAAGCCAACGGAATCTCGAGTAGGACTCGAACTACGAAAGGGCTTGATTCCCACTAGGGATACGTAGGTAGCCTATCATTAGGTCCACCCCTGACCAAAACGGTCACCCTATCCTTCAAGCAGACAAAGTCCACCGAAAGGCCATTTCAAATTAAGGTCCGAGGCGCCTAAAAAGCCATCATCATCAAAGGTCCGAGGCGCCTAAAAAGCCATCATCATTAAGGTCCGAGGCGCCTAAAAAGCCATCATCATCAAAGGTCCGAGGCGCCTAAAAAGCCATCATCATTAAGGTCCGAGGCGCCTAAAAAGCCATCATCATCAAGGTCCGAGGCGCCTAAAAAGCCATCATCATCAAAGGTCCGAGGCGCCTAAAAAGCCATCATCATTAAGGTCCGAGGCGCCTAAAAAGCCATCATCATCAAGGTCCGAGGCGCCTAAAAAGCCATCATCATTAAGGTCCGAGGCGCCTAAGAGGCCATCATCATCAAGGTTCGAGGCACCTAAAACGCCATCTTCAAGGTTTGAGGCACCTAAAACGCCATCTTCAAGGTTTGAGGCACCTAAAACGCCATCTCCAAGGTTTAAGGCACCTAAGACGCTATCACTAGGAAAGCGATAAATCGCAATCATCCCCAGCAGAGACCGAAAATGGTCATTCCTATCCCCAGCAGAGCGGATACCCAGCAGAGACCGAAAATGGTCATTCCTATCCCCAGCAGAGCGGATACCCGTCAGACCGAAAATGGTCATTCCTATCCCCAGCAGAGCGGATACCCGTCAGACCAAAAATGGTCATTCCTATCCTCAAACAGGGGCGGATAGCCATCGACCAAAAATGGTCATCTCTTATCCCCAAAGAAAGTTTCTTTCCAAAGAAACGATCGTAGAACTCGCTCATCAGGTTCGAGGCACCTAAAACGCCATCATCTCCAGGGTCAAAGACCCGAACTACGACTGGCTTGATTCCCATTCGGGATACGTAGGTAGCCTATCGCTAGGTTCAGCCACCCGATCACTCGATCATCCTGCCAAATATGGAGCCTTACTCTTATCGACGACCCCGCTTCCTTCGAAAGCGCCGTCGCCGAGGGGCTACTGTAAGTGCTCCAATTTGAGCTTGTTAGAATTTTCGTTATAAAATTAACGAAAGTTATAACATTTCTAACAATTCCTAACTATCCTAACATTTCTAACAAAGGGAGGGTAGAATGGGCATTGCCAAATGAAGTTAAACCAAGAAAAGCATCTTAAAAAGCAAAACAAAAGAATAAAACCATAAATAGAAAGGCTGGAAACACAAAAACTGGCTGTTAATTTGGTTTTTTTTGAATTTTTATTCTTCCTGTCCAAGGCTGGAGCTGTAATTAATGAACAGTGCACGCCTACTGACCTTGTCCGCGCGGATACGTTTGCTATTTTCAGAGGGCTATAAATTGAGCCCTCCAGTCACAAAAATGAGGAGGAAGAACACAATAGCAACGAAGTTCTGGCGAAATATAGAGAGAAAACAGTGAGAATTCTCAAGAATTGTCACCTTTTTCTCTCCAATCTTTCCCAACTCATACTCATCCACTCACTCTCATATTAAACCCCTAAACACTTATACACTCAAGCCAAACACTCAAGAACACAAGGAAGATTGGTAAACCCTCCTCTTCCTAACCCTAAATCTCATCCATGCATGCATCTTCAAACTACAAAATGTAGTTCTTTCATCTTCTTTCTCTAGATCTAAGAAGATCACCATGGAAGACCATCTCCATGGATGATCTTCTACAAAGATCAACATTATTTTCAAAGCTTTTCTTTCTTACTTGCAAAAATGCACTTTCAAAATCCTAAAAAACCATTTTCAAGCACTAAATCTTGATTTCAAAGGGTAAAATCCCCCTCCCCAAGCAAATGAAATGCTTGGTCCTAATGTACCCCAAGGATGGTTTGGTATAGTTGATTCACCACTAAAATGTCTAGTGATCACTAACCAAAACCTAGGGAAATGGGGACAAGCATGGATGCAAAACCCCCCTTAAAATCATATTTTCTTTCTTGAGAAGTTGCTGTCCAGTAGCAATTTTCTCAGACCTCAGTCCATGGTCTTAATTTTTGGACACAGATGAACTTGGAATTTGGTGTTGACTACAAAATACTTTTTGTATCCAACATCCAGAGCTTTCCAGACATATTTTTACCTTATTTTTTGGGTGAGTAAAACTCCTCTTTTCAAATTTTCTTTCAGAGGCTAGTTCATCAGCTTCTGGGAATCCAGATCTCATATCTGAAGTTTCCAGAAGGTTTTGACCCCTCAAATCTTCTCCAAAATGGAAAATTCCTTCGCACAAACTTTATTTAAGGTGTCTAGAACAACTTTCATTCTCTGAGTTTATCCAGATTATGAAGTTTTAAGACCTTTGAATCCCTTTCAAAATCAAAGGTCCACTGCCTTTTTCATTCTGGCAGAAATGGCTCTCAACTTCAAAAGGTCTTTTGAGTACCAAATCTCAAACCAAAAATTCTCCAAAAAATCATGGGATCAGTTTAAAGTCTTAAAAAGACATCCCAATTTTTACTTTTTCCAGTTTCAACTTACTTTGGCCAAAACACATACACACACACACAAACAAATGATTTTCAGCTTGGAAGACTCGTTTTTACGAGGCGCGTCGGGTGCACACTAACGTCCTTCCCGACGCGTAACATGACCTCCGAACCTAAATCTCTGATCTCGGGCTTTTTTCAAAGTTTTGGCCCTCAAAATTAAAATGGCGTGGCGACTCCGTTTTTTCCGGTTTTATTTGGTTTTTCAAAGAAACGCAAAAATCGAATTTTTCCCGCGAAAAAGGCAACACACATCGTTACAGTAGTATTATTTCTATTGTCTTATTACAATGATATCTTACTCATTGGAAAAATGAAGTTCCAACACTTAAGACTGTCAAGTCTTGATCAAGGAAAGTTTTCTCAATGAAAGATATGAGTGAAGCCGCTTACATCCTTGGCATCAAGATCTATAGAGATAGATCTAAAAGGATAAATTGGTTTGAGTCAAAGTACTCACATTGACAAGGTTCTTAGAAGAGTCTAAGAAAAGTAACTTGTCAATGGGTCATGGTATTTTTCTTAGCAATACTCATTGTCTTATCACAATTGATGAGCAAAATGGAATAAATGAAGTTCCATATGCTCCGGCATTTGGATCTGTCATGTATGCCATGATTTGTACTAGACCCAACGTCTCGTATGCTATAAGCATGACAAGTCGATACCAATCTGATCCTGATGTGAACCATTGGATGGCAGTTAAGACGATCCTTAAGTACTTAAGAAGAACTAAGGGTACGTTCTTGGTATTCGAAAGGTTGGAAGTTAATCTTATTGTAAGGGTTACATAGATACTAGCTTCCAAACTGACAAAGTTAATTTAAAATCTCAATTAGGATTTGTGTTTATGCTTATTGGAGGTGCGATTTTGGTTGGAAGAGTTCCAAGCAGAAAATCATAGTCGATTCTACTACTAAGGTCGAATCTTAGCAACATATAATGTAGCTAAAAGAGGCAGTTTGGTTCAAAAGTTCATTTAGTGTTTTGGAAATGTTCCAAGTATCACTAATCGGTGAAACTTTGTTGTGATAATTGTGGTGCCATTTGTGCAAGCAATGGAACCAAGGTCACAACAGCGATCCAAACACACACTTAGACGTTTTTCAAGAATTCATAAGAATGAGAAGACGTTAAGATATGCAAAGTATCATCCGATGATGACATTAGGGATTCACTTACAAAGACCCTCGCACAGGCAGAAGCATGATGGTCATGTTAGGTCCATGGGTATTCGATACATAGATGGAGCCTAGTGCAAGTGGGAGATTGTTGGTGTAATGCCCTAGGCTTTAGTTATGTTTAACTTGAACCGTAATGTATCATCTTTATCCTTGATTATAGAGAAAGATTATTTTGTTTATTATATGTTTACATGTTTATTATATTGAACTGCGTTCCTAGTTGTTGTGAACAACTAGTATATGTTGGTAATGGATAATCATGAAGATGATTATATACATGAAGATGCACATTACACTTATGAATACTTGCTAGAGAACAAGTATTGGACTTGATCTACTTATGAAATTTATGACATGGTCTGTTGTTATGATTAAATCTCATGATAGTCGTGTTATTGAATCTTGTGTACTTGAGATTATCATCGTCTTCCACATGATGAACGTTGTGTTTAATGTAGTCTAACACTATCTTTAGTCCGATAGCAATAAGGGCTATGTTAGCACGATTGGATTCTTGTAGGGAAGAATGATAAGTCAAGAAGGGATTTGTCCCTCTTATGAAGAGAGATGTTTGCTTGGGCCCCTCGATAAATAGTGTTGATGAAATGTATGGCCATAATCAAGTGATTTGATGGAGATCAAATGCATTTGGATTATCAACATATTCGGAATCGAGAAAGCATTGAACGGAATGAGTTGACATAGACCGTGACTCATGTTCAATTGGACATCGTGGACAAAGGTATTATGACATTGGATCTATCGAGGAATCAAGCTTTGATGGTATATTTAATTGGGTGGACATAATGATTTGCTAGAAGTCACTTATGTCTTGTGATGTCGATATTTCGACTCACTACCAACATAAATATAATTCCTATTTGGGTCACACACAAAGAACAAATTTGATTTGGGCTGAAATTATGGATTCTGGAGTCATGGGCGACCGCTGAGGTTCTGCATGGGCGACCGCCCACAAGTCAATTGTTGACTTGGGTGACCGCTCATGAATAATTCGAAAATTGTACATTAGAGACTGTACAGGTGGGCGATCGCCCAGATCCATGTGGGCGACCGCCCATGTGGGATTTTCGAAGAAGGATAAAAACGCTGTACAATTGGGCGACTACCCAACCCTTGGTGGGCGACCGCCCAGGTCCCGTTTCAGCAATCCGTTTTTGCTTCGAAAAGGACTTTTCTCCCTAATTGTTAAGGCTATTTATAAAGTATAAATAGGTCCTTTTTCCTTATCTATCAGATACAAATTTAGGGCCTTTGGAAACACATCCTTGATTTTGATTGAGAATCAAAGATCAAAACACCCTAGATTTAATTCCATAATCAGCCATAGATTATTGGAAAGTGTTTCAATAATCAAGAGGATTATCTAGCAATCCAACAGGAAGGTGTTCTTGGTTCGTTCGTGTGTGGATCACCATTAGAGGGAGGTTGCTTTACTTCCTAAAGCTTGAAAACTCCATTGTTGATTTCTCACCAAGGTAGAACAAGGAAGGAGAAGATCCAAGCTTCATCAACGGTTCAAAGTTTCGAAGGTTGTTCATCGATTCAAATAAGATTTGAATCCAAAATTCGTTATGAAAGATCAACATAATCGAATTAAGGTATGTAAATTCTATTTCATGGTTTTTAACTATTCATGTTAGACGGATCATAGGGCTAGGGTTTTGTTGTTATTTCTAAGTCTTTCGCTGCGTTTGTAACCCCAAAACCCAACAGTAGGTGCCTGAGCCGCATTCAATGCGATGGAAATAAGCCGGCTACTTTATGTCAGAGCAAGTTAGGAAACTTGCTCTATCAGCTATGACTTTAACCGTGAGTCTGTTGAAATAACCGGGTGTTTGGTATGAGACCGCAGTCAACATCTTTGACACGGTCAATGATATCGACGCGAGCACGGATATTGCGGTCACAGTTTCCGCAATCACCTTACTAACTGTCTGGCTGTCCTCGGTCTTGACTGGTACGGTCTTAGAGGATCGAGGTCTTGACCTTGACAGTCTATCTGTTTGCGATTTTGACTCTGTCGGTCTAGGGTATGCCACATCATACTTGACCTTTGGACTAGACCGAATTTGAATCTGATCTAAAAGGTCCGGGCTCATCAGGGAGTAACTGAGAAGATGAAAAACAAATTAGGGTAACTATCACACAAATTAGAAAATGAAGTTGACATCAATGAAGTTTAATAATTTATGCAATCTTTTTTGGTGCCTTCCTTCTAGCAATCTGATTCCTATAGTTATTACTCCCATCTGTTACTTTTAAATATACGTCTTATCAATTGATTCAAAATGTTAAGTTTATCAAGCCAAATTATTAAACGTGTCCGTGGAAAATCTTGAATTCCGTTCCTATCAGAATTAGCTTTCGCGTTGCAGTAGATTAGGGGATGAGAATTACATATTTTCACTTTTTACTCAATGACTAATATTAATGGAAATTTGCCCCATAAATTTCTTTTGAAACAAATCACTTTTCACTAAGTTTCTTATTGAATTAAAATTCCCCATAAGTTCTCATGTTGTATTATGTATAATACAACATTTAATTATGCAGTAGTTTAAAATCATAATACTGCATCCGCACCACCGCAGTCCAGCTCCGCCGCCGCCGTCTGCTATCGCCGCATGCCGGATTTCAGTCAATTTTCACCGGAATCCGGTCAATTTTCACCGGAATCCGGCCGTCGATCGCCGAAATCCGGTCGCCGGAGGTCGGAATCTGGTCGCTGGTTCATAAGCTTCGGACTCCGGTAACCGGCGGCCGCCGGAATGCAGTATTATAGCCTTAATTGATGTTGTATTTTCGAAACATAATATAACATCATAATACAACATGGGGAAGAAACTTATCGGACATTATGAAACTTTTTTAAAACTTATCGGACATAGTCCCAATATTAATTTGATTTTATATATGTGTCAATTTTTACCTAATTAATTTTAGCCGTAACATGCCGGCATGATAAAAGTGCCAAATTCAACAACCTTGATAACATATTATTAATATATATATATATATATATATATATATATATATATATATATATTTGAACGGAATATTTCGCAATGGGCCAGGCCCAAATCTTTTCCTCCAAGAAACGGGCTCAACATGCCCACTAAGAGACCAAGATCAAAGGAGCAGCACGTGATGGATCGTGGCCCATCGAACAATGGATGGTGGTCGTTGCCATTGAGCGACCGAGCCCATCCAATGACGAGCCATCTCATCCATGGGTCATAACCCGTCTGACAAAGGAGGGTTGTCGTCATCGAGCGACCAGATTCATCAAAGGACAGGACCACTCATATGCTCACTTGCTCGTCGAATTGTCCACTTAATGACGACCTAACTGGACGTACAGATCCAGGTCGTCTTCTCATAAAGCTTGCTCAACAAGCCTTCCGAAGATAAAGCCAAATCTATCACTGGCTCACTCTGCACTTATGTCCCCACGAAACTAATAGTGGCGCCAAAAAAGCGTGCAGGTTTGACTTTCCGTTATTGTGCAAACCACTGTCCATGACAGGTACAGCAGTGTCCTTGTACGTACGGAGCAATCCCAGGACGCCACGTGTATGCATGGGGAACAAAGACAATCCAACGGTTGGCAATAATCTCATCCAATAGTCCAGATGGAAACCTAGTTTCCTTTACCCACTATAAATACCAGAACAGTTCCTTGGGCTAAGGTAATGCATATTTTCCTATTCACTTATACACACATCCACCATATCTTTATCACCTTTCTCCAGCCCAAACATTGATTCTCATGCCGGAGGGCCTTGCCGGACAAGCCCCGGCGTAGTTCACGGTTTATTTCTTGTGTTGTGCAGGTCATAAGTCAGCCCAAAAATCTGCTGGACAACAAGAGCTGAGCCCGAACGTTTTCCTGCTTCATCAGATTGGTTCCATTGCAGGGAAACGTTCATCAGTGATCTTCAACCAAGGAAAAACAACCGGATAACCTGGAGATGGTGTCAGACGGACACACAGATAGTAAGTCAACTGGAGATGCAGGCCGGCCACCTTCCCCTCCGCAAGGCCATCAGGAAAACCCCAGACCTCCCTCACCTCAACCTAGGAACCTTAATTTGAGGGTTATCAGGTCACACGGTGTGGTTGATGACACTGACCTTCCAACAGCGAGGAGGAGAGAAAAAAGGCCCGCTCCTGAGCGACAACGACGACCCCTACTTGAAAGGAGGACTGAGGGAGCTACTGTACAAAATGTGGGAGGCCCATCCAACCCACATCTCGACAGAATCGCTTTTCTCGTCGAGAGAGCGAATGCTCTTCACGAACTCCTGCAAATCCAGAACGAGCTAATCCGAATGGCTGAGGACCAACCTCCACAGGCGTCCCATAACACTGTCGTCAGGAAAGAGAAGGAACCAGAGAAGGAATGATGGTCGTTGTGAAGACATTGCCGCCGAAAATGAGCGGGTAGTGCCGAAACTTGACCTCAGAGAGCATCTCAATCAATGACGCAGTGAGGGACTCCCATCTCAGCGACGGCGGGATGAGGTAGATGGAGAGCCTCGTAGATCTCTTGCAAATGAATCTTGAGCATAATAAGAACCAGATTGTTCGCGGTCATCAAATGACCCCTTCTGTGCATAATGAACGAGCCCCGAGTCACAGGGAATGATGTGCACTCCCCCTTGTCATGGACGTGAGCAATCACGATCTTACAGGCCATCTCCTCCCCTAAGTTACAGGAGGGAGAGAACAATCTCCCGACGACCTGCCCCCTCTGAGAGGCAACGGTCGAACACCGTTTCCCGGGGGCCTCATCGAGATAGGATTCCTCCACCGGCCCTGCAGGTGACGTTGATATGCGAGAATTCCTCAGACTCAAGCGCCGGGTTGAGGAATTAACGGCCAAAAAGAATAATGTGGATAGTGATGATTCTGAAGATGATTTTCGTACCTTGAAACCTCTAGCCCCATGGATGCTCGAGCTAGGACCACCAGAGCCAAGATTCAAATTGTCTGACTTAAAACAATACGACGGCTCAACGAGTGCATTAGATCACATGCAACACCTCGAAGCTCAAATGTGTGTGGTATCTAGGACTTCGGGACATGACGATGTGATGTGTAAGGCTCTTAAGAGCACGTTGACTGATGCAGCTCTAAGGTGGTTTAGAAGACTTCCGAAAAGAAGCATTGACTCTTGGAAACAAATGAGAAAGAAATTTTTGGGTAGATTTGCAACGGCCGGAGATCATCGCAAGACTGTGAACGATCTAAGTAACATAACACAAGGAGCGAATGAAAGCTCAATGAATTATTTCAAGAGATTCAAGAAACTGGTTGACCAGATCGATGAGGATCTGACGGACCGTGAAATCATAAACTGTTTCAGGCATGGTATTGTCTCTTCTACTTTGGACTACGAGCTTCAAGTCCACCCGGCTAAATCTAGAAAGGACCTCTATGCTAAGGCCTATGCAGTGGCCGAGGCTGAAGAGAGGAAGTTGTAACGAGATGGCAAGTCCGTCGTCAGTGACAAGGCGGCAAAATCCAAGAAGGATAAGGCCGGTGACAAAGGGAAGAACAAGCCGGAAAAGGCTGAGAAAGTACCTGATTCATATACTCCATTGACTATATCACGGGCAGAAATTTTGAGCAACGTGGATTTTGGGCCAGCTCCAAAAATGAACCCCAATGCGAAGGGGAAGAAGAACATGAAAAAATATTGTGAATATCACCGAGATAGGGGGCACGACACTGAGGGGTGTTTCAGTTTGAAAAAGATAATTCAAAGGTGGATAGACGACGGGCGACTTGACCATTATGTGAAGAGGGATCGTACATCGGCCAACAATTGAGCCCCTAACAACGACCCTCCCGAGATGCAGCCGAGAATGGTCCTAGTCATCTCAGAAGAAGCAAGCAAGAACCAGATCAAGAGTGCTATTTATCATTTGAAGAAAGTCCCCCCATGTTCCATAGAAAGCAGAAGTGCCAAATGATGTTATCAGTTTTTATCCTTATGAGTTGTCAGCCAATCCTCTAGCCCGTCAACAAACCTTGATCGTCCCAGGTTATATCGACAATTGTGAATCAAGGAGGATACTAATTGACACGGGGGCAGCGAAAGACATCTTGTTCTACAGCGTCTACCAAAAGATGGGTCTACCTGATAGTCGACTAAGCCCATACTTAGGTCATCTTGAAGGATTCACCAACCACCGTGTGGACACTAAGGGGCAGATTGATTTGCCCGTTGATATTGGGGATCATCCACTGAGAACGATACAAACTGTTACTTTCATTGTGATTGACGTTGTAAGTGATTATCATGCAATCCTTGGCCAACCTGGACAGGCCACTCTAGGGATCGTCGCGTCTGTCCCTCATCAAAGAATTAAGTTTCCAACCCGCTCAGGAGTCGGATGTGTATTGAGGATGGCCCCAGAGTTCCTTGAGCACGTGTTGAAAACCAAACAGACCATCGAAATCGACGATCCTGACCACATTGTGAAGTTTTCAAAGTCCATCAAGCAAGCGACGACCTCCTGCTCCAACGTCTCCACAATCAAATGTGTGGACGAGACTGAAACCTTCGTTGAAAAATTCCTGGATGACCAAATTGCAGCTCCATAGCTTTTGGTCAACCAGGAATCGGGGGCAGAACTGGACAAGCTGATTGAGGACGAGGTTCCCGACCTAACCCCAGAAGCAAAGAAAAATATCAAGGAAATTGTGATTGAATCTATGGATTTTCGCGACGACGCCCCTGAAATAAAGCCTGCCGATGAGCTGCTTGAGCTGGTCATCAACCCAAGTTACCCCGAGCAGAAGATAAAACTGGTGTCTCAGCTAACGACTGAGGAGAGGGATGAGATAATCACCCTACTCAAACATAACCTCGACGTCTTTGCTTGGAGGGTTGAGGACATGAAAGGCATAAGGGAAGACGAGGACGTCCACAGACTTGGGGTGAACCCGGCGATGAAGTTTAAGGAGCAGAGGCTGAGAATATTTTCAACAGAAAAGGAGGTTGCAATCAAACAAGAAATTGAAAAGTTGTTAAGTGTTGGAATAATTGTGGATGCTGGATTCACGACTTGGCTGGCAAATGTTGTGCTAGTTAAAAAACCCAATGGGAAATGGAGATTATGTGTAGATTTCACCGACCTGAACCTGGCGTGCCCCAAGGACAGTTACCCCTTACCAAGAATTGACAAGCTCATCAATTTCGTTGCTGGGCATACGACCCTCAGCTTTTTAGATGCTTATTCCGGCTATCACCAAATTAAGATGGCCGAGGAAGATATTCCAAAGACGGCCTTCTAGGCTGCAGGGGGAACTTACTGTTATACGAAAATGCCTTTTGGGCTAAAGAACGCCGTAGCGACTTACCAACGGATGATCAACAAAGTTTTTAAAGGTCAACTAGGTGATAATCTGGAGGCGTACATAGACGACATGGTCGTCAAAACAAAAAAGAGGAAACATGTGGACGACCTTCAACAAACTTTCTCCAACCTACGAGCAAACAACATGGTGCTCAATCCAACTAAATGTGTTTTTGGAGTTGCAGCAGGCAAGTTCTTAGGGTTCATGCTCTCTCAAATGGGGATAGAGGCTAACCCTGAAAAAATAAAGCTTTGATTGACATGGCCGAGCCAACAAACATCAAGGAGGTCCAAAGGCTAAATGGACGAGTGGCCGCCCTAGGTCGTTTCATTTCAAAATCGGCTGAAAGATCTCTACCCTTTTTCAAGGCTCTTTGTGGCGCCAAGGACTTTAAATGGACGGAGGAATGCTCAAGGTCGTTCAATCAGCTCAAGGAATATCTCGGCTCTCTACCTCTTCTTAGCAGCCCCGTAGCCGGGGAAGACCTATATGTCTATCTCTCGGCAGGAGACAAGGTCATCGCCACCGTGATGGTCAGAGAAGAGGATGGAACACAGAGGCCGGTATATTACGTAAGCAATGCCCTATCCGATGTGGAGACTCGTTATTTCAATGCTGAGAAAATTGCCTACACTCTCGTCATTGCAGCACGAAAGCTACGAGGATATTTCTTGGTGATAGGACGGATTTATACTATTTATTTCCTATGTTTCCGTCCCTATAATTCTCTATTTTCATGTATTTAGTATATGTTTGATGTAATTTGAGTGAAATATGTATTGAGAGGAGTTAGTGAGATTTTATTGTAATTCATGGACCAAACTGCAATTATGGAAAATTGGGGAGTAAGCTGGAAATATAAAGTTCAGGGGCTAATCTGCAATTTTGGAAACTTGAAGGACTAAAGTGCAAAGCAGGAAAGTTGAATGACCAAAGTGAAAACAAAAAAATAGGTTTGGCAACAATGAAGCACGAATGGTGCTGAGAATCACGGTTCGTTTCCAAAAGCTGTACGACTGAAACAATTGCCACGATTCGTATCACGAATGGTCCAAGTTGACTTTGACTTGGAAAATCTTTATTTTTATTTTCTTTTTTTTCCCTTCCTGGCGTGATTTGGGAAGCCTTTTCTTTCTTTCCTTTTATTTAATTTCTTTTTACTTTTCCTTTTTAGTTTAGGTTTAGTATTATTGGACGGAGGAGTATATATACTTCTTTTGTCAATTATTTTGGGGTTAGACTTTTATTATTATTTTTCCTAGAGAGTTCATATCTTTTTATGGAGAACTAATTCATTTGCTTTGGATTCAATTTTTGGAACCGTCTTGAATTCAATTGAGGTTAATTTTTTTCATCTATTTTGTCCTTTTCATATTTTCTTTTGTTTTAATTGATTGATTTGATTTCTAGGGTTTTTCAATTAGGCCAATTGTTTAATCTTGGATCTTAATTTATTGCTAGAATCCCCTAAGATTGTATCAATTTAGGGTTTCAAAAGTAGCAAATTTTATGATTTATGCATGTGTCATGGTAAATTGTGAATAGGAAGAAAATAGACAAGTATCTAATTGAAATAATATTGAAACTTGTTCTCGATCTTAATCTCTTAAATCGGAATCAATTGATATTGTGAATCTAGACTGTGTCATTTAGGTTTAGGTATTGATTAGGGTTATTAGTGAATGTGTCATTGTTATTAGCTATTATCAAAGGAAGAGATAGAGATTGAAATAAATCTCGTGATCGAGTGAATAGGGTAAAAGTGAAAAGAGTTAACCAATGATATTTGAATGATAGACGGGGAAAATAATTGATCCAAAGTGCTTTCCGTTAATTGTTTAAAACCTAGTTTTTAATTCCCGTCTTAGGAATTTAATAAAATCAATCTTAGACCCCCAATCTTGTCAAGTGACAATTATGCAAATATATAATCGTTCTTCAGTGGATCGATCCTGGACTTGTCCTAGCTGCAGTTTTGTAGCCGAGTCTTTGTATTTAATTTGTAGGCGTGCGAATTTAGTTTATCACTCGGCCCATACCATTTTTGTTTATACAGATGCCCCACTCCGAAAAATCTTACATCGACCCGAAAGCTCTGGTCATATCTTGAACTGGAGCATCGAGTTGACCGAATTTGACATCCAATATAGAGCACGAAAGACTTTGCAGGCCCAAGCTTTGGCTGACTTCTTGATCGAGACGACGTTCAGCTCGGACGACGACCAAAGAATGCCACCTCAAAAGATTAACAAGGGCAAGCAGGTCGATGACAAACCGAAAGAATTGGCTTTGCCTATTGGATGTTGGAAGATTTTCTCAGATGGGTCGGCGACAAAGGAGCTAAGTAGGGCTGGGATTGTGCTAATAGAGCCAGAAAGTAACACTGTTTTTGAAGAGGTTTTGAGGTTCAATTTCCAAGCTTCAAACAACCAAGCAGAGTACGAGGCACTTATTGCAGCGATCGAATATGCTAAGTGTTTTGGGGCAACGAAAATTGTGGCCTACTGTGACTCTCAATTGGTCGTCAATCAAGTTCGCGGAGATTATACGGTCGTCGATTCTACCTTACAGAAATACCACTCTTTAGTCGGCGAGTTGATACAAGGGTTTGAATTTTGGGCCATCCAACGGATTACCAGGGAAGATAAAGAACATTCCAACCTACTCTCGAAGCTGGCCACTGATCAGCTGCCAGAAGACGAGCATGGCCACCACCTGGCCTACCTTGAACAACCAGCTTATGACAGAGCGAAGGTTATGTGCGCTGGGGACGGCCCCAAATGTTGGATCGACGAATTGAAAGCCTTCATAGAAAATGACGAGCTACCAGCCGACGAAACACTTGCTCGTCAAATCAAGAGGAAATCTCCCCATTTTTCAGTCATAGATGGTGAGCTCTACCGACGATCTGTCACAAGACCATTGCTGAAGTGTGTCCATCTGGACAAAGTGGTGAACCTACTTTTTGAAGTACATCAAGGAGAGTGTGGGGGCCATCCTGGAGACTGTACGTTAGCTGACAAACTGATCACCATGGGATACTATTGGCCCCACTTACGTGAAGATGCGAAACAGTTCGTGAAGAAATGTGACACCTGCCAGAGATTCGCTGATCTTCCGAAACTCCCTACCACCGAGCAAACACCCGTTATGGCCGCCTGGCCATTTGACATGTGGGGCATCGACTTAATTGGGCCTTTTCCACAGGTAAAAGGGGGGAGTGAAGTACGTTATTGTGGCAGTGGATTATTTTTCTAAGTGGGTTGAGGCCAAGGCGTTAAACAAGATCACAGAGAAAAATGCCTTGAGTTTTATTCATGATTCAATATGGTGTCGCTTTGGGATCCCCAGGGTGATCGTCTCCGACAATGGCCTCCAATTTTCAAGAAAGTTTGAACAAGAACTGAATAGAATGGGAGTCAAGCATTCAAAGTCGTCCGTTGCATATCCTCAGGGCAACGGGCAAGCTGAAGCGGCAAATAAGCTCGTGTTGTCTGCACTATGCAAAAATCTGGAGGGTCGTGATGGAAGGTGGTTGGACGAACTCCCGTCGACTCTTTGGGCAGTCCGGACAACCACCAGGGGGCCTATGGGGGAAACCCCATTCGCTCTGGCCTACGGTTCTGAGGCCATGGCTTCCGCCGAGCTTCAACTCCCCACTGATCGCGTTGCCTTCTACGACGTTGAGAGAAATATTCACAGCAGACATGTCGACCTTGACCTCTTAGACGAGCGACGACTGGACGCTCAATTAAGAATGGCTAACTATAAAAAGCGGACCAAGGCGTATCACGACAAGAAAGTCAAGAAGAGAATTTTCAAGGTAGGAGACTATGTCCTGAGAAAAATCGAAGCAACGGGCCTCAAAGCTCGTCAGAACAAACTCTCCCCCAATTGGGAGGGGCCATACGTCGTCACCAACATTGTCAGAGAGGGAACGTATAGACTTGCCAAGCCCAATGGTGAAAAGCTCAAACACCCTTGGCACACCAATCACCTCACCAAATACTACGTCTGAGCTCGTCGTCAGACACCAGCGCCCTCAGGGCACCGTATCTTGTGGTTCTTTATGTAACTTTTTCAAAAATGAAGTTTTTGGAGTTTGTAAGGGATAAACTATAAATCCCATAAATTCAAGTTGTAAGAAATCGAACCAGTTATCAATGAAAGCTCATCGTTTGGATTTCTTTGCAAATTGTAACAAATTCGATGCAATATCGGTTGAAGCCAGACTTCGACCTTCACAATCACTTTGATCAAGTATAAAGATCAGTCGAAGTCAAACTTCGGCATTTACACGCACTTTAGCCAAGTATAAAGGTTAGACGAAGCCAGACTTCGTCGATTGCTATAACGGAATAAGACGACTCGTCCAAATGATCTTACCTCCGAGCAACGTTCTATGGACCTTCGTACTATACCTACGAGCCATTTGAGAAGTTAAAAAGCACAAGTATGAACAAGGGTCGGTCATACTAGTGACGACCTATGTTCTGGTCATCATAAACGACGACCATACACACTTGTCTTCAAACTTTCCCATTCACTAAGTTATCATATGCTATCTACGTTAACATACAGATTAACAAGCATAAAACGTTAAACATTAATCAAGCAGAACATTGTGCGACCCCCTCTAAACGACGAGGAAAAAGGCCAATTATATTACAAAATATAAATTGTTTGAAACATTGTTTGGAATCATAAAACCAGATAGAACATTGTTTACTATTACAAATCATCTCAGAAAAATAAATTACAACTGCTGGTCACCGGCGCTAGTTGGAGGCTCATCGGGATCAGGACCGTCTCCCATGAAAAATTTGTAGTAGGCATCAAAGTTTTGGGAATCTGTGGCCGGGACGGGCCACTCCTCCTTCCCGCCTTTCTCATCATCCTCCTTGATGATAGTTAGATCATTATCATCAAAGGGGACGAGACGATGGGCTGAACGAGCGTCCATGTCATATGAATCCTCGGCATAAAGATCCGCAAGCTTTCTTACGGAGAGTAGATCCTTGGTCTCTGGATCCACGAGGGTCCGTCTTGCCAGATGTTTGGTTCCGACCTTGAAGAAACCCTTAGCCTTTTCTGTGATCATCAGGAGGCAGTCGTTGCTTTGCTTGTATTCCAAGACGGCCTCTTTCTTAGCTTGGGCCAAGGCATCCTCATGGTCAGCCTTCATCTCTTCGATTTGACCCTGAGCAGCGTCGTAGTCAGTTTTCAACTTTTCGATCTTAGCATTGGCGGCGCGAAGACCGTTGTGTCAGTTTCGGCTTTCTCTTGTCCAATACTAGCTTGGCTTTGTCATTCTCCAAGGGGCCGACCTGGACCAAAGCCTCGTCCTTCTGCACCATCAAGGACTCGTAGGCGGCAGTCAACTCACCAACGTTCTTCTCAGCTTCATTGAGCTTCTGCTCCGCTGTCTCCTTAGCGCCGACTGATTGGACGAGTTGCTCGCTGGCCCCGTGCTCGGCTTCAAGGTTGTCCCTATAATCTGAGGACATGGCCTCTATCATTGACGATAGCTGTACCAACAAGGTTATTAATACAAGTACAAGATGATAAAGAAAGACTTGTGAAAATGTAGGAATAAATTACCTCAGTCTGGATCAGCCCAAGACGGGCGTGATAAGTCTCGGGGGAGAGCTTAGCAGTCTTCAGTTTGTGGACCAGCTCAACGTCCCTGGATCGTCTGGTGATGGCCGTCCCCAAAATGAGTGGGTTACCATATCTCTTCAGGTAAGGAACCCCAGCTATTGGAGGAACTTGGGCATACAGAGTTGCCAACTCTATAGCTTTCTCCTTAGTCAGAGCCCCTGAAGACGAGGATGGAGCTTGAGTCTTTGGAGTAGAAATGTCGGAGGTTCTAGGAAGGTCGTTGTTAGCCTTTTTGCTTCTCTCTCTCTCCTCTCCAGAGCCCGTAGTCCGATTCTTCCTTTTCTTGAAAGCCTGACTGCCGGCCTCAAGCAATTCCAGGTTTGAGTCGGAGCTCCCCACTGTCTCAAGATTAATGTGCTCCTCCGGCTCAACGACGACCATCTGGTTGTCCGCGTTGGCCGCAGCACTTGCCTCAACCTCAGCATTTGCCGCTCTTTCAGGCTCATCCACACGTACTTGACGGCCTCCAGTGTTCAGTCCCTCAGCAACGGGCCCAACATTCTCCCTTTCAATCAAGGGGATGGCTCCGGAGCTTTCCTTGGGAAGGTCGTCATTTCTCTTCGTCATGTTTTCTTGACGATCGTATACAGCATTGGACGTGAATCTGTCCCTCCTGGCCGCCCTCCGATCATTGGCTCTGATTGCTCCACTCATGATGTTAGATTCAATTCGGTTGATGTCTCTCTCAGAGAGAACTGCAAGACAGAAATGAAGCGAGTTAGGTCGTTTTCGACGAGACAAAAAGGACAAATTATCACAAAATAAAAAGACAAGTTATAAGGACATAACCCCCAATCATCTCAAGGTTAGCACAACGCTCTTCAGGATGGCTGGCGTGTGCCCCTATACAGTTTACACAATTTGATTCCCAGGTCAAGTCGTCGTGAACGACCCAAGTGGGATATCGAGTGTCAAGGCTAATTTTCACCAACAGTTCAGGCCCAATCGACGGGCTAGACATCATCCCGGCCCTAATATATCTCCAGTGAGAGGCCTCTATGTCTTTGTATGACACTCGTCCAATGTTCAACAAAGCATCAATCTTACTCTTTAGCTCGTTGGCCCACGGAGCTGACCACACATGCTCATCTGAAACCATCCTCTGATCCTCTAGGAAGGGAAACTGCCAACCCACTCTACTCTCAATGACGATCATGTGGTTCTCCCAACCATAAACTTTATTTTGGGTATCCATAAATAACCCTTGAACATTCCGATGCGATGCCACACTAACCACGGACTTCCCACAAACTGTGGATCGGGCCGTCTTGTAGTACTGACGGAAGACTTTGTTACAAGGCTCGTGGCCAAGGAATCTGCAAACTATAATGAATGACGACAAAGTCCTTACGGCATTGGCACTTAGTTCCATGGGCACGCAGGCGGAATCCTCTAGGAACTCGTTGATGAAGGGATCTAGGGGTAACCTCAGACCTAGCTCGAATTGTTTATAGAAGAAGGCCACCTTTTCCTTGCTACTAAGGATGGCCTCTCGACGAGTCTCGTATTCAGCCTGACTGAGGTATTCAAGTCTATACATCGAGGCTTGGACCCTATAGGACTCTCGTAGGGCATTAATCATTTTATCCATAATATTTTCTTCCTGTTCTGGATCTTGGTTACGGCCCATGGACCTTCTTCCCCATCACCAAAGCCTCGTTCATTTCATCCAGGTCGTACACTGATATGAAAGGCGTCGACTATTCGTGGTCCACCAGCGCTTGTACTGGCCTCGTTAACTTCAAGAGTTGGTTGTTGGGGATGACCGTCGTGATCCATATCTACAAAACAATTGGAAAGAGCAAGGGAATCAGTCCTAGCATCAACAGGCGACGATCTATCTAAGGGCAACCTAGATTCCTCTGAGGCAAAATTCCTAAGTGAATCACGACGGGCCAAGGAATAATGAGTTTGTACGTGTCTGGGAAGGTCGTTCATAGACCTGAAGGGTGTTACCCTTGGGTCATCTTCCTCAAACTCACCAAGAACTTCATCAGTTGGGAACCCCAAGCTCTCATTTTCAAAATCAAATTTTACCAGAATTGAAGAACACTCACTCAGAGGAATTTCTCCCCAGATACCTTTGGCACATTTATACACCCTTTGATTAAGCCCAAAACCAAACTGTACCCCTCTCTCAAAACTTACAAACCTGGGGGCCATTAAGCAAGTTCTTAAACCCCAAAAAACCCAGAAAACCGAAGAACAGTTGAAGAAGTTACCTGGTTGAGGGCTTGAAGATGAGTTTTCAAGTAGCAAATCAAAGAAATCTCTGATCCAAGCTCCTTTTGCAGATATGGAGAATCCAGAACCGTTTCGTACCGCCGGAGATGGTTTTGTGGTCGCCGAAGTTGGTCTTGCTGGTTGCCGGAATCTCTTTTCCTTGCTAAATGCTCTCAAGAATCTTGGGTGCGAAAAGTTCGAAATGGAGGAGGGGGAGGTATTTATACATGGAGAATATGAAGGGTTTTTGCCTAGGAAACCCAACAGTGTAATAATGGAGGGCATTAAATACCAGTTGTAATTTCCGAGGGGAATGTCCCATCATGGGACGCGTGTCATTTAATGAAGAAATCCTGGCCGCCCACGTCATCAGCGGTGATGTCACCTCATTTCAAATTTCAAATTGACGGCCGTACGAGTAGCCAGGATCCCATAACCTCAAAGAAAAATGCGAACTCCTAGCCCGTCAAGACGACCCATGAGTTGGGGGCCACTGAACGGAATATTTCGCGATGGGCCAGGCCCAAATCTTTCCCTCCAAGAAACGGGCTCAACAGGCCCACTAAGAGACCAAGATCAAAGGAGCAGCACGTGATGGATCGTGGCCCGTCGAACAACGGATGGCGGTCGTCGCCATTGAGCGACCGAGCCCATCCAATGACGAGCCATCTCATCCATGGGTCATAACCCGTCTGACAAAGGAACGTCGTCATCGAGCGACCAGATCCATCAAAGGACGGGACCACTCACCTGCTCACTTGCTCGTCGAATTGTCCACTTAATGACGACCTAACTGGACGTACAGCTCCAGGTCGTCTTCTCATAAAGCTTGCTCAACAAGCCTTCCGAAGATAAAGCCAAATCTATCACTGGCCCACTCTGCACTTATGTCCCCACGAAACTAATAGTGGCGCCAAAAAGGCGTGCAGGTTTGACTTTCCGTTATTGTGCAAACCACTGTCCATGACAGGTACAGCAGTGTCCTTGTACGTACGGAGTAATCCCAGGACCCCACGTGTATGCATGGGGAACAAAGCCAATCCAACGGTTGGCAATAATCCCATCCAACGGTCCAGATGGAAATCCTAGTTTCCTTCACCCACAATAAATACCAGAACAGTTCCTTGGGCTAAGGTAATGCATATTTTCCTATTCACGTATACACACATCCACCATATCTTTATCACCTTTCTCCAGTCCAAACACTGATTCTCACGTCGGAGGGCCTTGCCGGACAAGCCCCGGCACAGTTCACGGTTTATTTCTTGTGTTGTACAGGTAATAAGTCAGCCCAACAATCTGCTAGACAACAAGAGCTGAGCCCAAACGTTTTCTTACTTCATCAATTTTTTAAAAAAATTTATCTATCATCAAATACTCACGTTGTTTTAAAACAAAAATAGTATTAATTTAGAGACAAATGAAATAACATTTAAACTCATAGCCAAGCAATTTACTTCAATGATAAACTAGATATAAAACTGACGTAGTACAAGTGGGGGTGGTTCACAGAGTTTTGACAGGAGCAGCCATGATAGAACAAACCTGGCAGGAGCCATGGCGGGCCGTGCGACTGAAGAATCCATTGGGCACGAGTCGTGCTTGGCTTCACGACTCGTGAGGAGTCCCTGCACGACTGCCTTTGGTTGCACGAATCGTGACACGGCTGGCGAAGGAAGGCACGACTCGTGTAGGAGATCACGAGTCGTGATATTGGCGGATTCCGTTTCCGAGTTGATTTCGTTTCCCTGTTTTGGCATTTATTTTTGGAACTGTTTTAGTCTTTTCCTTTTTCCTAATTGACTAGGGTTGTTTGGGGGTATTTAAACTTGTTTTAGTTTCTTAAAAACATTAGTCTCTTTTATCAATTAAAATTCAGTTTGCATCTTGCAAATTTCTTGGTCAATTTTATTGGCTTGCAGAAGGATTTCTTAGGAAGTTCTTGTTATCGTGGGAATTGCGATTCCTTGCAGAAGGTTTTGATTTCGATCAAGCCTTGGTTACTATTCCGCTGCGTTCTTTACATCAGTTGGTATCAGAAATCGGACGATCCTAGGGTTCTCCGACGAGGTGATGGCAAATGATGGGAGGAACGACATCACTGCAATCCTCGAACGCATGGATCGCCAACATGCATAATTATTGGCGGCTTTGGTGCAGTTACGAGTAGGTGGTGGCGGTGATGCCAATCCACAACATCGGGCAGGTCCTCGCGGGGAAAATCTCCACCGTGATGAGCCGATGGGCGGGGAGGTTTCTGATAATGATGAAGGTGAGGCCAGGGCAGTGCCTCCACGTGACCAACGTCCTAAGATTAGGGCGGATATTCCGGCTTTTAATGGTGAGTTATCTATGGAAGATTTCTTAGATTGGCTTTCGGAAGTTGAAAAATTCTTTCGTTTGATGCGTATTGAAGAGGATAGTAAAGTCCCATATGTTGCTTACAAATTGCGTGGTGGTGCATCTGCATGGTGGGATCAATTGACTAGGCAGAGGTTGCGTGAAGGGCAACCCGAAATTCGTTATTGGAACGATATGAAGAGGGAATTAAGGGATCGTTTTCTTCCACGAAATCATGATCAGGATCTCTATATGAAGTTCTTATCTTGTAAGCAAGGTAGTCGTACTGTTGATGAATATGTTCATGATTTCTATGCGCAGTCGGCATGCACTGATTTATATGAGACAGGGTCGCAGATGATTGCTAGATTTATGTCGGGTCTACGGGTTAATATCAAACATCATATAGAGTTGTTTACTTCCTACTCTTTGAATGAAACAATCTCTAGGGCGAGGAAGGCGGAAAGACAGTTGGCAACTCTGTTTTGTGATTCGACTACATTTAGGCGATTTGGTGATGCTTCTTCTTCGAGTGGCAAAGGACAGTCGTCGGGTGTTAATGTTGATGGTGGCAAGGAGATTTCCTAAGTTGTGGGTCCGAAGGTTGATGATGGCAAGAAGACTGCACCTCCGGCGCCCACACAAAACCCACCGGCTCGTAGAAACACCAACACACAAGGTAATAACCCTTATGCAAAACATTATGGAGATAAATGTTTTAGGTGTAACCAACCCGGGCATCTTTCCAATAACTGTCCACAACAACGGAGGGGTATTAATATGGTGGACCGCGATGAGTATGATGACGGGGTGAATGAAGGGGATGGTGACGTGGTACATGTTGATCCCAATGGGGATGATGACGAGGAGGAAGCGCACGAGTCTTATGTGATCCGAAAGCTTATGTTGACTACTCCTGCGGAGGAGGTCAATCCGGAGCGACACAACATTTTTCGCACCAAGGGGAAGGTTATTGATGCTGCAGTTATGATCATTGTTGATAGTGGGAGCAGTGAAAACCTAGTGTCTCGTGGTTTGGTGGAGAAATTGAAGCTCGAGGTACGCAAGCATCCTACTCCTCATTCTGTGGGGTGGATCAACAACGTAGGCACTATTAAGGTACATGAGCAATGCCTTATTCCTCTTTTTATTGATAGCTATAAGGATGATGTTTTATGTGATATAGTAGATATGTCTGCATGCCATATATTGTTGGTAGGCCTTGGCAATATGATCTTGGTGTTGTGTATAATGGCCGGGAGAATTTTATTCGTTTTACGAAAGATGGGGTGCATTTTCATTTGCATGCTTTGAAAATTGGTTCTAGTAGTAAACCAAAAGGGAAGCCTATTATTTCTTTGTGTACTGCCCATGAGTTTGTGGAGGATATTGTGGATGCTCCTTTTGTGTTTGCGGTGGTACAAAAGGGAGCTTTGGGACAGGTTAGTTTGGTCCCTACATCTTTGCAGTCTTTATTGCCTGAGTATAGTGATGTTATGCCTGACGAGCTTCCTGCAGGGTTACCTCCCTTGCGTAATATACAGCATAATATTGATTTGGTGCCAGGTGCCTCTTTGCCTAACCTCCCACACTACTACAGGATGAGTCCCGCAGAACATGAGATTTTGCTTGATCAGGTGGAAGATTTATTGAAGAAGGGTTATATACAGGAGAGTATGAGTCCATGTGCAGTCCCGGCTCTACTGGTTCCTAAGAAGGATGGTACTTGGAGGATGTACGTGGATAGTCGGGCGATCAACAAAATCACTGTTAAGTACAGGTTTCCGATTCCTCGTTTGGATGACATGTTGGATATGCTTAGGGGTTCCAAGGTGTTCTCCAAAATTGATTTGAAGAGTGGTTATCATCAAGTTCGTGTTCGACTGGGGGATGAGTGGAAGACCACCTTCAAGAACAAGGAGGGCTTGTATGAGTGGTTGGTGATGCCATTCAGGTTGTCCAACGCTCCTAGTACTTTTATGCGATTGATGCATCAAGTGCTGCAGCCTTACAATGGTAAATTTTTGGTGGTTTATTTTGATGATATTTTGATCTATAGCAGGTCGGAGGAGGAGCATATGGAGCATCTTCGGACAGTTCTGCAAACTTTGAGGGACAATGAGTTATATGTGAACCTCAAAAAGTGCAGTTTTATGCTTGATCATTTGTTGTTCTTGGGCTATATTGTTTCTGCAGATGGTATTCGGGTGGACGAGGACAAGGTTCGTGCTATTCGTGATTGGCCTACACCTACGACAGTCAGTGAGGTTCGTAGTTTTCATGGTCTTGCCACTTTTTATCGTCGTTTTATTTGGAATTTTAGCACTATTATGGCTCCCATTACGGAATGTATGAAGAAGGGGAAATTTAATTGGACTGATGAGGCGACAGCTAGTTTTGCTTTGATCAAGGAGAAATTGTCTAGCGCACCTTTGCTTGTTCTACCCCATTTCTCTAAACCCTTCGAATTAGAGATGGATGCTTTGGTGATTGGTATAGGGGCTGTTTTGCTTCAAGGCAAGAAACCGGTTGCTTTCATGAGCCAGAAGTTGGAGGAAGCTAAGCGGAAGTGGACTGTTTATGAGCTTGAATTCTATGCGGTGGTACAGGCTATCAAGCATTGGGAGCAGTACTTGTTGCAGCGTGAGTTCATTCTTCATACCGATCATGAGGCCTTGAAGTATATGAATGGTAAGAAGACACTTAATCGTATGCATGCTCGTTGGGTTGCTTATTTGCAACAATTCACTTTTGTTATTAAACACAAAAGTGGACAACATAATAAGGTAGCGGATGCCTTGAGTCGAAGGGTCAACTTATTGGTGACAATGGATAATGTGGTTGTGGGTTTCGATTGCTTGAAGGATTTGTATGCCACTGATGATGATTTTGCAGATGAGTGGGCGAAGTGTAGAGATGGGGATCCTATTGGGTTATTTTTCTTGCAGGACGGTTTCTTGTTCTATATGGACAAATTATGTATTCCACAGGGTTCTATTCGTGAAAGTCTTATTGCAGAGATCCACAAGCAGGGGCATTTGGGGAGAGACAAGACGGTTTAGCTCGTTGGAAAGAAGTTTTATTGGCCACATCTCCGTAGAGACACGCACAGATTTGTTCAGAAGTGTATGGTTTGTCAGATCAACAAGGGCCAATCTCAAAATACGGGTTTGTATACCCCTCTGCCTATTCCGGATGGACCTTGGGAGGATATTTCCATGGATTTTGTGCAGGGGCTTCCGAGGACGCAACGTGCCAATGACTCTGTTTTCGTGGTTGTGGATCGTTTCTCGAAGATGGCTCATTTTATCCCTTGTAGGAAGACGCATGATGCTTCTCACATCGCGGGTTTATTCTTCAAGGAGGTTGTCCGTCTACATGGGATCCCGAAGTCTATTACATCCGACCGCGATACCAAGTTTCTTAGCCATTTTTGGCGTACTTTGTGGCGTATTTTTCAGACAGACTTGCAGTTCAGCAGTTCGTTTCATCCGCAGACAGATGGCCAGACGGAGGTTGTGAATAGGACCATGGGTTCTATGGTTCGTTGTCTTTGCAGTGAGTATCCGAAGAAGTGGGATTTGGCCTTGTCAACGGCTGAATTTGCATTTAACAACATGACGAATCGGACGACGAAGAAGACTAATTTTGAGATTGTGTATCAAAGGCCTCCTAAGCATACTCTTGACTTGATTCCTTTGCCTAGAGTTCCGGGGTATAGTATTGCAGCTGAGAATATGGCGGAGATGATTGAGGCGGTTCAGACGGAGGTCAAGAAGAACATTGCTGCGTCTAATGCCAAGTATAAGGAGATTGCAGATAAACGGCGTCGATTAAAGGTGTTTGCTGTAGGTGATTTGGTGATGGTTCATTTGCGCAAGGAAAGGGTTCCTCAAGGTACATATCACAAGCTTCACCCCAAGAAGATTGGACCTTGCCGGATAGTGAAGAAGATCAATGACAATGCCTATGTTGTTGATTTACCCGAGGGATGGAATATTTCTAATACTTTTAATGTTGCGGACTTAGTCGAATTCCATCCCGACGTTCCCCTTTATTTAGATATGGATCCGGGGACGAATCCTTTTGAAGCGGAGGCGTATGACGTAGTACAAGTGGGGGTGGTTCACAGAGTTTTGACAGGAGCAGCCATGATAGAACAAACCTGGGCAGGAGGCATGGCGGGCCGTGCGACTGAAGAATCCATTAGGCACGAGTCGTGCTTGGCTTCACGACTCGTGAGGAGTCCCTGCACGACTGCCTTTGGTTGCACGAATCGTGACACGACTGGCGAAGGAAGGCACGACTCGTGAAGGAGATCACGAGTCGTGATATTGGCGGATTTCGTTTCCGAGTTGATTTCGTTTCCCTGTTTTGGCGTTTATTTTTGGAACTGTTTTAGTCTTTTCCTTTTTCCTAATTGACTAGGGTTGTTTGGGGGTATTTAAATTTGTTTTAGTTTCTTAAAAACATTAGTCTCTTTTATCAATTAAAATTCAGTTTGCATCTTGCAAATTTCTTGATCAATTTTATTGGCTTGCAGAAGGATTTCTTAGGAAGTTCTTGTTATCGTGGGAATTACGATTCCTTGCAGAAGGTTTTGATTTCGATCAAGCCTTGGTTACTATTCCGCTGCGTTCTTTACATCAAAAACACAATATATGCGAATCAATTGTGTTAAAAGTTCTCATCATCATCGAACTCTTTTCCAACTTAAACCCATATATTGAGATTTGAAACCGTGAAATGGTGAGTTGCAACGCTTCAATCATCAATCGTGATTAGATTTGGGTAATTTTTTTTTTTCAAATTATGACCGGTTAATTATTGATGTTTTTAATTATAATGTATCGGATACACTATCAATTCAACAAATAAAATATTGTCATCTCATTTTGTAAACAAGTTTTATAACTTTTTTTTTATAAAAAAAACATTTATTGATGGAATATATTGATGGTGGGAGAATGTGAAGAAGGCACGGGGACGGTGGGTAACTTTTGCTTTCTCTCCACCACCCAATTAATTGAGCTTTCTTTCTTTTAAAATGGCTTTTTCAGTCTTTTTGGCTTTTACCATTCAAAAAGAAAAAAAAATATAAACACTCTTTCAAAGTTGAAAGGCCAAAAGCAAACAAAAACAAGCAACCATCGTGGGTAGAGAGAATCAATCCACCCCGTGTATGGATGGATATGGAAGAAGAAGAATAAAGAATATAACGGAATCCAACAAAGATTTTGATGTCTCAATTCCCCATATCTTTACTCCCTCCGATCCAACTCAGTGTACACTTATTTCCCTTTTGATCCCTTTCAGCTCAGTGTGAACTATCATAAATGGTATGTCCTTTAATATTTTATATTCTCCATACCCCACTCACTCATTAACTCCACTCATTCTCCACCAAACAATTTATTCAACCAACCTACTATTTATTCCACTCATTCCCTCTCTTCATTTTCTACCACACATTTTCATTATCTTAATAATATTTCTTAATCGGCGTGCCTTGATCAATGGTTCACAGTTGGATGGGATGGAGGGAGTATATTTTATCTTACTGAAACATTCTTTTTTTTTTTTAATTATATACACCACCATTTGTCTCATCTCAAATTACAGTAATTTTTTTTAACATAATAATTAAGAAAAAATAAGGAAGGAGAGATGTATTGTGAGTATGAAAATTTAAATAAAAAATAGAATAAATGATAGTAATAGAAAATTGATTGGTGTTGTGAGTATAAAAATAAAGTAAAAAAAAAATGAGTATAATGAATAGTAAAAAATCTTTATTATTTTGGGTATTCCAATTTAAGGTGAGATGGATATAAAGGAAAATAAGGCTTCGTTTGTTTGGGGGAAAATGTTTTCTGGAAAATATTTTCCCCATTTTTCGGTGTTTGTTTCGCACTGGAAAATTGAGAAAATGTTTTACGCTAAACATGTTTATCTCATTTTCCGGAAAATATTTTCATTTTTTGGAAAACATTTTGCAGGAAATCATTTTCCGAAAAAATGTTTTACGCTAAACAAACGGAGCCTAAGTCTGATTTGCAATGAGATGGAGAGAGTATGTCAACTTACATACGAGTACTTATGGAAGCAAATAAATCAGTGACGGTTCTATTGCACGAGCGACTTCTGAAGAATTTTTTATTTTTTTTTAAGTTTCCTGTTTTGTTTTATTTTACTAAAATTCAATCTCTCGTTAAACAAACAATTAAAATAAGTCAAACACTGCTTAGTCGCTTGGATATGGGTTAGTGCAGTTTGATTGTACAATAGTTTAATTAATTCATCTTATTATAAAATGTAATTACTAAGTTAATTATAAAATGTAACTCATTTTTCTTCTCCTCCACTCCAGTAGAATATAACTCACGTGTTGTAAGATTTAACTTATGTTATTATTATTGTATCCATTTTTACTCTTCTCCAACAATTTTTTCTTCTTTTCTTGTTGATTGAGTCTCAACAAATGTCAAATAGTTCACTTTTCTAATTCGATTTCTCTTGTTGATCTTTGATTACTTCAAGAATAGTGATGTTAGAGATATTTGTTGATAAAATTTTCAAGATCTCATTCTCAAATTACTACATTTAATTACTTAGGGTTTTTGGATTTTTTTTATTGTACTTAATTATTGATGTTCAATTTTCTCATTTTATGATCTAATAGGTGTTGATTGGTAACTAAAAGCATCAAAAAATATTTAAATTCCTTTTCAAAAAGGGGGTAAATCTTAATATTAAAAATATATGTAATAATTCTTAAACTTTTATCCCCTCTTTAAATAATTTGAGTAGATTATATCTCATTGTTTGTGATTGAAATTGTAGTACAAAAATGTCTTATTATTATCAAAAATTAGCAAGTCGATAAACTCAAAAAGTGTTTTCGTGTATTTTTCAATGTAACTTGATAATTTATTAGTAGGGAAATGCTTTTGTGTATCAAAAACCATGAATTGCGACATTAATTTTATTGGCCCACACTAACAAAACTTTCTGTATCCGCCACGGAAATAAATGTATTAGTTGTCTTATTTAAGAAGTTTAATGTGTGCTCTTAGGCACGCGTTAGAAATATCGATAAAATATGCTTTTTAGTTTCTCTATCCAACTATAAATTACACATTTTATACATAGGACGTCTTATTAAAAACTACACACTTTATAAAATGGAAATATTTTATTATTTTTACATTAATTAGATTCACATGTCATACTTACAATAACATTTCAATTTTTATTCTGTACCCACTTTCTCTATCATACATCGTTTTTCATATTCACAACAACTATTTCACTACCATTTTTCCTAAATTTTTGTGCAAAAAATAAGTATAGTTTATAATGGGACGTGTATGGAGTATTCACTTACTAAGTTACATTTTATAAATTCGATTTTTTTTGTCTGTATACTTGTAAAATTATATTAATACTTTTTCGATCCCAAAATTATTGTATTTATCAATAAATTAAATCTAAAAATATCTATTTACATAAAAGTTTAAAGAGTTTACAACTATTTTAGAGAATACTTTCATCCACAAATGCAGATCATTACTTCTTGCACAAATTTTAAAATCATGTAAATATAATTAAATGTGAGATCAATTCAGAGTAAATTTGTGAACAGGATTCATCATTTCTTATTTAAAAAACAAAAACAAAAACTAAAAAACTCTTTCTCTGTGGACGGGAGAGTAGGGGTGTAAGTGGTTCGATTGGCTCAATTTGGAAAAATTTATAAGTCCAACTGTTACTAATTATTTTGGAAAAATTTTAAATTGAGCTAAATTATGTAAGAGTTCAGACCGAGCTAAATCAAACCGCCGTAGTTTGGTTCGGTTCAGATTAAACCACAGTTTGATTTTGCGATTTATACAGTTTGATTTTGCGATTTATACCGCGGTTCAAACCGCAATCCAAACTAGGGTATAAACCACAACCTAAACCACTTTATAATTATGCTTTTTAAATTTTCAAACTAATAAATAGAAAATACCTATAAAAGAAAAAACACAATCATAAAAGATAACAAAACAAATCATACCAGTTCAAATTACAAATCAAGATTGTCAAATTCAAAGTACCATTCAACGAAAATTAAATCAGAAAACTATATCAAAGTAAAATTGCTAATGCATTGTTAGTGTTTGACATTACAATATAAATTAATTGTTAATGCAATGATACCCTTTATTAAAATTCTAAAGGTCAAACTAAGCAATAGAAGTGATTTATAAGTAATGAGTGTTCACAAAATTCAAGTGATTGAAACAAATAATGAAACATAATAGGTTTAATGGTCTCAAACCGATTCGATATACAACAGTTTGACTCGGTTCGATTTGGTTTGGTTTGGAAGTGGTAGACCGTAAGATAAATCAAATTGTGTGTTTTGTTAATTTTCAAATCGAGTTAAACTGCTTATACCTAAAAGCTGAACCAAACTATGTGATTTTGTTTAATTTTATTGCAAATCGTGATTTGAACCAAATCACTGTCACCCCTACGAGAACGGGAAGAGAGTTTCATTTTCCAATAGCACTTGATATATTATACTCCCTCCGTCTCGGCGAAAGAGCCACAAAATTTGTCCGGCACGCAAAATAAGAAATGTGATGTAGGAAAGATAAAAAGTTTAAATGTTGTGAGTATGAAAAATTAAATAGGAGAGAGAATGAGTGGGAGGTGATGTAAGAAAGAGAATGTTGTGAGTGTAAAAGTAAAGTAGGAGAGAGAATGAGTGGAGAGAATAGTGATTTAAGGTTTCCTTTTTGGGAAAGTGGTTTTTTAAATGGGACGCTCAAAAAGGAAATAAATGGCTCTTTCGCTGGGACGGAGGGAGTATGTATAACAAATTGACCATGTACAATTTTGTGTGTTTGCTCTATGATTTGCTTAAAATTTTGTTCAAATCGTTTTTCTCAATCAATAAAGTATTAATTTTTTTTTATTTTTATCTAATCATCAGTATTTAAACATTAAATTAAATATCGATTAATATGATCTTAGCCAGGTGTAAAAATAAAGTAACTAATATTTCCTTCATCCCATTACAAAATACTCCCTCCGTTCCATTAATAACTTTATTTTTTGTCAAAATGGATGTTTCGTTTAAAGCTTTGTCTTTCCTAAAATGACAAAGAATCTTTACTATTTCACCCACTCATTCTCTCTCCTATTTTACTATTACACTCACAACATTTTTCAAATTTACTATTTTCTCCACTCATTCTCTCTCCTATTTTACTATTACACTCACAACATTTTCTCTACTCACTAATTTCCTTAATTTGCATGCCCACCCCAAAAGGGTGAAGAAATTACCAGAACGGAGAGAGTACATATTTTTTAAAATAGAAATGTTATATTACTTTTATATTTATGGGATTACAAGTCATACTTACAACAACAATTTAATTATTATTCCTTACTTCACTTTCTTTCTGCCATTTCACTTTTCATATCCATAACATCTACTCCCTCCGTCCCACAAAACATTACCCCTTTTACTATTTTGGGCGTCCCATTTTAAAGTCCTACTTTCCAAAATGGAAAAATATTAATATTCTCCACTCATTCTCTCTCCTACTTCACTTTTACACTCACAACACTTTTCAAATTTACTATTCTCTCCACTCATATTCTCTCAACTCATTCTCTCTCCTCCCACTCACAACACCTACTTTAATAACATTATTCCTTATTTTCCGTTTTCAACAGTAAATGAAGTAAATGAGTAATGTTTTATGGGACGGAAGGAGTATTTCACTACAATTTTTCTTAATTATTAATTATTGTGCAAACATTAAATAGAAAGATTGTAGTGAGACTGATGGAGTATACTCACGCATAACAGATCACTTTACAAAAAGATCATATAATTACTTTATGCTCTACTTTAGATATTACACACATCTCCATAAAGCTTTGAAACTTATTATAACCCAAGAAAAGCTTCTCATTTTTTGTTCCATAATTCTTCATTTTACTTTTTTTTTAAAAAAAATTATTAATTAGAGAATGAAATGGGCACTAGAGTGGTAGTGATGATTGTTTAAACAGACTTTAGTTTGTGTAAATTAATGTTAATGGGGTTTGCGAGGGCATAATTTAATCGTTCCTTTATTTTATTTGAGGCTAAATAAGTCAAACTTGTGTGACAATACATCATTACCATTGTTCCGTTGAAGTGATAATTATGGCTGTCTCGTGCAAATGCAAAGTAACCCAGTTTATACTAGTATACTTTAAATTGGTCAAACTCCTGATCTTGTATAATCATCAATAATAGCTAGGCGCCTCTGTGAAGTGCATCAAGGGGGGAGCGGTGAAATGTGTTGATCCCCTTCTTAAAAAAAAAAAAAAAAAAAAAAGAAATCATGTGTTATATGCGTACTCAAGATCAATAACTTCACCCCCGGCTCATCCGATAAAAAGGGTGTTATAGATTAATTCAGGTTCGAGTTCTGAAAATATTACAGTGTTAAAAGTTTGCTAAAGTTTTACCTATTTTGTGATCTTATCCATTTCGAACCACATTAGTCATTAGTCGATATTTAATGTGATATTCAGATGTGTGTGGTTAAGATCAAAAAGATTAATAACTTTGTCTTTATTTTATGACTTTTGTTTCAAAGTGGATATTTAATTTTACTAAAAATTATTTTAAAATATACTTTTTTGTCCAAAATTAATGTACGTTTGAGATTTAAGGGATATTTTGAAAAGATTTATTTTTAATAGAAAAAATATCATAAACATCCTTGGTATTCACTTTCAAAATTTTAATTTTGCAAAAATATAATATACTATGAAAAAAAATTGAAAAAAAATAATTTAAACACAAAATTATTTGAATATAAAGTTTTAAAAGGTCATTCACTTTTAGACAAAAAATAAAGACATTCAATTTGGACGGATTTTTTTTAATAAAATTCAATTAAATATTAATTTTGTAAATATATAATAAATTGTGAATATTTTAATAAGAAACCATTTAAATATATTTTTTAAAATTGAAATTTATTTTGGGACATGTGAGTAGACTATATCCTTCATCTGTGTCACACTTTTTCTCGGAATAATTCATGATGCCCCCTCACCACAAATCATTCTTTATAAAATCGCAAACGAGATTCAAAAATCCACACACTATTGAACGAGATCAAAATTCCATACAAATCCACATTTCATATAAATCTACTCTTATACCTAGTTATTTTAGTTATATACCTTTGGATTGGATATAAAAACGGATTGATTAATAAAATATGAGAATTTTTTATTATTTTTTAGAAAAATTGTAAAAAAAATACTCTTCTACCTTAAAAGTAATTTTAGTCTTATATTCTTGGATATAAGAGCGACGGGCACGAGTAATGTGTGAACATGAGTTTATGTTAAATTTTGCATATCAATGGGACTTTTATAAATTTGATATCTCGCCGGATATCCTAGGGTCATGACTTCTTTTTTTTCTCTGTTTTTATGTAAGAGTCGACTTTTTAGTAATTTCGATAGTTAAGGAATATAAACAAAATAACTATTTTTTAATACTAGTCAAAGTTCACATTAGTTAAACCTTAAAATACATTTTCTCAAGTATAAAAAACTTAAATACATAAAATGTACTCAAAAAACGATCAAAAAACGAGCAAATGGTAAAAGTCAAGTCTCGCATTTACAATACATGTGACTGTTTGATCATTTTGAAAGGTGTTCTATTTGCCCAGAGGCTCCTGAATACGTTGTCCCGACTTTTGGGATATATTCGGGGTGATAGAAAAGTGACCTTCTGTCGTGAGGTCTACGATTCGATCTTTCTCCCTGCCTCCTAATTTGAAATATCGTAAAAATATAAATAATTAATTGGTATTAATTTTTGTATCATATAATTATCAATACATCAATAAGTATCCTCTACTGGAACACCGTAAATCATGATCGTTCAATCGCAGAAAAAACAGTTAAATACGTTGATTTTTAAAATTAAAATAAGATTATAATTATTTTAATTCAGAGGAGTATAAAATACTTATTTTTTTTTTTTTTAGTATAATACATTTATCTTTTTCCCGTAAGAACTAGGGGAATTGGGGTAACAATCAAGTTGGATTAATTAGTTAAAGTCTCGAGAAGAACTATAGGAGTACATTTCAACAAGTCTTGAGAATTAAGGAAAAATGTTACTCCCGTCGTTTCAAAATACTTGCAAATTTAGTAGAGAATTTTTATCTCATAATACTTACAGTTTTGTTGTTTTTCATAAAATTTTGACACATTTTTCCTGAACTATCATTTTAATGACTAGATAATTGTCATTGTTAAAACATTTAATTGCCTAGGTATTAGAAATATTAAAAGGTAATTTAGTCTATTTAATATGTATTAATTATTTTTCTTAATATATAAAAAATACTATAACTATAAATATATTGGGACGGGGAGAGTAGTGTAGTAGGTGTTGTGAGTAGGGGTGTAAATGGTTCGGTTTGGTTCGGTTTAGTACAATTTACGTACCAAATCACTAGTTATCGGTTTAGAAAAATCTCAAATTGAACCAAATCATGAAAAAATTCAAATCGAACCAAACCAAACCACCATGATTTGGTTCGGTTTGGTTCAAACCGCGGTTTAATTTTACGCTCCGAAACGCGGTTTAAACCAATTTTCAAATCACGAAATATAACACGGCTTAAACCAATTTTCAAATCACGAAATATAACACGGCTTAAACCATTCATTATAACATGGTTTCAGACTACACAATTCATTGTCATATTTGTTTGAATTTTCAATACATAGCATACAAAATATATTCAAAATTTAAATAAAATTGTGCTTACATGTTTATGATAACAACAAGCCATTTGAGTACTTCTAATGATATGTGCTAAAAAATGAATTAACATTATTAAAGGAAGATTAAACAAAAGAAAAAATGGTTATTAGCTAAAATTCATGAATATAATTAGAGATTTTTAAATCTAAATGTGAGGTGTAGATGAAAGATATGTATATTTACTGTTAATATTGAACGGTTTGGTGGTTTGGTTTATCAGTTAAGTTTGGTAGTTCAGTCTCGCGGTCTCGAACCGTGATTTGGGGGTCCAGACCGTAGACCAAACCGAATACATGGCTTGACAATTTTTAAAATCGAGCCAAACCACTATTGCTTAAAAACCAAACTAAACCGCGTGGTTTAATTTGGTTCGATTTCAAACCGAGGTTTGGACCGAACCACTTACACCCCTAGTTGTGAGTATGAAAAATGATGTACAAAATAGAAAGTTGGTATAAATAATAATAAAATTTGTTGTTGATAGTATAAAATGTGAGTTTTATAAATATAAAAATAATAAAGCATTTCATTTTAGGAAGTGTGTAGTTTGTAGTGAGACACAATGTGAGAAAAATGTATAGTTTATAGTGGGACGCAAAGAGTATTGAGTAAGCTCATTACCTACTAGCCTTGTTTTAAAAAAAAAATTGAATTTTTTTATTATTGAATGACTTAATCTATTACAAAAATGAAAAAGTGCTATAAATCCCATTTATGAGATTTAACCCCTAACCTTTTGTTTAGAAAAGAATATTAAATATCGCTTGAGCTAAAACTCTTTGCTAGAATAGAAATTGAGCCTTATATTATATGATCTATGATGACTAATAAATTATACTCCCTCCGTCCACTTTGTTGCTTCACAGTTACTGTTTATGCGTGGATTAAGGAAAAAAATAATGTTATAAATGTTGTAAGTGTAAAAGTAAAATAGGAGAGAGAATGAGTGGAGGGAATAGTAAATTATAATGGTGTTGTGAGTATTAAAATAATGTAGGAGAGAGAATGAGTGGTGTATGGTTAATATTTTAATAATAAAAACTTTCCATTTTAGGTAAAAAAAATAAAGTGTGAAGTATGTATTTGGACGCCCAAAATAGAAAGTGTGAAGTAAGTAAGTGAACGGGAGAGAGTATATAAAAAATTGATTACAATTAGAGCCTTCTGTGAATTAGTTATAAACAATATTTAAAAAAAAAAAAAAAAAAAAAAGTGTTGCACAACAAGCTCTTTAGAGGAAATCATTTCCAAATATTGAGAGATAAAGTAGGATTTTTCAGATTTAATTAAAATATATGCAGGCATGAATGTAGAAAAGAGTGAGAATAGTATTCTTTTGATAATAACCAATGCATGCATGGGATTCTTCATTTAGCAAAGTCAACTCACAATCATTCATATTCTTATTTATCTTCTTTCCAATAAATATATTCCCATTTTAACATATTCTACTTCACACTTGATATGTTCTTGTGGTTAGGATTTTTTTGGTTTACAAAATATTTCAAGTCAAATAGCGAGAATAAGGTTCAAATTCTAGATCTTATCAATAATGAAGCTTGATTTTATTATCGGGCCACTCTTTTAAATACTTGTGATTAGGATTTGAGTCTTATTATAAGCACCCAAATCAATATTAAAGCTTGTTTTGGTCACATCTTCATCTTTAATAGACAAGTAACTATTAATAAACAAGTAATATATATATATATTTTAAATGAGTGATAGAGATTTATTGATCATACAAAACAAACGCTTAGATTTAATGAAAAGGAGCAATAATGAAGCTTGATTTTATCAATAATGAAGCTTGATTTTATCATCGGGCCACTCCTTTAAATACTTGTGATTAGAATTTGAGTCTTATTATAAGCACCCAAATCAATATTAAAGCTTGTTTTGGTCACATCTTCATCTTTAATTTAATAGACAAGTAACTATTAATAAACAAGTAATAGATATATACTCCTTTCGTTCCACGTGAATGCAAACTTATTTTTATTTTGGTTCGTTTCACGTAAATGCAAACTAGTCAAAATGGAAATAAATTTATTATTTTATATTCACCCTACCCCACCCATTCATTCTCTCTCTTCATTTTTCACCATACAATTTATTCAACCAACTTACTATTAACTCCATTCATTCTCTCTCTTCATTTTCTACCATACATTTTCATTATCTTAATAATATTTCTTAGATATTGTGCCCACAAAAATGGTTTACATTCATGTGGGACGGAGGGAGTATATTTTTTTTAAATGAGTGATAGAGATTTATTGATCATACAAAACAAACGCTTAGATTTAATGAAAAGGAGCAATGAAGTGTGTTAATATTTAATGAAAAGGAGCAATAATTATAAAAATTAATACAAATTTTCGTATTTACTCATGTTTTCACATGTGTTAATATTTAATGAAAAGGAGCAATGAAGTGTGCTGTATTTTGTATTGTTATTTGTGTCACAACTACAAATTTGATTGGACTATCCATTCAAGTTTGACAAGATGTAAATTTAATTATTACAGCTAAATAAAACCGACTCAAGTTGTATTATACTCCCTCCCTCCCTAGTCCCATCCAAAAGATACAAATTTTTATTTTGGATTAATCCATTTGAAAAAGATACTCCCTCCGTCACACTTCATTTGAGACAAAAAAAAAGGGCACAACTATTAAGAAAAAGTGATGTAAGAAAGAGAAAAAGGTAAATGTTGTGAGTATGAAAAATTAAATAGGAGAGAGAATGAGTGGGAGGAATAGTTAGGAGAGAGAATGTTGTGAGTGAAAAAGTAAAATAGGAGAGAGAATGAGTGGGGTAAATAGTGAAGATTCCTTTCCATTTTGGGAAGTATCAATTGAAGTGGGACGGACCAAAAAGGAAATAAGTATCAATTGAAGTGGGACAGAGGGAGTACACTTTAAAAATGAGAATTTTTTAATATTTTTTTATTTATGAGATTAATTTGTCACTAATAATAATTATGCACTAACTATTCTCTAACTCACTTTCTCTTTCCTATATCACTTTTTATATTTATAACATAAACTCCACTAGACACTCTTGTTAATTATCGTATAAGGCCAATTTTGTGTATTTTCGAATGTAACTAGAAAATAATTTCATTTTTCAGCCAACAGTAATGCCTAGTAGCCAATTAGAAAAGTTTTCAGAGGGGAATTAATTAGGGGTGTAAATGGTTCAGTTTAGTTTGATTCAGTTTGAGCCAATTTATGGATCGAACCACTAGTCATCGATTTGGAAAAAGCTCAAATCGAATCGAATCTTGAAAAAATTCAAATCAAATCGAACCGAACCAAACCGCCATGATTTGGTTCGAACCGTGATTTGATTTTATGGTTCGAACCGCTGTTTACACAATTCAAACCACGGTTCACACCATAAAATAGAACACTGCTTAAACCATTAATTAGAACATGGTTTAAAACTACACAATTCATTGTCATGTTTGTTTGAATTTTCTAAACATAACATACATAAGAGATTTAGTATTTAGACACAACTTGAAATTGTGTTCAATGTTTATGATAACAACATGTCATTTGAGTATTTGTAATGGTATGAGATAAAGAGTGAATTAACATTATTACAAGAAGATAAACCAAAAGAAGAAAGAGCTATGGGCTTAAACTTATGAATAGAATTAGGGATTTTCAAATCTAAATGTAAGGTGAAAATGAAAGATATACATATCTACGGTTAATATTGAACAGTTTGATGGTTTGGTTTATTGGTTCGGTTTGATGGTTCGGTCTCACGGTCTCGAACCGTGGTTTGGGGGTCCAAATCGCAGACCAAATCGAATCACACGGTTTGACAATTTTTGGAATCAAACCAAACCATGATTACTTGAAATCCGAACTAAACCGCATAATTTGGTTTGGTTCAATTACGAACCACAGTTTGAATCGAACCACTTACACCCCTAAAATTAATGCAATTTTTCTGGCTAAAATAATCTACTATAACATCTAAGAAGGGTTAAGAGGATGTTCTACATAAATTTGTTTGCCAAGTGCTACAATACTCCTCTCGCCACAACTATAACTAAAAAAAAACATTTTGCCTTAAATATAAATATAAGTAATTATTATTAATTTCAATATGAAAATTATTAATGCAATTCTATACTTCCGTTTCATAATAATATGCAAAACGACACATTTTGATCGTTATAAAGTAATCAACAAGTGCTAAAATAGAAATGAGATTCACTTGTCACACTAATAACAATTATCCACTTACTCAGGGCCGGCCCTGTGATATTCGGGGCCCTAGGCTGGTAACTTGGATGGGGCATTCACTGTTCTGATAGCAATAATTTCAGTTTTACGGAGACTCCTCTTGTCAGATTACAGGCAATAGAATGTAGATTTCCTATTAAATCTAACCTCCAATAAACCATCTGATATTTTCAGAAAAAATGTTATTCATATTTAATCATATTTTCAAAAAGAAACAGTCCTACATTGCAAGGCTTATCCCTTTTTAATGTACTATATACGATATACCATTGATCACTAATACTACCTAGCATCACAACTCAACAAAGCTTAGAAGATGAGGCACGAGAAACACCAAGAAGTTCTTAACCACCCTCTACCTTAATTAAGTCTTAAGAAAGTTCACATACCTTAGATGATGTTGCCACAACAATAAGTTTCCCAGACCCATCTTCATCATCTGCAATAACACATTTGCCAACTCTTACCCCTGCAATTGGAACAGTTTGAATACAGTTGCCCGATTTCTTAAGATATCAAATTCCAAATATGTTTGCACAATTAAGTATTTATAAATATATAATTAACAAGCAAACAGATTAATACTCAACTTTTTGACAAATTATGTTTAACAAATTAAGTATTACATAAACGTCACTCTTCTAGCACATTTAGAAGCAAAATCAGTAATCAAAGTAGAATAATCAACTTTTTTCAACTATGTTCTTCTCAATAAATATCATAGCTAACCCATTCAAACGTTCGTGAGACATTGTACTTCGAAGATAGTTCTTTATCAACTTCAACTTCGAAAAACTTCTTTCCCCTGATGCAACTGTAACTGGAATAGTCAACAGGATTCGGTAAGCAATTTTCGTGTTTGGAAAACAACCGTTATTCTGTTTCAAATAATTCAATACTTGGATAGGCCCTCCTAATTCTGACGGCAAAATATGTTTAAGAAGTTGCAACTCCTTAAAAAAGTCATCCTCATCCACATCAACTTGTCCGTTATGTGTCAAAATATTTGAAAGATTTTTGCAAGAATTTTTCAAACTTGTATCATCTGTGCATTTCTTCAAATCAAACAAGAAGCCAAAATTTCTTTCGTACTCACAAAATTGCTTGAATCTTTCATCAAGTGAGGTGAGAGCTTTGTCAACAATATATAAGAAGTACTCTAATCTGAAACTCTCTTGTGGAGAAAACCTGGCCTCTTCACTTGAAGCCTCATCAAAACGTCTTTTTCTATGAATATGCCTTTTCTCACGAAAAACCGGCTCAATATCCATTTCTCCAGCAAGTTCTTCTGCTTCTCTTAAAGCATCATTGAAAACATGCTCTCTGTAATAAGGCCCTTCAACTGATCTATCGCAACAACAACCATCACTCGTATGAAAACTTGTCGATTGTGTTCTTTCTCTCTCATAATTTGTTCTTGCACACTTTTATCAATTGTCTGATTACGCCTCAGTCTCGTCTCCAATTCAATTCATTTTTGCATGCAAACTATGTGTTCATTGTTTGAATCATGTTGTTTGAGTCTGTTTCCAACATTGTGCCAATCTCTAAACCCGATACTAGTTAAATGAGAATCTCCCACTTTATCCTTGAAAAGCTTACAACAAAAGCAAAACAATTTTTCCAAAGATTTTGAATACACAATCCATTTTCTATCTTGTTTCTCTCCATTCGGCAAGTGGCGAGTATAATGAACATTTGAAAAATGTCGCTTCTTATCTGAATCATCCCTCGGATATTCAGATTCTTCCATTTCAACTCTTATTGGCCCTTTTTCCACCAATAAGTCTCTGAGATTATGATCAATTGACTTCCAATTATTTGGATCATAAATGTCTAAAGGTTCTCCATGGTCTTCTTGAGCTGGAGGAATGTCACTATCAGTCCCTTCTCTTTCCGGACCTTCCCCATGATCAACAATATTAACAGGATCATTAGGATTATCATTGACCGCTTCTTCGCACACCAAATTTTCAACGGGAATACTTTCACTTTCACCCAACTTACTAGAAGTAAAATATTTGTTAAGAGAACCACTTAAAGCTTGCGTTAATTGTTCTTGCTTTTGCCTCTTTTTTTTTTTTTTTCATTTCCACAAGGATACTTTCGTGATGACATTTTGTCTGCCTATAATAATTCCAACATATCTAATATTACCAAACAAAAATATACACACAAGTAACAATAGGTAATATCACAAAAATAACCCAAAAAACCAATAAGTAATTCTAACAAATCTAATAGGAGTATTAGTATATTACCTTCAATTTCAAGGCTTCAAATTGTTCAAAGTTCTGAGTTCCAAGATAAGCTTAAAGCTCCAAATTTTATTTTTCTATATAAATTCATCACTTAAATCAATTATTTAACCCAAAATCAAATGCCCTAATTTCGGATAAATTAAATTTAATTTAACCCTAAATCAAAAGCCCTAACCCTAATCTAGGATAAAATTAATTATTTAACCCTAAATCAAAATCTCTAATTTGGAGAATTTGAGATGAGAGAGAGAGAGAGAGAGAGAGAGAGAGAGAGAGAGAGAGAGAGAGAGAGAGAGAGAGAGAGAGAGAGAGAGAGAGAGAGGGAAAGTGTGACGACCCCAACCCTAGGCACTCATTTTTAAATATTTAATTATATGCTTTTAATATTCATGCTAGCTTTATGTGTTCAATTATGTCTTTAGATTCTTAAATTAAGAATAAATTGGGTGAAAAGTAAATTTAGGATCTTTTAAGAATTTATTGGACATTAAATAAAGAAACTTGAAGAAATAATAAAAATGGAAAAATGATAAATAATGTAGGGAGGTTAAATGAGTAGGATGAAATAATGGGATAAAGATTTAAATTAATTAAAATGGGTGGGTGAAAGCCTTGGCTAATTTCCCATGGGGGGCCAATTTGTAAAAGTCCTTCCTCCCTTGCCATGTGTCACCTCCCCTTACCTCCTCTTACTCCCTTCCCCTTCCTTCTCCTTCATTCATCCCATTCATCCTAGAGAAAGCATAGAGAAAACCTCCATTGAAGTCCCCTTTGCCCAAGCTTTGAAGTCAAGCATTTCTTCACCAAAAATCAAGTCTAAGGGCACCATTGAAGTTGGATGACCTAGAGGAAGCCATCTAGCTAGAAAGATCAACATTTCCTTATAAAATCCAAAGGTGAGTTATTATGATTCCCTTCTCCTATGTGTTCATGAGTTCTTTGATTATTGTTCTTGGCTTAATGATGTTGATTTCTTGCTTGGAAACCTAAATGGGAGTTGATTGATTTGAAAATGAACATTGTTGAAGTTAGGGTTCAAGGAAGATCATTAGAAGGGTTTGAAATGGGTGGAATGGGTAGAGATAAATGATCTAGGATTACTTGGTTGTGAGTTTATATGTTTTGAATGGGACTTGGTAAGATGAAGGTGTTCTTGGGTGTTCTTGATCAAGCCATGGTAGACGGAAAGAAGAACTAGGTTGAAAAGGGTTAAAAATCGGCAAAAAGGGGCTGGAGGAGGCTTGGGCGGTCGCCCAAGTGGGCTTGGGTGGTCGCCCAAGCTGGCAGGAGGTCCAAATTCCCTTGAAGTCCACTTGGGCGGTCGCCCAAGTGGTTAAGGGCGGTCGCCCAAGCCGGCGTAAACCACAATTTCTCTTGAGGTCCACTCGGGCGGTCGCCCAGTGCAAGCGGTCGCCAAAGACCCCGAACCAAGTTTAGAGTTGTTCAAACCTAATCAAACTCGAACCAAAATGGAATCTCTTTAACCTAGATTAAAGTAGAATACTTTGGCTACACATTGACATCCTAAGTGATCAAAATGGAATTGGGGAAGTACTTTAAATGTTGCTTGGAAAGCGCTAGTTAACCTAGTTTGGTAACTTAGCGTAAAATGATTCTAACTTGGTAAATTGAACTTGGATCTTCATAGAGGCCTTGTATTATTGTATAAAGACCTTGTAGGATGGATTGATGGTATTTCCTTGCCTTACTTTGAGTTCATATACATTGGTTATATTATGCATAGTGTGTTAATTTATTGTTGCACTATGATATTGGTTGGACACGAGTATATTTACCATGTTGATATATTGTTATCCCTTTTTGTGGATTGTATTCAAGTATCTATTATGTGCTTGATAATGTTGAATACTTGTTATAGTATTTCGTCGTTATGATATTGTTGTAGGATTCCCTACTTTGGAATTCCTAAACTGTACATGTTGATACAAAGATTTATAGCCGTTGTGCTAATATGTTGAATACTTGATATAGTATTGCTATCTTCATGATATGCTGTTGTGGTATGTATCCCTACTTTGGATCATACAATGTTTGGTTAAGCAAGTATGTTATTACTTGTGCTTAGTTATGTAAATCCAAATGGTATTGATTTATTTGTTTGTTGGACAATGTATGGGATTATGATGGCATCGAGCCAAGTTCATTATAATTCATACATTGGTAACCCAATTGTCCCCCTTGTGTGGGATTTGTGGGCTAGCATCTCCTTTTGAGGTAGATGGTCTAGTTTCACCGGGGATATGGCCGTGTGTCGAATCCCTGAATGGGTTATTGTTCATGGTTCCTAACCGCTTCTTCAACTATTCTTGCTTTTGCTCGGTTGTGTATATCCTTTTGGAGATGAAACCTTGGCTCGGTATCCTTCTAAGTGTTACTTTATCGTACTTATGTGTTGTGATATATTCATGCTTTGAGATGGTCGTTGTTTCCAACCGGTATGGGACGGTTGGCGGCGAGGAGCCTCTCGGGTTATGTGGATATGTCTTTTGATGTGTTGCATCTTATATGGCATATTGCCGCATTCATAATAGCTCATTGAGATTTATTCTCACCCCTCTCCCTTTCCTGTTTTAGATTCCGCGACAGGTGGACCGACCAAGTAAGGGCGGAAAGGAGTTTAGAAGTGGTATTTTGGGAATTGTCGGGTTATGTTAGATTGGTGTAGAAAGTGTTTGTTAGCATAATTCTTTTAAAGGGTTGTATTCATAAACTTTAATTTCATACTATATTCGATATCTTTTGTAACTAAAACCGTTTATTATTTTCGTGGTTGGTTAACTCTCCCTCCAACGTGGAAGGAGTAGAGTTACTTTGAAATGGTTGTGTTTAAGTTTTGGAGATGAAATCAAAGTTTTTAAAAATTAGGAGAATTGGGTTAGTTTGAGGACGCTCCAGCTCGGGACACGTGTAGGTTCCGGGTCGGGGTCCTCGCGGTTGGTATCGAGCCTGGTTAGAGTTCTCGGGTAGAGTCTAGGCGAGCGAGAGTGTGTGATAACCGACGTCGAGAGTTTAATGCAGGAATTTGTTCAAAGACGAAAATGATATTGACCAACCAAGGAATCAAGGAAAGGTGAGTTTTGGAAAGATAGATTTCCCCACCATCATTTGAGGTATTTTACCTGTCTCAGGAGTTAGGATTCATACTTTTATAAATCCTCGTTCATACGCTCTCTTGTGGCATTACATTTCATCTTTTATTTGCATAATTGGCCTAAGAGTTGCCTTATGTGTTGGAGGTTCTACTCCGATGGGGTCGTACCTCGAATCATCCTTAATTATCTTGGTAATTGTGATTAAGTGGGCATGTATTGCCGGTGGATTTGGGCGAGTTACCTATCCGTGAATCATCGTTATGTTAACTTGAATTATTTGAGTAGTTGTTGTGTTGGAGGAGGACTGTCGCAAGAAGCGAGTCTCCTTATCTACGTTTGATTACCTCTGTGTGTAATTGAGTCGGGTAAATTATTAATTGATATTATGTCACATACGCGTAATTGTCTAAAGTATGGCCTAATTAAGAGAGATTTATGGTTGTGTACTTGTGTGAGTAATTATGCATTGGTGTCTCGTGGGGAGACTAGATATATGAAGACTAGTATTGAAAGTGATAGTCTAAGTGAGATTATATGAGTTATAAATTATCGCGAGTAAGAGATCTTATGGAACTAATATATCTTTGCCTTAGGTGCTATAAGTATTCTCTAAGGAGAGATTGATTGAATTCTTGCTACTAAATTAAATAGGAAATCAGATATTTTTGTAAGTAATATCACCCTATAAGTTGACTAAGTGGTGTTTTTCAAGTGAGTTTCCAAAATGGGTTTTCATCAGGTATCATACCAGGGTATTGAAGCTGAGTGGATATAAGTCACTATTTCGGTATTCTGATCCCTAGATAGAGTATACAAATTTGGATGATGGAATCGATGATTCAACTTAAGAAATTAATTGATAAAGAAGATAACTAGCTTAGCGATTCTCGATAAGGATAAATTGTTACTGTAATCAGAAAAGATGATACTTGGTGGTTAATCAAAGGGTTATAGAGATCTTAAATAGGTAACTGTGAAGAATAAGTATTCGTTAGCACTTGTTGACGATTTGTATGAATGATTTTAGAAACTAGTAGGATACTCAATGGTTATTAGTTGAATTTTCGGAGTGTTACAATTTCAGTGAAAAATTGCTTTAAGGGTATACTTAAGACAACATTTATATCTAGTATGACCGTTTTGATTTATGGATTGTGTACTAGCTATGGAGAGGTAAATAGGGTAAATGTGAAGAAGTATAATAGATGTAGTTATTGGTGACTTATAGGGTCAACTTCAGAAATTGGTAAGATAGGTATAGGGTTCGTTTTGAGAATTGATTATCATTAGTTGAGAAAATGAGGATGAATCTTATTGGGAGACAGGATACTTTAGGATTGTTATATACTATAGTTCGACTTAGTTACGTGAATCATATGAGGGATTTATGTGATGCTCGAAAGATATTGACGTTGTACGGATTTTGAGTTTGTTGATGGTTATTGAGAGTTAAGTTAGATTATACTGTAATGTTTAATTGAAATTCGGAAATGATTGATCTATGTGAGTTCCAATTATATTTTCTGATTTAGAAATTATGGTATTTGATTGGGAACTAGATGTTTTACAATATGTTGTTGCTAAGTACAATACCAATATCAAAGGTGGTGAATAGATGACTCAAATTAAATAAAAGTGTTGAACTTTCAACTTGAGGAATTATTGAATTGAGGATGGTTTACCTAGTTATAATCTTAATGATTGTTTTAGTGTTATTTATCGGGGATAGTAATAGTATTGCGAGATTGTGTTTTCTTAGAGAGAAATTAACTAAGTCTAAATAGTATGAGTGGTGGCTACACTATAAATAGAGGTCAATCAAGAATATTTTGTTAAAATTGTTTTAAAGGTGTTTTAAAACTTTGGAATATATATTGGACCTCGCGTAAGCAATTGTGCCCTTCGGGGATAGTTGATAAGGTCGGTAAACCATTTTCGCGTAAATTAAAATGCATGAGTAATTTAACTATCTACCACCGGTATGGGACGGTTGTAGATAATTAAATCACTCGAGCTATTTTTGTTAGCTTATCAATCCTTTGAATTTTTCGAGTGGTTTAGTTAATTAAAACTGGTATGGGTCGGTTTTAAAGAAGTAAACCATTCGGGTCTTTTTGGATCTCTTCTTATGTTATCATTTGAAATTCTGAAAAATGTTGTAAATTTTCGAAAGACATGTTACTTTAAAGTTATAGTTCGTACAGAAGCAAGTAGAAAAGCAACCTAGTTCCCCTATAGTGATTAATTGTATTAAAAGTTTTGATCCGAGAAATAATTGATAAATTGTGGAGTTATTAATGTGGAAGTCGCAGTAGACTCGGTTGTTGTTATGGAGTTGGATCGGCTCCGTTGTGGGCGACCAACCATTCAATTTGAATATTGAATTGTCACTAGTCCTGAACATAATTGGAACATTGAATGGTGATAATAGAATGTTGTCGTTAGAAGATTAATTAAAATATTTAGAGTTCTAGATTGAACTTGAGAGTATTATCACTATAAAATTTTTGATTAAGTTACCTTGGAAGTAAAAAGTAGTATGTTGTTTTGTTTATAGAAAGTTGATTGTATTTTCCACTCATTGTATATGTTTATAAGTGATACAATTCTTTGATCAAGTCCTCACATATGTTAGGGGATCGTTTAGTTGTATAAACCCCCAGTATTAAATGGATTGGATAGACCTCATTTGGGAAAGTCCTTTTGGAATGTAGGAATGTTATTGAGTTTAACCTTGTGAAAATTGAGGAATCATTACGTATTGTTGAGGATATGCTACGGGCATGTACAATGGATTTTGGTAGTCGATAGGTCGTATGATTACCAGTGGTTGGATGCGTATGATAGCAGTTATTATTCTAACTTTGAGATAAAACCGTATGAGGCGTTGTTAGGGAAGAAAATATCGACCTCTAATTTGTTGGGTTGAGATTAGAGAAGCAAGGCCTAAGGTAGATTGGCGCCAAAAATTTGTTAATCCATTTGAAGTTTTAGAAAGGGTTGGTGATTTTGCTTATAGACTGACTTGGAGCAGCTTATAGAGTAATTGAAGTTTTAAATGTAATATCGTAATGTATTGGGTAACATAAGGTGTAATACTTTTCATTTAATATACTTTCTTTGAGGTCGTGAAAATTCGGGTTAGCGATAATGGTATGGTATTCTCGGCGTATTGAGTTGTTATATCACATTATTAATGAAATTTGAATCTGGGAAAGAATCATAGCATTGATGAGACTGATTGGGAATTGAAGCCTTAGAGTATTTAAGTTGTGAAAATGTATAGTAGAATCATGCCTTTGAGAAGTCTAATTGAAAATTTTAAGTTAGAATGTGTGAAAGGTAACCTTTGCTATTTGAACCTTAGGGTAAGTGACAGTCAAATTCGGGACGAATTTTCTTTAAGGGGGAGTGAGTGTGACGACCCCAACCCTAGGCACTCATTTTTAAATATTTAATTATATGCTTTTAATATTCATGCTAGCTTTATGTGTTCAATTATGTCTTTAGATTCTTAAATTAAGAATAAATTGGGTGAAAAGTAAATTTAGGATCTTTTAAGAATTTATTGGACATTAAATAAAGAAACTTGAAGAAATAATAAAAATGGAAAAATGATAAATAATGTAGGGAGGTTAAATGAGTAGGATGAAATAATGGGATAAAGATTTAAATTAATTAAAATGGGTGGGTGAAAGCCTTGGCTAATTTCCCATGGGGGGCCAATTTGTAGAAGTCCTTCCTCCCTTGCCATGTGTCATCTCCCCTTACCTCCTCTTACTCCCTTCCCCTCCCTTCTCCTTCATTCATCCCATTCATCCTAGAGAAAGCATAGAGAAAACCTCCATTGAAGTCCCCTTTGCCCAAGCTTTGAAGTCAAGCATTTCTTCACCAAAAATCAAGTCTAAGGGCACCATTGAAGTTGGATGACCTAGAGGAAGCCATCTAGCTAGAAAGATCAACATTTCCTTATAAAATCCAAAGGTGAGTTATTATGATTCCCTTCTCCTATGTGTTCATGAGTTCTTTGATTATTGTTCTTGGCTTAATGATGTTGATTTCTTGCTTGGAAACCTAAATGGGAGTTGATTGATTTGAAAATGAACATTGTTGAAGTTAGGGTTCAAGGAAGATCATTAGAAGGGTTTGAAATGGGTGGAATGGGTAGAGATAAATGATCTAGGATTACTTGGTTGTGAGTTTATATGTTTTGAATGGGACTTGGTAAGATGAAGGTGTTCTTGGGTGTTCTTGATCAAGCCATGGTAGAGGAAAGAAGAACTAGGTTGAAAAGGGTTAAAAATCTGCAAAAAAGGGGCCGGGAGGAGGCTTCGGGCGGTCCGCCCAAGTGGGCTTGGGTGGTCGCCCAAGGCGCAGAGGTCCAAATTCCCTTGAAGTCCACTTGGGCGGTCGCCCAAGTGGTTAAGCGGTCGCCCAGTGGCGAGAAACCACAATTTCTCTTGAGGTCCACTTGGGCGGTCGCCCAAGTGTAAAGCGGTCGCCCAAGACCTACGAACCAAGTTTAGAGTTGTTCAAACCTAATCAAACTCGAACCAAAATGGAATCTCTTTAACCTAGATTAAAGTAGAATACTTTGGCTACACATTGACATCCTAAGTGATCAAAATGGAATTGGGGAAGTACTTTAAATGTTGCTTGGAAAGCGCTAGTTAACCTAGTTTGGTAACTTAGCGAAATGATTCTAACTTGGTAAATTGAACTTGGATCTTCATAGAGGCCTTGTATTATTGTATAAAGACCTTGTAGGATGGATTGATGGTATTTCCTTGCCTTACTTTGAGTTCATATACATTGGTTATATTATGCATAGTGTGTTGATTTATTGTTGCACTATGATATTGGTTGGACATGAGTATATTTACCATGTTGATATATTGTTATCCCTTTTTGTGGATTGTATTCAAGTATCTATTATGTGCTTGATAATGTTGAATACTTGTTATAGTATTTACGTCGTTATGATATTGTTGTAGGATTCCCTACTTTGGAATTCCTAAAGCGTACATGTTGATACAAAGATTTATAGCCGTTGTGCTAATATGTTGAATACTTGATATAGTATTGCTATCTTCATGATATCTTTGTTGTGGTATGTATCCCTACTTTGGATCATACAATGTTTGGTTAAGCAAGTATGTTATTACCGTGCTTAGTTATGTAAATCAATGGTATTGATTTATTTGTTTGTTGGACAATGTATGGGATTATGATGGCATCGAGCCACGTTCATTATAATTCATACATTGGTAACCCAATTGTCCCCCTTGTGTGGGATTTGTGGGCTAGCATCTCCTTTTGAGGTAGATGGTCTAGTTTCACCGGGGATATGACTGTGTGTCGAGAATCCCATGGTTGCTGTTATTGTTCATGGTTCGGAACCGCTTCTTCAGCTATTCTTCTTTGCTCGGTTGTGTATATCCTTTTGGAGATGAAACCTTGGCTCAGGTATCCTTCTAAGTGTTACTTTATCGTACTTATGTGTTGTGATATATTCATGCCGAGATGGTCGTTGTTTCCAACCGGTATGGAACGGTTGGCGGCGAAAGCCTCTCGGGTTATGTGGATATGTCTTTTGATGTGTTGCATCTTATATGGCATATTGCTGCATTCATAATAGCTCATTGAGATTTATTCTCACCCCTCTCCCTTTACTGTTTTAGATTCCGAGACAGGTGGACCGACCAAGTAAGGGCGGAAAGGAGTTTAGAAGTGGTATTTTGGGAATTGTCGGGTTATGTTAGATTGGTGTAGAAAGTGTTTGTTAGCATAATTCTTTTAAAGGGTTGTATTCATAAACTTTAATTTCATACTATATTCGATATCTTTTGTAACTAAAACCGTTTATTATTTTCGTGGTTGGTTAACTCTCCCTCCAACGTGGAAGGAGTAGAGTTACTTTGAAATGGTTGTGTTTAAGTTTTGGAGATGAAATCAAAGTTTTTAAAAATTAGGAGAATTGGGTTAGTTTGAGGACGCTCCAGCTCGGGACACGTGTAGGTTCCGGGTCGGGGTCCTCACAGAAAGTCTATGAAGGGAGAGAATCAGAGAATCGAAATGCCTTGTCAAAAATGGTGCGGCGGACGCCGGTGGCTGGGTGGTGGGCCGGTGGCGATCGCAATTCCGTCGGCGTTGAACTGGACCGTCTCTTCTCTTCCTCCTCGTCTCTTCTTTGTTAAATTGTGATTTGTGAGGCTGTGAAAAATCTTTATGTGCGTGCTGTGTGGATTGACCATATTATAACAATTGACTTTTAAGTTCAATTTTCAATAAGGCCCCTCACTTCCTAGTATATTACCACTAAGTCCCTGAATTTTGGGCTCCTAAAAAGGGCAAAATTTTGAGAGCCTAAGACCCAGGCCTCACCTGCCTTTACTAACTAAGGGCTGCCCTGCACTTATTTACTTTCTCTCATGTACCTAGTTATCTTAGTAAATATTTTCACCAAAACTATCTTAGTAAACATTTTCTCAATCTCACTTTAATTTTGCTCTCGATCTTAGTAAATATTTTCTCAATAGTGACGAATGGAGTATGTGACGAATGGAGTATATAGTTGTGAATCCGATTGTGCTCTCGATCTTAGTAAATATTTTCTCAATCTCACTTTAATTTTGATGATCAACTCAATGAATTTTTGACAAAATTATGAAGTAACAATTTTTTTTCTAAAAAAATAAAAATATTATAGCACAAAATTCGAAATTTCATGAATTTTATTAAATTATTATAAATATATACTTCCCGTCCCATATAGGATTTCACTTTTCCCTCCGTCCCATATAAAATTTCACTTTTGTCATTTTATGGCGTCTCATATAAGATTTCACTTTTTTAAAATGGTAAAAAATCTTTACTTTTAGGGCTCGTTTGGTAGACGAGTAGGATTAGCCCATATTAATAGTGAGGGGATTGTTAATCCTATGATTAATAATGGAGTAAATTTTAGAGAAAATCTGTTTCTCCATAAGTTATAAAAAGCCCACTTTTCATCCTAAAAATATCGAGTTTAGACCTTAAAACATTGAGTTTAGGCCTTAAAATACCTAGAAAATAAAATAGTGAGTTTAGGCGTTAAAACAGTGAGTTTAAGCTAAAAAATAAAATAGCGAGTTTAGGCCTTAAAACAGTGAGTTTAGGCTTTAAAACACCAAGTCGATATATTTAAAAAACAGACTTTTTATAACTTATGGAGAAACATATTTCCCCCAAAATTTTCTGTTAATAATGAGGTTTTCTAATAATCCTGATTTAAAATATAATCTTTTGTTTGGTAGAAACTGTATAAAACAATGCAATGTTATTTTAAATAACAAATTAGCCATAAAAATTATCAAAAGACAATCAAGGGCATAATTAAATAAAATTAACACTTTTTTTTCTAAATTGATAACATGTTAACATTTTGTATGGAGAGAATTAAATATGGAAGACCAAGTCATTTAATAGTAGACATATATATTGGAAGTAGTTTCGTCAAAAATATTTTTATATACCATCTTCTAATACCCTAATTAATAATAACACCCTTCCATTGGGATAAATAAGGAGGGGATAAGAAGCTAATCCCGGTGAAAAAGACAATTTATAATGTTGCCTTTTGTCCTACCAAAAACTCTACTTCGGGATTATTAATCATATCCGGTGCTAAGACGGGCTACCAAACAGACACTTATAGTATTATATTCCACCTTAAAATCAATTGGTGTGAAGGGCAGCGCCCAAAATATTTATATGTAATATGCAAGATTTATCAATTTCCGATGTAGGATAATATCTCTAACACGCCCCGTTACGTGTAGCCGGGCTTTGCCAAATTCTTACAACGTATACTTATTAATTGAGTGGCGCAGAGTAACATCATGAGATGTTTGGCCATCACGTGTAACCGACATGCTCTGATACCGTGTTAAAGTATTATGTTTCATCTCAAAATCAATTGGTGTCAAAAGTAGTGATTCAAGATCTTTATATGTCATATAAAAGGTTTATCAATTCCCGATATAAAATAATATCTCTAACATTTACTATTACTTCTACTAATTCTCTTTTCTACTTTACTTTTATACTAACAATATCAATCAATTTACTATTTCCTATCTCATACTCCCTCCGTCCCGTCCGAAGCTTCACCTTTTACCCAAATGGGTGTCTCGATAGAAGTTTCACCATTCCTAAAATGGAAAAGATTTATTAATATTCTATTATACATACCCCATTTCTCATACTCACATTCATAATTATGGGACCCACTTGTCATATCCACAAACTTTTTTTCCTCACATATTTAAATTGTGGGTCCCACTTGTCATACCCATTAAGAGCATTCACAATGGTAAAAGCTCAAGTGAAAGCTTTTTTATAATTTCAATATGACACATCATTCTTAAGCAATATATTAAAATCTCTAATATTTTCTCAACACTTTTTTTAAATTTTGTGCACCTCCTAAAGTGGTGAAGCTTAGGTCGGGACGGAGGGACTATTCTCTCTACTACATCAATTTTCATACTTACATCACTTGCATATTTTCTTAATTTTTGTGCAAAAATCATTTATGAAATGTAGGAGGAAGTATGGGTGAAAATTTATTTAAGTTAGATCATAAAAACCACATTATTTGAAGAAAAGAAGAAAGTGAAAAGGGGAACTGAAGGGGGAGTACAATGGTACACGGATAATTATGGGATCTTAGAGGGGTTTTGTATAGTCTTATCTTAGACTATCAAAAGGAACTTAAAAAGAAACACCAAGAAAAAAACCCATGAAATTTGTGTGTGCAGTGCGTGACTGATTTCTCCCTCCCCCCAAAATCTCCATTTCTCCCCTTTCTTGCTCTTTGTGCTTCAATTAACACTGCAATATCAGCAACAACCCAATCCCATCACCCCCATTTGACTGATTTAGAGAGAGAAATCCTCCAAATTTCTCTACATTTTATGCCATGGCAAACTGATGAACACAAAAGTAGCTCTGTATACTTCCCTCTTCCCCCAAATTACCATAATCATGGCTGCTCTCATCTTCTTGTGCTTACTTCTCTTCTTTCCTACCCTTTCTCTCTCATACGAAGCCCGCAATCCAGAAGGTAATTTTTCTTAAATACCCTTTTGATTTCTGGTGTTTTTTTTTTTAAATTGTTGTTTGGAATCAATTGATAATGTTGATTTTCAATGTAGTTGAAGCTTTGATTAGTATAAGGAGCGAGTTGAATGACCCACATGGAGCTTTAAGTAACTGGGATGAAGACTCTGTTGATCCCTGTAGTTGGGCTTTGATCACTTGCTCCCCTGATAATCTTGTCACTGCTCTGTATGTTTTTTCTTCATTCATGGCAGCTCATTTTGTACAACTTTTATTGTTTAGAGTACAAGTTTATAATTCCATTTTTTTTCCTGGGGTTTACAGTGGGGCTCCTAGCCAAGGTTTATCTGGGACTTTATCAGGGATGATAGCTAATCTCACCAATCTTAGACAAGTGTAAGTCTCTGTGTGTGTGTGTGTGTGTGTGTGTGTAGTGAAAATTTTTCACATACCCATTTTCCAAAATCTTCAATTTCAGTCTCTAAATCTCAAATTTATGATGATTATGCAGATTGTTACAGAACAACAATTTCACAGGCCAAGTTCCAGCAGGCTTGGGCCATCTTCCAAACCTTCATACATTGGATCTGTCTAACAACAGGTTCAGTGGTCACGTGCCTGACTCCTTGAGTCTCTTGGATGGCCTACAATATCTGTAATGCACCATATCCCACTTTCTCTCTCTAAAAAATTTCTCCCATATTCAAACATGATTCATTAATGGGTGTTTTTTTCTTTCACTTCTTCTATATTTTGGTTATTGACTATGTTGTTGTTTTTTTGTCATGTAATGTCGGATTAGGAGGTTGAACAACAATAGCTTGTCTGGACCTATTCCTTTGTCTTTAGCTTCAGTCTCTCAACTTACTCTCTTGTGAGTGCAATTCACTTTTGTTTATTTCTGTTGATTTTGCTTGTGTTGTCCCTTTCTGAATATTGAAATGTTTTTTCTTTCTTATTCAAAATTTAAATATTGACTTCTGATTTGGTCTGTGAAACCTCTTCTTTTGTTGATTTAGAGACTTGTCATACAACAATCTCAGTGGACCTGTGCCAAAGTTTTCAGCTAGAACATTCAAGTATGGCTTTGCCTGTAAATTTCTGATTTTGTGTGTGCTTATGCTATTAATAAAAGTAATTTTGACTCAGTTATTTGGGTTAAGTATGATTCTTTCTTTTTATTATGCTAATTATTCATTTTCTCTTTGGGTTTTGTTTTAACAGTATTGTGGGTAACCCTCTGATTTGTGCAAGTCATCCCACTGAAGTTTGCTATGGATCATCCATGCCTGATCCTCTTTCTTTCGCCCTTAATTCATCACCTGGTATGGCTACTGCTTTCAATCTCCGTGCTTCTTGGCTGCAGTATTTAATACTCATTTTTGCCATTAATTGGTTGTCTTTTAAGTGAAATTTAGACATTAATTTAGAGACGCAGGAAATATCATTTTTTAAACCCTTTTCCTGGATTTTTCAGGTCAACCTAACTCCAAAAGGCTAGCAATTGCATTGGGGGTCAGTTTCAGTTGTCTCACTCTCTTCCTCTTAGCACTTGGTTACCTCTTTTGGCACCGCAGCAAGATCAGAAAGCAAAGCATTCTTGACATATATGGTAGTAGTACATTAAATCATCAATTACCCATTTCTCGTGCCAGTTTAATTTATATACTGAACTATATGATTTGTTGCAGAAATGCAAGAAGAAGGTTTGACTAGCCTAGGGAATCTGAGAAGCTTCACTTTTAAAGAACTTGTTCACGCCACAGACAATTTCAGCTCCAAGAACATACTAGGTGCAGGGGGCTTCGGAAATGTGTACAAGGGAAAGCTTGGGGATGGAACAATGGTGGCTGTTAAGCGATTAAAGGACGTAAATGGAAAAGCAGGGGAATCTCAATTCCGAACCGAATTGGAGCTTATTAGCTTAGCAGTTCATCGTAATTTGCTTCGGTTGATTGGATACTGTGCCGTTCCAGCCGAGAGGCTTCTAGTGTACCCCTTTATGTCCAATGGCAGTGTGGCCTCAAGGCTTAGAGGTTAGCCCATTCTTGCTTATCTAAAATTAATATCGTTTCAGTGGTCACTTACAATGAATGGTTGTGTATTTTTCTTATCACATGACACCATGCATAACTTAGTCAATTATAAATATTGTGTCATCGTTTGCCTTCAATCTTTAATATGTTTTTGACTCTGGAGAACCATTTTTCAGGCTCTTAGCATTTTCTTCTGCAACTACATTAGCTGAAATGAGCACAAACTACTTGATATGTTCACCTAGACTCCTAGTTCCGTCCTTACAACTGTACAGTCTAGCATTAGTAATTATGTAGGTGAACTTTTGAGTAAATAAGCCTTCTGAGCTAGTTTTTATGTGCAAGTACAGTTGCCTCTGTTTGTCAATTCTGAAGAAAGAGTTGAATTTACTTCATCTTTCAATTGTCTGCTTACTGAGTAAATGCTGAAGACCACTCTGAGAAAAATAAAATAAAATAATTGCTTGTGTTTTGATTAATTAGAAGCAGAAGATACTCGATTTGGTTTAAGGAAATATGTTCTTTTTAAACTTGTGGAATGCATTTTGATGGGTTTTTTTTTTTTTTTTATGGATAAATAGGAAAACCGCCTCTAGACTGGAATGCGCGAAAGAAAATTGCAATTGGGGCTGCAAGGGGACTTGTGTACCTACACGAGCAATGTGATCCAAAGATAATCCACAGAGACGTGAAGGCAGCTAATGTTCTATTGGATGAATTCCACGAGGCTGTGGTAGGTGACTTTGGCCTTGCAAAGCTCCTTGACCATGCTGACTCCCATGTTACCACAGCCGTTCGTGGCACAGTGGGCCACATTGCCCCAGAATACCTTTCAACTGGCCAATCATCTGAGAAAACCGATGTCTTTGGGTTTGGTATTCTATTGCTAGAGCTTATAACTGGAATGAGAGTTCTTGAATTCGGAAAAACTATCAATCAGAAAGGTGCCATGCTTGAATGGGTAATCTTCTAACACTACTAGTAATCATCTAACCTCGGTGGTTGACCATGGTTGACCAGTGGTCAACCAAGAGAATACGACATTGAGTAATACTAAAATCACAAAGAACTCACAAAATCTTGTTCATTAGCAGTATTGTCAATAAATGATTGGATGTTGTGTTTGTAGGCTCCACTACTCACTAATTCAACATTCAATCAAATTTTGCCAAACTCTGTTTGTGGCTTAGATTCTGTAACATTTTTTTGTGCCCTAGCATTGCCCATACGACAACTAATGACACATAGTTATTTGGTTGTAGGTGAAAAAAGCCCAACTCGAGAAAAACTTGGATGCATTGATGGACAGAGAGTTGGGGAGCAACTATGACAGAATTGAGGTTGGGGAAATGCTTCTAGTGGCTTTACTTTGCACTCAATACTTGCCTGCCCACCGCCCAAAATTGTCCGAAGTGGTCCGAATGCTTGAAGGAGATGGGCTGGCTGAAAAATGGGCAGCCACCCACAACCATATTAATCCAAATACTACCCTTTTTTGCCCCAACAGCAAGATTCAGTCACACCCTACCATGGCCCCGAGACATGATGACAATGATCATGATGATTCAAGCATGTTTGCCTTGATGTCCACGATGAATGATGACTATGATGCCCATGCCATGGAGCTCTCTGGTCCAAGATAATAGGTACACAAACTGCAAGCCAAATTACAGAAGTGAAGAATTTTGATTTCTTTGGTAAGAGTCTAACTTTGTTATTGTGTGGGGGTAAATAGTGATTTTAATTTTCAAAAAAAAGAAGTTATATAGGGTAAATAGGGTTTGATAGTTGTATCTTGATTTCCATGAGTAATGCAAATGTTAATATTTGTAGCAGTAGTGTCTGTAATTTGGGCAGCATTATTTTCACTCCGCTACTAAGACACCTTTATAGGATGTCTCTTACATGTTACATTACAACGTCAAAAGCGGGTGCGAATAGTATTGCCCAGCTAAGTTTTCATCTATGAAATAGTTCTGATGTTATCTTGCATACTTATTTACTAGCACAATATACACATGTCTTGATTCAACATAGTAATTGTTACTTGGATTTGGGACAGCTGTAGCTGCAAGTTTGTTGCAACCCTGCAACAACGGTCGATTTAGTTTAAGTCGCATCTCCGTCTTGCAATATTGAGCGATTATGATTTAACTGCCAATATGAGCGGTTGTTTGTCAGCCTAATTTATTTTCACCATACATTCTTAAATTAAAAAAGGGAGAGCGTTGCAGCAGCTCTAAGTCCATTGTTTGTTGTAGGCTAGGTTTTGGTTTTAGGTGTTGAGTGTGAGTATGTGTGTGTGTAGAGATGGTCTGCAATGGTGATTGAGTGAGGTAAAGGTAAAGGTAAAGGTAAAGGTAAAGGTAAAGGTAAAGAGGGAGTATTTGACCAAAGTAGGTATAGTGTACAGTTTGTGCTGTGTGTGATATGTTTTGGCCTTTGTGTGTGAATAGAACTGGGGCTTATGTGTCTTTTTCATTTTTTGGCAGTCATGCGCTTCTTGTTCTCACTTCTTCTTTTGCCTTTTATTTTTAATTCTCAGTCTTTTTCTCACTTTTTTATTCCATCACGTACTCACTTTTCTCCAACATACACCAAAGATCAAACTAGCCCACATCATTCAGGCTTTGTCACTTTTCTCACTTTATTCAATCTCTTGATCATCATTAGAAATTTTTCACTTGAAAAAAATTGAATCTGAATCACACGTTTCACCTAACTTGACTGCAATTGCAATTGAATGTTACGTTCGATTAAACAGTGAAATGAAAAGAAGAAATAACTTGTTGTGAAATAAAGAAAAAATTCCACCTTGGATATAAAATACAATCAATCAGAAGCACAATTTTCGAAAGCGTATATTGCCATTCTATCCTTGAGACCTTTCTTTTATGCACCAAAAGGAAGACGTCTTAAAAGTGACCATTTGATTTTGAAAGATTCCTACTTGACCACTTTTTATAATTTCCCCAGTGAAATTCAAAATTTGAACATTAAAACTAACGAAACCAAATACGGAGTATAAAAATTCAAAAATGAATTGAGATTTTGAGAGATGAAAAGTAAAAACATACTGTAATATAAGAAAATAATAAACACAAGATTTACGTGAAGTAGTTCACCCCAACATAAATGGGCTACGTTCACAAATCGATTAATGTCTTTCATTATATTATTATGGAATTATAAGAACGCAAGTATTAATTAATAAACTCACAAAAACTCATCACTCACTACTAACCTAATATTACAAGAATGGAGGTATTCTCGTGCTTCTCAACATTTTTGAATATAAACTCAATCAATTTACATCTCTCTTATAGTTGTACATATTACTAATTAACCCAATCTCCCATAAGAGAGCCCCTTTTGGTTTTGGTACCACCAAGGCACACCTTAATAATAATCCTCATATCCTTTATATATTTATATAGGTAAAATAAAAACTCTTTCCTTATACAGTTAGAAATACTGTTTTGTCCTCCACTCATAAGGCACAAATTCCTCTCCTACTTGCATAACTCGCATAAGGAAACAATCTTCCCACTTCTATTTCTATTTCGATTAGGAAATAAAATTCCATACATGATTTTCTCAATCCAGTTTGAATAAGATTGAAAAAATATGGGCCCCTTGCCACTATGGTGTCTTGATTGAGTCGTTGTCTACTCTAACCTTTCCCTTAAGTCGGCTCTGATGTCATTGTTTAGTTTTCATGAAACGATGCAGTTAAATAGTGATTTAGCGTTCAAAATTTATACTCCCTTCGTCTCGAAGAAGGTTACCCATTTACTGTTATGCGCGAAAAATAAAGAATAATGTTATTAAAGTAGGAGTTGTGAGTGGGTAAGAGAGAGAAGGTGGGGGTAAAGAATAGTAAGTGGATAGTTGTTGTGAGTATGACAAGTGGGTCCTGATGATGCCAAAATCGTCAAATCAGCCCAAATCCAAGCGTTCGGATGCTCCGAAGATTGCAAGGCCTGAAAATAAGAGAAAACACGTAAACTAAGCCAGGGCGGATCCGGCTAAAGGTGTAACGACCCCAATTTCCACACATAATAATAATACTTACTTTATTAATAGAATAGCCTCCAACGGCTACTAAAACCATAATACAAAATACTAACCACTATTTAAAATGAACTTCAATGCTGAAAACGGTAATAATCTCTACGGCTAGTACAAACCACTAGCTCAAAAATACTTAAAGTTCTAAAATAATTATTTGAACTCCAACAGCCGCTAATCCATCAATACGCAGCCAATCCACTCCAATCATTTATTACCTGGGAGGGGAAAGAATATGAAAGGGTGAGCGAACAAGGCTCAGTAAGTTCATACGGGGTCTCTTCGGTTTCTAAGAAGAGACGACCGGAACGAACGGAGTTTAATAATATATCAATGAAAGGATAACATGTACAATAAATAATTTTGGTACTGAGAATGTCAAAGAGGGTACTTTTTCAAATAACAAGTAGTGGCACTTTTACAAATAACAAATGGAACTTTACACACACTTGTCCATCAATTCCAAGTACTTTTGCACCTTTCATCTAGGCGACTCCGATACACACATTCGGTGATCGTTGAATAAGAAGATCTACGCCTTTAATCTAGGGCGCCCCCTTATTCTGAACAAGAGAATCTACGCCTTTTATCTGGGGCGCTCCCTTATTCTGATATATCATAAAATTAAGGTCATTTCAATCTGACTAGACCTTAGGTCATTTCAATCTGTTTAGACCAATTTATTTAACATTGAGGCCATTTCAATCTGACTAGGCCTTAGGTCATTTCAATCTGTCTAGACCAAATACATATAGAGTCCTCATCAATTGGACAATTTAACATCATATATTCATAGTGTTCATGGTACGAGAACACATAAGTCAATTTCAATTCACATAGATACACATTGAACAAAAACGCATCAATGGTAAGATATTCCAAAAACGTTCATAACGAGGGAATACAAATGAATAACTACCAGCCACTTGGTAGTATACAAATCATCAATAGGGAATCCTATAACAAAGGAAGATACATTCAAATACTTAATGAACGTAATCCCTTACCTTAGCTTTGCTTTCCTTCCTTAAGCAACGCCTTTACGCGAAATCTACAATCACATAACAACATAACTTAGGCACAAGTAATCGTTTATTACTTCTATGTACATATACTTCCTTTCCTTAGTTAACCTATGAGTTACTCTTATACTCACCTTAACTGGTTAACCAACTTTCTATTTTTAGGAAACTTTCCTAATTTAGCAGTTTCTTAATTTTAGAAACATTCTTCTCATAGATCTTTCCTCAAAAGGAAACTTAGGTTCATTCCTTTCCATGAAAGTCTAATTCTTTGATAGCTTCTTAATTACGGTTCCTCTTCTCTTTTGGGTAGCCTTCTTTATTTGGAAAGTTTCCTTTTTCAGAAGCTTTTTATTTCGAAACCCTAATATTCTTGGAACCTAAGTCTTTTAGTATTCTTTTTAATACCAAAGTGTTATTTTTTCTTCTTTCCCTTTTGATATAACTTCTTTAAAGTCTTTGGACTTCTCCTTAGTTTCAAAAGGTTCATTTAGGTTTTCTTATTTCAACAAAGTCCTTTAACTTTCTAAAATTTACAAAGAAGTCCCTTGACTTTCAGGATTTTACAAATTAGTCCCTCAACTTTTGAATATTTGCAAAATAGTCCCTCAACTTTTAATTAATTGCAAAACAGTCCCTCAACTTTTAAAATTTACAGAACAGTCCCTCAGAAACTTTGGACTTTTCAATTTAGTCCCTTAGTTAACTGCATTCGGTGAAGTAAATAACTGAAAAGTCGAGAATTTAACTAATTCGGCTTTTAAAACTTTCAGTTTGGTCCCTTTTCGTTTGAAAACTAGCTGTAACTTTTCAAAATATACCAAAAGCTTAACGATTAAACAAAAACATAATCAAAACATATCTAAGGCCATTCGGCCGAACCCATTGTTGGTTCAAAAGTATTGTTTTGTTTTTCTTTTTATTTTCTAAACATCAACCAAATCATTTAATTCATATACTCATTAACCCAATTCAATATTAGATTTTCAATTAATCAACGATCCGATCGATATAATGTTCTTAGATTAATTCTTAATTAACCAATAATATTCATAATAAAATCCCCAATCTAATCTCAAGAGTTTCTAGGGTTTTCTAGGCTTTAATTTAAGAACAATAATTATTAGACGGAGCGAATACTTACCTTACCTTAGTTTTGATTTGTCACAATGCTCCATCTTCAAAAGTCCACAAAAGTCCACGGTTGATCTCTCTCTCACACTCACACACTCACAGCTTTTTCACTTCTTCACTTCTTCACTTCACACCACCACAACCCTCTCTCACGGTTCTCTCTATTCCGTCAACAAAGGGTGCCGCCTCCCTCTCTCACTATTTTCTTTTCTTGGTTTTAAAAAAATAATGAGGTCTAGGGTTTGCTAAATATATATATATATATATATATATATATATATATATATATATATATATATATATATATATATATATATATATATATAAATGGGTTTCCTACTCTAGGCCAATTGGGTTTTCTTAAGCCCGTTAGGTGATCCAATTAAATAATAACTCAAGCCCACATCCCAATTCTTTAAAAAAAAATAATAAATAAAATAACTTACATACTTTATTTATATAAAACAATTTTAATTAATGGAACAATAATTAATTAAATGAATTTAAATCAAATAATAATAATAAAAAAAATTCGGGTTACTACATTCTTACCCCCTTAAAAGGGTTTGGCCCTCCAAACCAAACGTACTCAATCGAAAAATAGGGTGGGATACAACTCTCGCATCTCATTCTCGAGTTCCCACGTTGCTTCTCTTTCTGTATGGTTGCTCCATTGCACTTTCACATAAGGAATAATACGTTTCCTCAATACTTGATCTTTCCTACCCACAATCTTTACCGATTGCTCTTCGTAGTTCAAATCGGCACGAAATCTCATCTGCTTATATTCAATCCCATGACTCGGATCGCCAATATGCTTCCTTAGCATGGCGACATGGAACACATTATGCACTCCAACTAATACCGGTGGTAGTGCCAATCTATAGGCCACTTCCCCAATCTTGTCAAGGATCTCTAATGGTCCCACATATCGTGGATTTAACTTTCCCTTAGCTATACTCTCTTGTATCGTTACTGCCTCTTCGTCAATTTCTTGGGCTTCCTTAATTCTGTTCAAAAGTGTCGGCTGAACCTTCAGCTGAGCCAAATACCCTTTAACTCGCACTTCTAAGTTTGAAACCTCAATGTTATTCCATGCACTTACCCCCTTAAAAATCAACGCCGCTAAGGTTCCTCGATTCTTCCTATTCAATGCATCGGTCACCTCATTGGCCTTCCCTGGGTGATACAAAATGGTACAATCATGATCCTTAAGTAATTCTAATCATCTCCTTTGCCTCATATTAAGTTCCTTCTGAGTAAAAATGCATTTAAGACTCTTATGATCCGTATATATATTTGACAAGTTGTTCCATACAAGTAATGTCTCCAAATTTTCAATGTGAATACCACCGCTACTAATTCCAAATCGTGGGTCGGGTAATTCTTCTCATGGTTCTTCAGTTGCCTAGATGCATAAGATATCACCTTATCATTTTGCATTAACACACAACCTAATCCCTTCAATGAAGTATCCCTATATATCACATATCCCTCTGATCCTGACGGTACAGTAAGAACTGGAGCGAACATTAATCGACTCTTCAGTTCTTGAAATTTCTTTTCACCTTCTTCTAACTAAATTTAACCTTGCCCCTTTCTGTGTTAACCTTGTTAACTGTACTGACAACTTCGAAAGTCATTCAATGAATCTCCTATAGTATCCTGTTAACCCCAATTAATTTCTTATCTCACTAACTGCGGTTTATCTCTCCCAATATACTATAGCCTCTATTTCTGTTGGATCCACTTCAATCCCATCCTTAGATACCGCAAGCCCTAAGAATACATTCTCTCTCCCGCCAAAATTCATACTTCTTGAATTTAGCGTACAACTTTTGTCCCCACAAAATATGTAGAACTGACCTCAAATGTTCTTCATGTTCCTCCTTAGTCCTAGAATAAACCAAGATATCATCCATAAACACAACTATTCACTTATCCCATAATTGCTGAAATATTATTTCCTCAATTCCATAATGCAGCTAGCGCGTTTGTCAACCCAAACGGCATAACCAACAACTCATAATGATCGTACCTTGCCATAAAAGCCGTCTCCGCAACATCCTCGTTCTTTACTCTCAACTGATGATATTCCGATCTCAAATCTATCTTTGAGAACTAACACGCTCCCCGAAGTTGTTCGAACAATAATCCTCGACAACGGGTACCAATTCCTAACCGTCACTCGATTCAACTCCCGATAGTCGATACACATTCTCATCGATCCGTCTTTCTTCTTTACAAACAACATCGGTGCACCCCACGGTGAAACACTCGGTCTAATCAACCCATTATCCAATAATTCCTGTAGTTGTTCCTTCAATTCCTTGAGTTCAGTCGGTGCCATTCTGTACGGTGCCTTTGATATAGGTGCGGTTTCTGGTGCCAAATCTATAGAGAATTTCTCTTTCTGGCAGTATTCTAGACAATTATTCTGGAAACACCTCCTTGAAATCTCTGATCACTGAAAGAGATTCTATACTCACTTCTTTCTTGTCCATCTCACCAATATAGGCTAAAAACCTTCACATCCTTTTCTTAACATCATCCGGGCTTTCATCACCGAAATAAAGCTCAATTGGGTTCTAGGATTCGATTCTTGGTAATAAAACTCTTCTCCAGATGGTAATCTGAAATAAACTTCCTTCTTAAAGCAATCTATCTTGGCATGGTAAGCAGCTAACCTATCTATCCCCAAGATGATATCAAATTCATTCATTTCTAACTCTATTAGGTCAACCTCGAGTTCTCTATCATTTATTGTCAAAGGGCACTTCTTATACACAGACAATATAGAAATCGACTCATTAGTCGGAGTATTTATAACCAAAGGTACTTCTAACACCCCAGGTTTCAATTTCATTTTCTTCTCTTTGTACCGATACTCTTTAGTCTTGCGCTTCCCTTTTTCACACTTCACATTTTTCATCTGGTCCTTGACCACAGACCCCGCCTTTGGTCCAAGTTCTTCGATTGTTATAGTTCTTACTTGGGTACTCACTTACGGTACCATCTTCTTTACGATACTTATCAGTACTAGGAATACAAGGCACTATTACTCATGCCTATACTAGCAATACTTAAACGCTTACTACTTTTATACTATACACATATGCTGCCTCAATAGACTAAACATTTAATCAAGTAATAGGTCAATTCGCTAGACCCCTGGTCTTTTCAATAGACTGGCATTCCTCTCATAAGTCGTTTCATCAGACTTATTGGCCGTTTCAACAGACCAACACTACTAATACTCATACTTGCTACCTTATAGCATTCACTTAAATTAGGGCATCTCAACAGACTTCAATTACATCATCGGTCCATTTACTAGACTATCGATCGCTTCACTAGACCGAATACACACTCACAATTCATTTCACTAGACTATTGGTCATTTCATTAGACCGCACAATTTCATATGTCATTTCAACGGACCCTTAATTCACCCTCATATGTCGTTTCATTAGACTAAACATGTACATTATAGGTCAATTCACTGGACCTACTGGTCATTTCAATAACCCACATTTACTCTACATAAGTCGTTTCAACTAGACTCATGGGTCGCTTCATTAGACCAATACATTTTCCTCAGGTCATTTCAATTTCAATAGACCAATGTTCACAATTTCACACTTTTGGCCGTTACAATAGGCCGATTTTCATCTTCATTGGCTGTTTCAATAAGCCAATTAATCAATACTTGGCCATTTCAATAGGCCATATTATATCTACAAGTCATTTCAATAGACTTTACTTTTCATTCATGGGCCATGTTACTAGGCCATTGTTCCAGGTCAATACACATATTTAACACTTAAGGAACAATAAAATTCACATAATTAAACACATAAGTCAAAAAAAAAAAAATCACTTACTTGACTAAAATAAAGTTTTCACTTCATAAATTCAAAACGTAAATCATAAATATCTCAAGTTTTTTCTATCATAACTAAAAACTTGCTAAATCTATATCACTTCTAGAAATAACAGTAAAAGAGTATAATACTCCACTTCTCATCATCAATTCAAAATCGGAGCGGCTTCACTCCCTATCATTTTCTCAGCTACTTCTTTCATAGCATTCTCATTCACTAAGTTACCTTCGTTTGACACTTCAGCTACTGGCTCATTAGCCTTCAAATCTGTAAGCTCATAATACCCTTGGTAAGCTTGCTCTCTCACTTGATTATTATAAGTCTTTTCATCGATAACAATTCACATTTAAACTTAAGAGTTGTCCTATAGATCACTCGGAGGATCTTGTTACACTTCCAAGGGAATTTTATTCTAGGTTCTCTCCCAAAATAGTAAGTTCTCCAAATAGAAAGTTTCTAAAAACAGCAAGTTCCTCAGAATAGCAAGTTTCTTAATAAAGAATGTTTCCAATTTAGAAGGTTTCCCGAAATAGAAGGTTTTCATAAATAACAACTTCTCAAAATGCTAACTTCTCAATTACAATCTCGTAATTTCGAAAATTTCATAGTTAGACTCTTAAAGAAATTTTACCCTAAAAGTTCTCCGTCCCAAATACTTTCTAGGTAGGCCCAATTATACTTAAGTACTACTTCTTATAATATGCTTAATGCTCTAAAGTCTCCCATGTGACCTAAAACCAGGCTTTGATACCAACTGTAATGACCCCAATTTCCACACATAATAATAATACTTACTTTATTAATAGAATAGCCTCCAACGGCTACTAAAACCATAATACAAAATACTAACCACTATTTAAAATGAACTTCAATGCTGAAAACGGTAATAATCTCTACGGCTAGTACAAACCACTAGCTCAAAAATACTTAATGTTCTAAAATAATTATTTGAACTCCAACAGCTGCTAATCCATCAATACGCAGCCAATCCACTCCAATCATTTATTACCTGAAAGGGGAAAGAATATGAAAGGGTGAGCGAACAAGGCTCAGTAAGTTCATACGGGGTCTCTTCGGTTTCTAAGAAGAGACGACCGGAACGAACGGAGTTTAATAATATATCAATGAAAGGATAACATGTACAATAAATAGTTTTGGTACTGAGAATGTCAAAGAGGGTACTTTTTCAAATAACAAGTAGTGGCACTTTTACAAATAACAAATGGAACTTTACACACACTTGTCCGTCAATTCCAAGTACTTTTGCACCTTTCATCTAGGCGACTCCGATACACACATTCGGTGATCGTTGAATAAGAAGATCTACGCCTTTAATCTAGGGCGCCCCCTTATTCTGAACAAGAGAATCTACGCCTTTTATCTGGGGCGCTCCCTTATTCTGATATATCATAAAATTAAGGTCATTTCAATCTGACTAGACCTTAGGTCATTTCAATCTGTTTAGACCAATTTATTTAACATTGAGGCCATTTCAATCTGACTAGGCCTTAGGTCATTTCAATCTGTCTAGACCAAATACATATAGAGTCCTCATCAATTGGACAATTTAACATCATATATTCATAGTGTTCATGGTACGAGAACATATAAGTCAATTTCAATTCACATAGATACACATTGAACAAAAACGCATCAATGGTAAGATATTCCAAAAACGTTCATAACGAGGGAATACAAATGAATAACTACCGGCCACTTGGTAGTATACAAATCATCAATAGGGAATCCTATAACAAAGGAAGATACATTCAAATACTTAATGAACGTAATCCCTTACCTTAGCTTTGCTTTCCTTCCTTAAGCAACGCCTTTACGCGAAATCTACAATCACATAACAACATAACTTAGGCACAAGTAATCGTTTATTACTTCTATGTACCTATACTTCCTTTCCTTAGTTAACCTATGAGTTACTCTTATACTCACCTTAACTGGTTAACTAACTTTCTATTTTTAGGAAACTTTCCTAATTTAGCAGTTTCTTAATTTTAGAAACATTCTTCTCATAGATCTTTCCTCAAAAGGAAACTTAGGTTCATTCCTTTCCATGGAAGTCTAATTCCTTGATAGCTTCTTAATTACGGTTCCTCTTCTCTTTTGGGTAGCCTTCTTTATTTGGAAAGTTTCCTTCTTCAGAAGCTTTCTATTTCGAAACCCTAATATTCTTGGAACCTAAGTCTTTTAGTATTCTTTTTAATACCAAAGTGTTATTTTTTCTTCTTTCCCTTTTGATATAACTTCTTTAAAGTCTTTGGACTTCTCCTTAGTTTCAAAAGGTTCATTTAGGTTTTCTTATTTCAACAAAGTCCTTTAACTTTCTAAAATTTACAAAGAAGTCCCTTGATTTTCAGGATTTTACAAATTAGTCCCTCAACTTTTGAATATTTGCAAAATAGTCCCTCAACTTTTAATTAATTGCAAAACAGTCCCTCAACTTTTAAAATTTACAGAACAGTCCCTCAGAAACTTTGGACTTTTCAATTTAGTCCCTTAGTTAACTGTTCAGTGAAGTAAATAACTGAAAAGTCAGAATTTAACTAATTCAGCTTTTAAAACTTTCAGTTTGGTCCCTTTTCAGTTTGAAAACTAACTATAACTTTTCAAAATATACCAAAAGCTTAACGATTAAACAAAAACATAATCAAAACATATCTAAGGCCATTCGGCCGAACCCATTGTTGGTTCAAAAGTATTGTTTTGTTTTTCTTTTTATTTTCTAAACATCAACCAAATCATTTAATTCATATACTGTGAGGACCTCGACCCGGAACCTACACGTGTCCCAAGCTGGAGCGTCCTCAAACTAACCCAAATTTCCTAAACTTTTAAAACCTTTATTTAACCTTCAAAAATAAATACAATTATTATAACCATTTCAAAATAAATTTACACCTTTTCACAATGGAGAAATAATTGACTAACTTAGAAAGTAAGAAACTGTTTTAGTTACAAAAATGCATCGGTTATAACATAAAATGAAGATTTAATAATACAAATCCGTAAATGATTTATACCAAAGTACACTTTCTATACCAACCTAATCATACCCCGACAATTCCCAAAATATAACTTCCAAACTCCTCACCGCCCTTACTTGGCCGGTCCATCGTCTCGGAATCTAAAAACAAGAAAGGGAGAGGGGTGAGAATAAATCTCAGCAAGCTATTATGAATGCAGCAATATGCCATATAAGATGCAACACATAACAAGTCGCATATAACACATTGGAAAAGCTGTAAACACCTTACATTACCTTGGTTTACCTTTTCCCGTCTGAACATTAGTCGTACAACATTGGGTATAATAATACTCCAATCTTACAAATGAGCCGCTTAAGCAATACTCACGCCTTATAAGACCCGTTTTTCAGTGGAACCAAATAAGACAAAGTAGCAACTCTGTAAGGCTTTTGGCTCAATACAGATGCTATACCCCATCCCGTGGCCACAGAGGGGACGGCCACGATATAACATAATCCGATCACATTAGGTCACACTTCCATAAATGATCGTATTATGTTATACCCCAAATGTCGGTGACTCACACATTATCAAGCACATAATAGATACTTGAATAAATCCACAAAGGGGATAAACAACATAGCAACATGGTAAAATATACTCATGCTCAACCAACATCATAGTGCAACATTTCTTTAACATACTATGCATAAATAAGCAATATAGTCACATGGTAAAATATACTCATGTTCAACCAATAATCAGAGTGCAGCATTTATATAATACACTAAGCATAATACAAATCATGAATAGGTACTCAAGTAAGATGATGAGATATCTCCAACCCATCCTACTAGGTCATTATACGACAATATATGATCTCTATAAGGATCCAAGTTAACTCTCCCAAGTTGGAGTCACCTTTAATAAACTGCCAAATGATTTCTAAGTCGGAGATAGAATGCTTCCGTAGTTCCAATTTAACCCATTTAAGGTGTTATTAAGTGGCCCAAGTAATCTACTTTAACCTAGATTAAAAGGATCAAATTCATATTCCGGAAAGGTTAGGTTCCACTACTTTACATTCGTTAAGGATCATGCTAGGAGGTTGCTAGTAAGAATTCAGCAGTAAAGGAAACTGGAACTTTCTGACGACATGGGCGACCGCCCAAAGGAATATGGGCGACCGCCCAAGCAAGGGTAAAATGATGGGTCTTTTCTGTGGTCATGGGCGACCGCCCATCTCCCATAGGCGACCGCCCAAGAGGCGATTTTTCTCAGATTTCAGTTACATTAAATCCAAACCCAAGTATACCCAAATTTAGTTAACTTAGGGGCTTACTAACCTCATAACACTCATACTAATTTATATAACCCAAAATGATTTAATCTTATCTCATTTATCCTTTGAATCTCTACTCATTTCCCTATCTCATTCCAAGTCTAAACTTCTTAATTTAATTAACCCAAATAACATAACCTAGATTATTCCCACAAGATTTCCAACCCCTTCACCAACACATTTCAAGTTAATTCCTTTAAACTAACTTCTCCCATTTAACTAACCCATTTCAAGTTTCATTCTCTAAATTTAACTCCACCCATTTCTTCCATTCTTTAACACTTCCAAGAACAACAATATTTTCTTATTTCCTTAACCAATTTCTCCAATTCAAGAAAGTTCCCAAAGCATCCAATAAACATTATAACAACAATAATAACAATAATATCTCATGAACATTTAGAGAAGAGAAGGGTCATAATAACTCACTTTAGAATAGGAGATGAATTTAGGACTTTCTTAGCTTGATGAACTCCTCTTGGTCTCCCGATTACAAAAGTACTCTCGGATCCAAAAATGGTGGAGAATTGCCTTCTCTAGGAGCTTAGGAAATGAGGCTTTCAAGGGTGTGATTTTCATGGAATTTTGTAAAGAAAATAAAATGAAGAAGAAGAAGAAGGAGGATGGAGTATAAAAGTGGTAAAGGGAGAGGGGGCGGATCATGGGGAGAGTGAGGGAGAGGTATGGTTGTCTTGACTTAAAAGGGGAAAATGGGAGGATTTTAAGGGATATGGTCCCCCCTTTAAATTCAAAGGCTTTCACCAAAAATATAACTAAGTCTTTCAAGTCATTTCATCCTACTCAAATACTTTATCCCACATACTTTAATCTCCTTTCACACTTTATTTATTTTCTATTTTTATATTTCCCTTTAGAACATTATTTTATTTCCCAAACATTTCATCCTAATATAAGAAGTCAAAGATATAAAGTAAACATATAAAGTTAACATTAATATTAAAAACATATAATGTTATACTAAAATAGTGCCTAGGGTTAGGGTCGTTACACTCACTCCCCCTTAAAGAAAATTCGTCCCGAATTTGACTGTCATTTTCCTACTGTTCAACCCGCCTCGGTTACTTATGTATACCTCAGACTCCAATTCCCAAATAGTCTTTTCAATATTGTGATTCTTCCCCCAAAATTTTCTAATTCCATTAATAATATGATATTACCACTTAATGATCCATGCATACTATACAAATATCACTAACACGAATTTTCACGATCTCAATGAAAATATAAATAAATAAAAGTATTACAACTTATGTCACCAATTACAATATCACATTAAAACTTCAAATACTCTATAAGCTTCTCCAAGCCAGTCTATAAGTCAAATCGCCAACCTTTTCTAAAGCTTCAAATGGATTAACGAACTTTGGCGCCAATTTACCTTAGGCCTTGCTTCTCCAAACTCACCCCAACAAATTAGAGATCGATATTTTCTTCCCAAACTATGCCTCATACGGTTTTATCTCAATGTTAGAATGATAACTACTATTATACGCACTCAACCACTGGTAACCATACGTACGTCTTATTGACTACTAACATCCATTGTTCATGCCCGTAGCATATCATCAACAACAAGTAATGATTCCTCAAATTTTTACAAGGTTAAACTTAATAGCATTCCTACCTTCCCAAAAGGACCTTCCCGAACGATGTCTATCCAATCCATTTAACACTATGGGTTTTATACAATCGAACTATCCCCAACGTATGTGAGGACTTTATTAATAACATCTCATCAAGCTATATATATAACGAGTAGAAAATATAATTCAACTTTCTATAACAAAATAACATACCCTTCTTTACTTCCAATGTAACTTAATCACAAGATCTATAGTGATAAAACTCTCAAGTTCAACCTAGAACTCTAAATATTTTAATAAATCTTCTAACGTCAATATTCTATTATCAAAATTCAATGTTTCAATTATGTTCGTGCCTAGTGACAAATCAATATTCAAATTGAATGGTTGGCCGCCCACAACGGAGCCGATCCAACTCCAAAACAAAACCGAGTCCACTGTGACCGACACAATAATAACCCCACATTTGTCAAATCATTTCTCGACCAAAACTTGAATACAATTAATCATTATAGGGGAACTAGGTTGCTTTTCTACTTGCTTCGTACAATTTATATCTTTAGGATACCAAGTCTTTCTAAAAATTACAACATCTTCCGTAATTCCAAAGGATAATATAAAAAGAGATTCAAAGAGACTCGAATGGTTTATTTATTTAAAACCGGCCCATACCAGTTTTAATTAACTAAACCACTCACAAATTTAAGAAATTTCAAAAGATTGATAAGCTAACAAAAATAACTCGAGTGATTTAATTATCTACAACCGTCCCATACCAGTGGTAGATAGTTAAATTACTCACAGATTTTAATTTACATAAAAACGGTTTACTGACCTTATTAAATCAACTATTCCCGAAGGGCACAATTGCTCATACCGAAGTTTAATATACAATCCAAAGTTTTAAAGCACATTTAAAACAATTCTAACATAATATTCTTGTTTGACTTCTATTTATAGTGTAGCCACTACTCATAATATTTTTACTTAGTTGAATTCCTTATAAGAAAACACAATCTCTTAATACTTATTACTATCTCCGATAAATAACACTAAAACATTCATTAAGATTATAAACTTGGCAAAGCATCCTCAATTCTATAATTCTTCAAGTTGAATATTCAACACCTTTACTTAATTTGAGTCATCTATTCCCTACCTTTGATATTGGTATTGTACTTAGCAACAACGTATTGTAAACATCTAGTTCCCAATCAAATACCATAATCTCTAAATAAGAAAATATAATTGGAACTCACATAGATCAATCATTCCTAAATTTCAATTAAACATTACGGTATAATCTAACTTACCTCCCTATAACCATCAACAACTCAAAACCCGTATAACGTCAATATCTTCCGAACATCACACCAATCCCTTATATGAGTCACGCAACGAAGTCAACCTATACGGTGTAATCATCCTAAAGTATCCTGTCTTCCAATAAGATTTATCCTCATTTTATTTTCTCAACTAATGATAATCATCTCTCAAAAACAAACCATATGCATATTTTACCAATTCCTGAAGTTGGTCCTATAAGTCACCAATAACTACATCTATTGTACTTCTTCACATTTACCCTGTTTACCCCTCCATAACTAATACACAACCACAATTCAAAACGGTCATTTTAAATACAAATGTTGTCTTAAGTATATCCTTAGAACAAATTTTCACTGTAATTGTAACATCCGAAATTCAACTAATAACCATCGAGTATCCTACTAGTTTCTAAAATCAGTCATGCAAATTATCAACAAGTGATAACAAATAATTATTGCCTACAGTTACCAATTTGATATCTCTATAATCTATAAATAACCACCAAGTATCATCTTTTCTAAATATAGTACTAATTTATCCTTACGGAGAGTCGCTAAGCTAATTATCTTCTTTATCAAATACTTTCCCAAGGTGAATCATCAAGTCTGTCATCCCAAATAGTGTCCTCTATCTAGGAATCCGAATACTAAAATAGTACCTTATATCAACTCAAAGCTTCAATATCCTGTATGATACCTGATGAAAACCCATTTTTGAAACTCACATGAAAAACACTACTTAGTCAACTTATAGGGTGATATCACTTACAAAAATATCTGATTTCCTATTCAAATTAGTAGCAAGAATTCAATCAATCTCTCCTTAGAGAATAAACTTATAGCACATAAGGCAAATATATGTCAGTTCCATAAGATCTCGAACTCGCGATATTTTATAACCCATATAATCCCACTTAGACTATCACTTTCAATACTAGTCTCATATATCTAGTCTCCACCATGAGACACCAATGAATAACTAATCATGCAATTATACAACCATAAACCACTCTTAATTAGGCCATATACCTAACCTCAACTAAGAGTTCACAAATTCATTTACCATCGTACATGAGATAACTCAAGATTCTTTTACTTAAATATAACACATAACCTCCACATTCCTTAGGTCCTACTTTCGACATTTACGCATATATGACATAATAGCAATTAATGACTTATCCGCCTCAACCACACGCGGAGGCAAATCAAACATAGATAAGGAGACTCGCTTCTTGCGACAGTCCTCCCCAAATACAACAACTACTCAAATATTTCAGGTCAATATAACAATAATTCACGGGTTGGTATATCTACCATATCCACCGGCAATCCATGCCCACTTAGTCACAACTACTATGATAAACAAGAATGATTCGAGGTACTCTCCCATAGGAGCAGAACCTTCAACACATAAGGCAACTTTTAGGCCAATTATGCAAATAAAGATGAAATGTAATGCCACATGAGAACGAATGTACGAGGATTTATAAAAGTATGAACCCTAACTCCTGAGACAGATAAAATATCTCAAATGATGGTGGAGGAATCTATCTTTCCATAACTCACCTTTCCTTGATTCCTTGGTTGGTCAATATCATTTTCTGTCTTTGAACAAATTCCTGCATTAAACTCTCGACGTAAGTTATCGCACACTCTCACTCAGCTAGACTCTACCCGAGAACTCTAACCGAGCTCTGATACCAACTGTGAGGACCCCGACCCGGAACCTACACGTGTCCCAAGCTGGAGCGTCCTCAAACTAACCCAAATTTCCTAAACTTTTAAAACCTTTATTTAACCTTCAAAAATAAATACAATTATTATAACCATTTCAAAATAAATCTACACCTTTTCACAATGGAGAAATAATTGACTAACTTAGAAAGTAAGAAACTGTTTTAGTTACAAAAAGGCATCGGTTATAACATAAAATGAAGATTTAATAATACAAATCCGTAAATGATTTATACCAAAGTACACTTTCTATACCAACCTAATCATACCCCGACAATTCCCAAAATATAACTTCCAAACTCCTCACCGCCCTTACTTGGCCGGTCCATCTGTCTCGGAATCTAAAAACAGTAAAGGGAGAGGGGTGAGAATAAATCTCAGCAAGCTATTATGAATGCAGCAATATGCCATATAAGATGCAACACATAACAAGTCGCATATAACACATTGGAAAAGCTGTAAACACCTTACATTACCTTGGTTTACCTTTTCCCGTCTGAACATTAGTCGTACAACATTGGGTATAATAATACTCCAATCTTACAGTGAGCTGCTTAAGCAATACTCACGTCTTATAAGACCCGTTTTGTGGAACCAAATAAGACAGTAGCAACTCTGTAAGGCTTTTGGCTCAATACAGATGCTATACCCCATCCCGTGGCCACAGGAGGGGACGGCCACGTATATAACATAATCCGATCACATTAGGTCACACTTCCATAAATGATCGTATTATGTTATACCCCCAAATGCCAGCTGACTCACACATTATCAAGCACATAATAGATACTTGAATAAATCCACAAAGGGGATAAACAACATAGCAACATGGTAAAATATACTCATGCTCAACCAAAATCATAGTGCAACATTTCTTTAACATACTATGCATAAATAAGCAATATAGTCACATGGTAAAATATACTCATGTTCAACCAATAATCGAGTGCAAGATTTATATAATACACTAAGCATAATACAAATCATGAATAGGTACTCAAGTAAGATGATGAGATATCTCCAACCCATCCTACTAGGTCATTATACGACAATATATGATCTCTATAAGGATCCAAGTTAACTCTCCCAAGTTGGAGTCACCTTTAATAAACTGCCAAATGATTTCTAAGTCGGAGATAGAATGCTTCCGTAGTTCCAATTTAACCCATTTAAGGTATTATTAAGTGGCCCAAGTAATCTACTTTAACCTAGATTAAAAGGATCAAATTCATATTCGGAAAGGTTAGGTTCCACTACTTTACATTCGTTAAGGATCATGCTAGGAGGTTGCTAGTAAGAATTCAAAGAAGAAAGGAAACTGGAACTTTCTGACGACATGGGCGACCGCCCAAAGGGATATGGGCGACCGCCCAAGCAAGGGTAAAATGATGGGTCTTTTCTGTGGTCATGGGCGACCGCCCATCTCCCATGGGCGACCGCCCAAGAGGCGATTTTTCTCGCATTTCAGTTACATTAAATCCAAACCCAAGTATACCCAAATTTAGTTAACTTAGGGGCTTACTAACCTCATAACACTCATACTAATTTATATAACCCAAAATGATTTAATCTTATCTCATTTATCCTTTGAATCTCTACTCATTTCCCTATCTCATTCCAAGTCTAAACTTCTTAATTTAATTAACCCAAATAACATAACCTAGATTATTCCCACAAGATTTCCAACCCCTTCACCAACACATTTCAAGTTAATTCCTTTAAACTAACTTCTCCCATTTAACTAACCCATTTCAAGTTTCATTCTCTAAATTTAACTCCACCCATTTCTTCCATTCTTTAACACTTTCAAGAACAACAATATTTTCTTATTTCCTTAACCAATTTCTCCAATTCAAGAAAGTTCCCAAAGCATCCAATAAACATTATAACAACAATAATAACAATAATATCTCATGAACATTTAGAGAAGAGAAGGGTCATAATAACTCACTTTAGAATAGGAGATGGATTTAGGACTTTCTTAGCTTGATGAACTCCTCTTGGTCTCCCGATTACAAAAGTACTCGGATCCAAAAATGGTGGAGAATTGCCTTCTCTAGGAGCTTAGAAAATGAGGCTTTCAAGGGTGGGATTTCCATGGAATTTTGTAAAGAAAATAAAATGAAGAAGAAGAAGAAGGAGGATGGAGTATAAAAGTGGTAAAGGGAGAGGGGGGGGGGCCGGATCATGGGGGGAGAGTGAGGGAGAGGTATGGTTGTCTTGACTTAAAAGGGGAAAAGGGGAGGATTTTAAGGGATATGGTCCCCCCTTTAAATTCAAAGGCTTTCACCAAAAATATAACTAAGTCTTTCAAGTCATTTCATCCTACTCAAATACTTTATCCCACATACTTTAATCTCCTTTCACACTTTATTTATTTTCTATTTTTATATTTTCCTTTAGAACATTATTTTATTTCCCAAACATTTCATCCTAATATAAGAAGTCAAAGATATAAAGTAAACATATAAAGTTAACATTAATATTAAAAACATATAATGTTATACTAAAATAGTGCCTAGGGTTAGGGTCGTTACATATACTCATTAACCCAATTCAATATTAGATTTTCAATTAATCAACGATCCGATCGATATAATGTCCTTAGATTAATTCTTAATTAACCAATAATATTCATAATAATATCCCCAATCTAATCTCAAGAGTTTCTAGGGTTTTCTAGGCTTTAATTTAAGAACAATAATTATTAGACGAAGCGAATACTTACCTTACCTTAGTTTTGATTTGTCACAATGCTCCATCTTCAAAAGTCCACAAAAGTCCACGGTTGATCTCTCTCTCACACTCACAGCTTTTTCACTTCTTCACTTCACACCACCACAACCCTCTCTCACGGTTCTCTCTCTATTCCGTCAACAAAGGGTGCCGCCTCCCTCTCTCACTATTTTCTTTTCTTGGTTTTAAAAAAATAATGAGGTCTAGGGTTTGCTAAATATATATATATATATATATATATATATATATATATATATATATATATATATATATATATATACATATACATATATATACATATACATATATATACATATACATATATATACATATACATATATATACATATACATATATATACATATACATATATATACATATACATATATATACATATACATATATATACATATACATATATATATATAAATGGGTTTCCTACTCTAGGCCAATTGGGTTTTCTTAAGCCCATTAGGTGACCCAATTAAATAATAACTCAAGCCCACATCCCAATTCTTAAAAAAAAAAATAATAAATAAAATAACTTACATACTTTATTTATATAAAACAATTTTAATTAATGGAACAATAATTAATTAAATGAATTTAAATCAAATAATAATAATAAAAAAAATTCGGGTTACTACAAAAGGCCCTCTGGCGTGAGGGTAAGTTCACGGTTTGTATGTAAGAAACTAAATTGACAGAGTTTCTGTATTGTAAAAAGTAACGTACCAAATAATGAGCCATAGGGCTTGTATTTATAGGGATGGATTGATAGAATCCATGTTGAAGTGAACTTGTAAAGAGATAAGACATAATCCTAAGAGAATTATATCTGTTAAGGAGTCATTGTTTGACTTGAATTGGTGTTAGTGGTTACAATCCTGATTGGATCATAACTGTTGAATCCTTGTTTGAATAGGATTGTACGATCTGCTAGCCGGAACGCCGAGGAGAATGAATGTTTTATCTCGGCATTGGCAAGTAAGCCGAGATGAATGATTCTTCTTCCTCGTCATTTGATAATTGGTCGACATGTGAATATGCCGGGATAAATGATTCTGTCTCCTCGTCATTTTATGAAATGCCGAGGTAAGAACTTTTCTCTCCTCGTCATTTGTGATATCTCGGTGTATGATGAGCCAACTACGAAGAGCACGTTGTTGATATAAGGCCGAGATGAATGATCCTCGTCATACGAGGAAGGTACCTCGGCCCTAACACTTGGTATATTGGAGTATGTTAATGGCCCAATCTATTTGGGCCCAACTTCGGGGCAAGCCCATGTTCGTATCTCGGTTTATACTGTTCAGTGGCCCCCGACTTTCTAACTCGGCTTAGGACGAGGAGAAAGTCATCTCGTCCTCGGCTTATAGGATACGAATAGGTTTTGACACGTGTCCTTGGCGTCGCTTCATTATCTGACGGTTAATATTCTGATGATTACATGGGGCCCCCCAGTCTTGTCACGCCTTGGAAGTTGTTACCAACAATTAATTTTGGGGGCGTCTTACCCGGATTCTTGCTTTACCCATGGGTTTGACCCGATTAAGTGAATATAAAAAGCTAAAACCCTTCCATTTAAACCTTTACACACCCCAATTGTTTGAGAGCTAATAGCAAGGATTCACCAGCGAATCTCAGGGCTTCATCATACCCAGTTTCCTGCAAACTTGATTTTTCCGGCGAAGTTACGTTCTGTTGTGATTCCAAGCGTTTCTTCAAGATCAGGTATGATTTTTCTTCCTTTCTATGCATTCCGTTCATGATTTTGCATTTTCTAGGGTTTTTAGAAGAGATTTCGATTATGCCAAGAAAAAGAACCTCCATTGTTGAATGTTTAAGCTTTTCTTCGTGAGTTTTTGCTTTCAACTCTCAAAACTTTGAATCTTTGATTTTCTTCAAATTTTGTATGAATTTCTTTGAATATTGAATGAACTCCCCCTTTAATCTTTGATTCCCCTTAGAAATGGCTCGTTCTTGGGACCATTCCCCCCGATTCCGTTATGGATATCACACCGGCAATCTGAGGGTTTATCGGAGAGAGAGGGGACCTTGGTTGATGCTGACCCTGGATGACATAGGAAAGAGGTTGAGAAGTTATGGTCGTACTCGGATGTTCCTTCAATTTCCAGATTCCACAAGAATAGATAGGATTATGTCCGATTCCCCCAATGTTATTGTATTTGAGGATAGGGCTGAGATGATGGAGCACATTGAACTGTTCTACCCGTCTTCAGATCGTATAGTTCGTGAGCGTCTTAGTGGTAAGGCTCCCTCCTCGGCCTTATGTAATGACGAGGAGGGGTATCTCCCTTCCCCGTCCTAAGATCAGCCATTGAGGAGGTAACTAACTTTGTCCCCTCGTCTTTTTGCAGATATGACAGGAAGAGAAGGAGAGACCTCCTCGTCCCCCCGAATAGTTGATGCTTTTATGGAGGGTGCCCAGGTTGAGGGCAGCAAAGGCCGAGGGAGGGGAGGCCGAGGTGGAAGGCAACGACGAGAGAGGCCTCCAAAGGCCGGGGATCCCATGCTGGAGAAGCTGTACTCCAAATACGGGGTGGACAAAACCGAATATAAATTAACTTATATTGGCAAACCCGATTTGAAGACAGAAAAGGAGGAGAGGAGCTTCTATTACAATGAAGACTACGTCCACTTCTACTTCAAACAATTTCAACAAGGGCTCCGTCTTCCTTTGGACCCCTTTATCAATGAATTCTTAGACGAAGTGAGGGCGGTGCCGGCCATGCTGGGAGCCAATGGTACCAGGGTTCTGGTTAGTTTCATTGTCCTTTGCCGTAGCTTAGGTTATGAGCCGACCATGGGAGCTTTTCGGCACTTCTACCAAGTCAGCTTTGTCTCGGACAGTTGGCTCCTCGTCATCCGAAGTGCACCCAAGAAACCTAAACTTCTTATTCCCATGTCCAGCAAGGTTGCAGGTTAGGAAAACCATGCAATTAGGGTTGAGAGCCGCCAAGGCTGGGAGTTCCAATCCCCTTGCAAGGCTCCAACTTCATCAGGTCCTGTTCAACAGTATGAATGGACCAAGGCTTTGATCAAGCGTCTTGAGGATTTTGCCGAGGTGGGGCTTCTCGACTGGTCGGCAATAGAAACTTCTGATCATTACTATGTCCAGGCAGGATTAATGCCGGGGCCGAAGGACGGGGTGGTTCCTCTCGTCACTGTTAAGAGGGGAAGGCATTTTAATGATTGGGCAATACATCCCGGCCTCGTTTTTCATGAGGATTGTCCGAGGTGTAAAATCCCTCCCCTCGACCAATGTCTGGAAGAAATAGATGTGGTTGGATGTAAATATTTAACTCTGATACTTTGCATTTTTGAGTTTTTGTTGGTTTTTCTTCTGCTCGTATCTAACCATCTCGTCCTTGCCTTTGCAGATTTGACCCCCGTGGAGGAAGCGAAATTAGCTATGAGGAGGCTAAGTCCTATGGAGCTGGTTAAGCAGAAGAGGAAACAAGTCAAGAAGTCGGGCTTGACGAAGAGGAAGGATGAAGCCAACGCCCACAACCTTATACTGAGTGCTCAGGGTGACCATCCCCTTCCCCTCAAACTGCATGAGGAAGTTAATGCCGAGGAGGCGAGGTCCGAGGAGCGGGCTAACCCAACTGCTGGAGAGGGGCCTATCCCCCATGCTGATGCCGAGAAGGTGGGGGCCGAGGAAACCAACCTTGTCGCTAGGCGCTCTGGCTCCAAGAGGGCCCAAGTTGCTAGCACCGAGGAGCCTGCAGCTAAACGGGCAACCGTTGGTGAGGCTTCCAATCCTGAGGCTCCTCTTCCCCTGACCATCCAAACCGCCAAGACTCAAGCTGAGGCCGAGGAGCTTGCTCGGCTCATGGCGGCAAACGTCCCTCGTCTGAAGGGCCTTCCTTTGCAAGATAGGAAGAGTCACCTGATGAGGTTGGGCCGAGCTCCCGTCCAAAGGGCCATGGATGAGGATGCCTATGACGCCCTGGTGAAGGAGAAACAGAGCAGGGATAACTTGCCCTGCCGTAAGGGACTCATGCTGGCTGAGGTAGTTATCTCATACTTTTAAACTTGTTGCTTTATTTGTGCTTGTTCAAGGATTTAACACAAACTTATCTTGTAGGCTGCCAGCATTGCGGCATATGAAAATGTCTTGGCCAAGGCCCAAGAGAAACAGGTGATTGATGCCAAGGCTGCTCACAAGAAAAGTGAGGTCGAGAAGGCTAACCTGGTTGAGCTGTTGAAAACCAAGGAGGCCGAGCTGGGGGCGGCCAAGGCCAAGGTAGAGGCCGAGGTGCTGAGGGCCAGTGATGAGAAGGCTAAGGACGAGGAGCTCCGTACGAAGGTCGAGGAACATCTCCGGCAGACGGAAGCCGAGCTAGCCAAGGCAAGGAAGGCCAAGGCCGAGGTCCAAGTGAGGGCCGAGGAAGCCGAAGCCAAATGCTGAGGTTATGAAACTACCCTTGTTACTAGGGAGGAAGCGGCTGTGACTCGCTTAAAGAAGAGCCAGGCCTTCCAGGATGCAGTGGACGAGAAGAATGCCACCATGTTCGAGGACGGGTATCTCCATCTCGCTCGCCGTATCTTGGCTGACCCCACCACTGGCTTGGACATCAACAAGGTTGCTCGGCTGATTTGCCATAATCCGTATGACAAGGAGGCTAGGGCTCTTCACCACATGGTTCCCTTTTCTGAGTCTAACTTAGAGATCATGGTCGGGGAAGATGGCCTAGCAGGCCGAGCAGCTTGGGAGCCGGTCTCTATCGATCCCGGCAACATCAAAGCCTTGGTGGCGACTATTCAAGATGAAGCAGAAGCCGAGGCCGAGGGGGTAAACGCCGAGGGCGCCGGGGCTCAAGCCGATCAGACTGTTCTTCCTCCCCCCGGCTCTATCACAGAGGACTGGCTATACAAGCCTTTTAATGATGGCCAGCAGTCTTAGGATAGGATTTTTCTTTTTCCTCTTTTGTAATAGAGGTTAGGACTTGTACTTTTCCCTTGAATATCAATGAAAAAGTCCTTTTTGTTTTAATTCATATTGTTTCTATGAATTGTTTGTGTTTGTATGCTATGCATAGGCACAAAACTTGTGAATGTGGAAACTGAGGACCCCTCGTTCCCTAATTTTTGAGCAAGTAGTTAGGCCGAGGAAGAGCTCCTCGGCTCTGAATGTACTCTTAAGTCGTGTAGGCCGAGGAAGGTCTCCTCGGCTTTGACTGGGGTAATTTCTTCTTTTTCGTCTCCTTATGCCGAGGAAGATGACTCGTGCACAGGTTTCAGACGTGATGCCTTTTAGTCGCAGTGACAAGGTGTTTCCTTGTCTTGACGTGAGGCAAGTCATTAGGCCGAGGAGAGATCCTCGGTCTTGACTGTGATACTTGTAATCCTGGAATCAAGGCGGACCCTTGTCAGGATGTAAGGTAAGCCATTGGGCCAAGAAGGACCCTCGGTCTTGGCTGTTAGGAACCTGTAGTCGTTGAGTCAAGGCGAACCCTTGTCAAGACGTAAGGTGTATGTTTTGAAGAGTCGAGGATAAGATCCTCGTCTTCTGGTGTTTGTGTGAGGAGTTGATAGTTGCTTTGCATGTTGGAAGAAACTGCTTTCGTAAAACTGAAACGTGATTACATCGAACTGCAATCCTATCAACTAAAAAGTAAAAGACAGAAAACAAGAAACTAATCTATTGCAAAATAAACTAGACTAGTGATAATATTTTCGGAGATTGTCGGAATGCCACGGATGCTTGAGCTCCTTCCCCTCCTTAGTCTTCAATCTGTAGGTCCCTTCACGAATGACATGAGTGATGATATAGGGGCCTTCCCAATTTGGGGAGAGCTTATTTTGTTCTGCCTTCCGACCGGTTGCTTCAATTTTTCTAAGTACCCAATCACCTACTTGGAATACTCTTCTGATGACCCTCTTATCATGATATGCCTTGGTCCTTTTCTTGTAGTTTACCATCCTCATCTGTGCAGCTAGTCGCTTTTCATCTACTAGGTCTAGGTCTAGGAGCCTATTAACCCTGTTGACTTGCTCATCATAGTGGGAGTTTCTCACAGTTGGGATGGCCATTTCAGCTGGTGCCATAGCCTCAGAACCGAAGGTTAATGCGAATGGGGTTTCTCCGGTTGGCCCCCGGGTGGTTGTGCGAACAGCCCATAAGGCTAGGGGAAGTTCGTCCAACCATCTACCCTCGCGTCCTTCAAGATTCTTGGTAAGGGCTGTTAGGACCAGTTTATTGGAGGCTTCTGCTTGTCCGTTGCCTTGATGTCTGCTAACTGATGATTTTTCATGGCGGACCTTGACTCTTCCCAATTTCGTAGTGAATGCAGTAGAGAATTGGAGTCCATGATCAGAAATAATTGTATGTGGAAGGCCAAATCTGCACCAGATGTTGTCGTGGACAAAGTTGATTGCGTTCTCTTCCGTTATCTTGGCTAACTCCTTGGCTTCTATCCACTTGGAGAAGTAATTGACAGCTACTATCACATACTTGCAATTACCACGGGCGGGAGGGAAGGGTCCGATGATGTCGATCCCCCACATATCAAATGGCCACGTGGGTATCACAAGTGTTTGCTCAACTGTCGGTAGTCTAGGAATGTCAGAGAATCTTTGGCACTTGTCACATTTTCTAACATAGGCGTGCGCGTCCTCCCTTAGGTTTGGCCAATAGTAACCTAGCGATATGATCTTGTCAGCTAAGGTTCTGGCCCCCGGGTGTCCGCCGCAAACACCTTCATGTACTTCTGCCAAGAGGTTCTCAATTTCCTTGGGATAGACACACCTTAGCAGGGGCTTCGTGAAAGATCTTCGGTAGAGGACTCCGCTCATCACCACGAACCTTGGGGACCTCTTCTTGATAAGTTTAGCTTGAGCTTCATCTTCTGGGAGTTTCTCCTTCTCAATGTACTCAATGTAGTCATCGATCCAACATCTCTCCTCTCCGTCTAGGAGCATGACTTGTAGTCTTTCATACGCAGGTTCCTCGGCATAAACTACATATGGACTGGTCTTAGATGTAGACACATCCATGATTGCTAGTTTAGATAGAACGTCTGCGACTTGGTTATCTTCCCTGCCTATTTGCTTGAGTTCGAAAAATTCCATCTTCTTCGTCATGTCTAGGACAAGGTCTCTATACTTGGCAAGGGTGGGGTCTTGGGTGTTATACTCTCCCTTTACTTCTTTGACAACGAGTTGGGAGTCACAGAAAGCCGCCACCTTAGTTGCTCCGTAGAAGGAGGCCAACTCAATACCAAATATTAGAGCTTCATATTTCGCTTGATTATTGGAGGCAGGGAACTTGAAATGGATGGCGTCTTGCATGGTGTACTCTCCTTCCGGGCTTGCTAGTACAACTCCAGCTCCGCTTCTTTCCTTTGTAGCTGATCCATCCGTATACAGGATCCAACAATTGGATGGGAGTTCGATGGAAGACTTTTCTTCTTCCGTAGCATTTCGCTTGTGGGAAGTGGGGAGGTGCTCACCCATGAAGGCAGTCTCAACCATGAAGTCAACCAAAGGCTGTGCCAGGAGGGTATTCCTTGGTTGGTAGGTGATATCAAACTCGGTAAGAGCGATGGACCAATTAAGGAGACGTCCGGAGCCGTCCAACTTATGTAATATCTTCTTCAGTGGTTCATTCGTGTATACGGTGATAGGATGTGCAGAAAAATAGGCACGTAATTTCCTTGATGCAATAACTAGCGCGTATGCTATCTTCTCCACATTAAAGTATCTGCTTTCTACGTCAGACAGTGCCTTAGAGATATCGTAGATGGGCTTTTGAATTCCTTCGTCATTCCAAACTAGAACAGCTGCGACAGCATGATCGGTGGCAGCTAGGAATATGTATAGCATCTCACCGGTAGTCGGACTGCTGAGCAAGGGAGGGGAACCCAAGTACTCCTTCAACCGGAGGAACGCTTCAGAGCATTCGGGAGTCCAGGAGAAGCTCTTGGTACCCTTCAATACCTTGAAGAAGGGCAGCGACTTTTCGGCGGATTTGGCGATGAATCTTCCAGGTGCCGCTATTCTTCCATTAAGTCTTTGAACCTCCTTGATGGTGGTAGGTTCCTTCATGTCAATGAGCGCCTTAATTTTTTCAGGGTTGTCCTCTATTCCCCTTTGAGATACCATGAAGCCTAGGAACTTTCCCGCCGTTACTCCAAATACGCACTTGCTTGGGTACAACTTCATGTTATTAGCTCGGAGGTTGTTAATTGTCTCTTCCAGGTCAGGAGCGTGACTGCCCTCCTTCGTCTTTATGACCATGTCATCGATATAGGCCTCCATGTTGCGACCTATTTGTGCTTCAAATACCTTGTTCACCATGCGCTGATATGTAGCACCAGCGTTTTTAGCCCAAAGGGCATCATAATATAGCAGTAGTTTCCCCCAGGTGTTTGGAAGGCCGTCTTTTAAATGTCCTCTTCCGCCATTTTTATCTGATGATAGCCTGAATAGGCATCTAGGAAGCTGAGAGTTTGGTGTCCAGCAATAGAGTCAACCAATTTATCGATTCTGGGAAGAGGATAACTGTCTTTGGGGCAGGCCTTGTTCAAATCAGTGAAGTCTATAAATATACGCCACTTCCCATTTTGCTTCTTCACCATTACTACATTGGTCAACCAAACGGGGTACTTGACTTCACGTATAATTCCGGCACTAAGTAATTTCTGTACCTCTTCTTTAATAGCTTCCTCCTTGTCCCTTGCAAAGTTTCTCCTTGTCTGGGAGATTGTCTTCGCCAAAGGATCAACTTCCAGGCGGTGGAGGGCTACTTCTTCATTGATCCCTCTCATGTCTTCGACTCTCCAAGCAAAGACGTCGAGATTGTTTTTCAAGAGGGATATGATTTTTTCTTTCTCTTCTGGAGATAGTTGGCCCCCGAATTTGATTTTTTGTTCAGGATAGTCAGGATTGATGACTACCTCTTCCAGCTCATCTACAGGCTTCATTTCAGGACCGTCTCGAAATTCCAGAGACTCGATAATTATTTCTCTAATTCTCCTTCCTTCATTATCGTTCACGTTAAGGCCTTCTTCCTCCATAAGTTTATCAACATCGGGAAGATCGACCTTCCCCAAGTCATGGGTGGCCCCCGAGTTCTGACCGTTGATGAGAATGGGGTCTTCCTCGGAGACGGGCGGAACTATACCTTGGTCATCTGCACTTTCTTGGACCATAAGTACTTCCTCAGATACAGGTGGAATTGCGCCTTGGTCATCTGCAATTTCTAGGACCATAGGCTCTTCCTCATCATCAAGTACTTCTCGGATATAGCTCATTCTGGAGCTAGTTTCAGTGGTTTTTTGAGATTTAGAGATTTTGATATTTTCCTCGGGGGTATCTATCTCCACGCTTTTAGATTTTTTCCGACTCTTGACGATATGCTCCAAGAAGTCTTTGGGGGTCGCCCTCACACATCCAATTCCAGCACGAGTGGGAAATTTAACTCGTTGGTGGGGAAGGGAGGCTACCATCCCAAGTTTAGCTTGACTTGGTATGCCTATGATTGCATGATAATCACTAGTCAAATCCATGACTACAAAATTGACAGCAACTTTGGCTCGGAAGGGGTGTTCACCGACTTCAAGCTTCAGTTTCACAGTTCCCTTAGCTCCAACCTTATGGTTGGTGAATCCTTCCAGCCTACCATGATATGGTCCAGCATAGTGTCTTTCAATCCCATTTGTTGGAAAGCGGAATAGTACAGAATGTCACGGGAGGCCCCCGTGTCCACAAGTAATTTTTCCGATTCCACATTGTCAATCCGACCCTTTATCACCAAGGGTTGTTCACGGGCAGCACGGCTCCCTGCCAATTCGTTGGGAGAAAAACTGATGACCTCTTCCGCCTTATGAATCCAAGCAGGCACGTGGTACACCTTGCTTAGCTCATGGATTTGGTCCCTCAGTTTTCTGGTGGATGTCACTTCTTCACGGATCACGTGTAATTTGGCTCTAGGAGGCCTACGTTCTCCGTCCTCACTTTTATCATCATCTTCACTTTCCTCTTCCTTCCGCTTTCGCTTGTTGTTTTTTTTTCATTACATACCGGTCTAGCTTTCCCTCGTCAACCCATCTTTGGATTATCTTCTTGAGGGCCCAACAGCCATCAGTGGTGTGGCCGTTGTCCTTGTGGAAATCACAGTATTTGGAAGCGTCACGAGGGTACTTTGGTTTATCGTTCAGCGGACGAGGAGGTGGAAGATTGACCAACTGCATGATTTCTGAGATGGGTTTGGTTAGGGGGGTGAACACCTCAGGTTTCTCTGTGCCTCTTGTTTTGTTCTTCCCCTTAGATCCCTTGCCATTCCCATTATCATTCTGGCGAGTGCCCGTCGCCTCTGGTTCCGCCTTGTCGGATCCCCTTTTCTTGCTCTTGTCCTCTGCCATTGCGATGGCGTATGCCACATGGTATAATTCGGACTTGGACCTAGGTTCCCTGGCGGAGAGTTCATAGATGAGGGGACCAGATTTCAATCCAGAGTTGAAACAAACAATGACCTCCCTGTCAGTGAGGCTTTCTTCTACCTGATCTGCCATTTTTCGGAAACGGTTGTAGTAACTGAGGTTGGTTTCTCCCTTTCCTTGCTCGATATTGGCAAGGTCGGTCAATCTCATCTTCCTCCTTCCAGCTGTGGCAAAGTGATTCAAGAACATTCTCCTCATGCCTCTCCAGCTATCGATGCAACCTTTTTCACTCACAACCAGGTCAAGGTCAGTTCTCAAGAAGGTGCTCGCGAAAGCTTGGCAGCAAAGCATGTCATCGCCTACAGTGTGAGGAGGTTCATGGTTTGTTCAAAACTTTGCACATGATCATTCATACAAGGGTTCCGTTGTATTTTTCAAAATTTGGAACCTTAAAGTGAGGATTAGGTGGTGCAGCTGTTATCCTCAGGGAGAACGGACGAGTTACCCAGTCAAAGTCATCATCATCAAACTTCTTCCCCATCTCCATGTCATCGAGCCTTTGTTTCAATAGTTCCCACTGTTTGGTTTCCACTCCTTTATCACTGATTGAGCGGGTGCTTCGCTGGGAGCTACGGGTTGATTTATCCTTGGGGCGACCATTCACCCTACTGTGTTCCACGTCGTGTCGGTGGCTGTCCCGTTTGGATGGTGCCTTATTACGCCTTGGTTCCAACTCTTGGCCACCAAGTATCATTCTATATGGTTCCGGGGTCCTCGGTCTAACGAATTGACATGAACGAGGTCGTGGAGAGTCTCTTCGAGGACGAGGAGAATCATGGCGAGCTCGACGAGGACGAGGTGATCCGGGACGACGAGGAGCCATGACGAGATGAGGTGGTGACATACGCTTGGTGAGAATAAGTCTCATTCTTAGGTCCCGTGAATTCACTTCCTCTTCCCTGGGAGTTAACTAGCTTCTCAGGTCAACTACCTGATCTTTCTTCTTATTGTCATGCCGAGGACGGGTAGGCTCTCGGAGGGCCTGCTTCGATGGTTCAACAGGTTCGAGGAGAGAAATCGTCCGCTCTCCTCGTCTGCTCACCTTGCTCCCTTCCACGAGAGTTTCCCATCGACGGCAGCATGAACTCACCCATGGAATTATCGTGGATCTAATTGCAAAAGGGCACTCTTGTGTCTCATACATCCTTTCGCAACGTCTCCATTTCGCTTATGCAAGAAAGTACGCTCTGGCCCACCTGGCCCGAGTAGCTTCCGCGTCGTCATCGGCTTTCTTTGTCATCTTCCTTCCTACTCGTTTCTGACGAGGGCGAGTAGGACGAGGGAGGTTAGCTCCCTCTCCCTCGACATTCGCCTGACCCATGGAGCGAAGAGTCATGGCGAGGGGAGGAGGGGCGTCTGACTGAGGTAGAGGAGGAGGAGGCGGTAATTCCTCGGCATTCTGGTTAACCCCATTCACTTGGGTTTGTTCCTCAGTAGTTACACTTGTAAACTGTCCGTCCATTGAGAGTCAACAGCAAATTAACAATTAAGCGAATTTCCCAAAAATCACGATTTCCAACCAAATTCGGAGCAGAATTTGATGCAAACTAAGAAACTGCAATTTTGCAACTATGACAACGCCATATTTTTCGGCCAAAATTGGGACAAAATTCCACGCTAAAACGATTTCCAACGAAATCTGGGCAAATTCCGACTGAAATTTGCAGATTCCGGCCGAATCAAGAACAAGCAGGATCGGAGCAGATTTTCCGTTCCAATCAAGAACAAATTCAGCAAAAAACAGGCTTTCATGCAAACTTTTCCAGGCCAAACAAAGGGTATTTGAATCAATTTCCCGGCAATGGAACCAATTGATGATGTCAAAATCGTCAAATCAGCCCAAATCCAAGCGTTCGGATGCTCCGGAGATTGCACGGCCTGAAAATAAGAGAAAACACGTAAACTAAGCCGGGGCGGATCCGGCTAAAGGCCCTCCGGCGTGAGAGTAAGTTCACGGTTTGTATGTAAGAAACTAAATTGACAGAGTTTCTGTATTGTAAAAAGTAACGTACCAAATAATGAGCCATAGGGCTTGTATTTATAGGGATGGATTGATAGAATCCATGTTGAAGTGAACTTGTAAAGAGATAAGACATAATCCTAAGAGAATTATATCTGTTAAGGAGTCATTGTTTGACTTGAATTGGTGTTGGTGGTTACAATCCTGATTGGATCATAACTGTTGAATCCTTGTTTGAATAGAATTGTACGATCTGCTAGCCGGAACGCCGAGGAGAATGAATGTTTTATCTCGACATTGGCAAGTAAGCCGAGATGAATGATTCTTCTTCCTCGTCATTTGATGATTGACCGACATGTGAATATGCCGGGATAAATGATTCTGTCTCCTCGTCATTTTATGAAATGCCGAGGTAAGAACTTTTCTCTCCTCGTCATTTGTGATATCTCGGTGTATGATGAGCCAACTACGAAAAGCACGTTGTTGATATAAGGCCGAGATGAATGATCCTCGTCATACGAGGAAGGTACCTCGGCCCTAACACTTGGTATATTGGAGTATGTTAATGGCCCAATCTATTTGGGCCCAACTTCGGGGCAAGCCCATGTTCGTATCTCGGTTTATACTGTTCAGGTCCCATGAATAAAGAAGTATTAAAAAGTTTTCTTTTTAGAAAGTGTGACTTATAAGTGAAACGCCCTAAATGATAAAGTGAATAAGGTTCTATGGGCCAGAGGGAGTATTTTTCTATTGGTACTTCTTTTGCTTGCGCTGCAAAGTAAAATAAAATATAAAATGGAGGTTAAAATATTAAATTAAAATTGATTCGGTTTGGTCAATAGGTCCGATCAAGCCCCAAAGCCTCCAGACCAAACCTGAAACTTGGGAGGCACGCTTTAAACGGCCGAGTCGATCCGTTGTCATCTACACAAACGTCTCACTCATGTCTGGTTTTTCATTTTTCAAATATTTAATTTTGTGAATATAAAGTGACTAGTGAAAGTAATTTGATAAAAAAAAGCATTTAGAAACAAGGTCGTAAACACTTAGAGAACAGAATCGTGTATAAGGGTTTGTGATTTAGTTACTCAATTCGCCCAATTTATAACAAAGTTGTTTTCTCTTTCAATCAATGTCAATCCACGTACATTTGTCTCTAACTCTCCAGTTATTCATGATGGAAATCAAATCACGACTATAATCTCGAAAATGACCCTCAAGTTTCACAGTTCATGGAGTCGTATCAGAGAACCATGACTTTATTCTCTACCGTTCTTTGCGTGCAGGCCGGCCCACACCATTAGGCCAGTAAGTCAATGGGCCTCCAAAAAAGTCTAGATTTTGGAGGGCCCAATTTTTATTTTTATCTTAATATATACTCCCTTCGTTCCGGCCGAAAAGACACAAAACCAACCTCGCACGCAAATTAAGGAAAGTGATGTAGGAAAGAGAAAAATTTAAATGTTGTGAGTATGAAAAATTAAATAGGAAAGAGAATGAGTGAGATGAATAGTTAGGAGAGAGAATGTTGTGAGTGTAAAAATAAAGTAGGAGAGAATAAGTGGGTGAAATAGTAATAAAAACTTTCATTTTTGGAAAAGTGCCTTTTTAAATGAGACACTCAAAAAGAAAATTTGTGCCTTTTCGAACGAAACGGAGGAAGTAAAAACTATGTATTTAGTCCCAATAATTTATAGTGGTCCCGTGGTTGAGTGGCTTAGCTAATACTTTCACCTCAATTTTTGTTTCAGGAACAGAAATCTATACTATAATATATTAAATTAGGCGAAAATGAACATGGATGTGACATTTTATCAAGAAATGAGTTTATCTTGCATTTTAGGAAGTCACATCATCCTAGCTATTGATGTGGCGAGGCTTTTCAAATTTCGACTCTTAGTTGAGTATATTAGACAATAATATTAGGTATGGTATTAGGTGAAAGTATTGTTCTAAAAAAATAGACTATATATACCATGAATTTATATGATCATTATACATTTTGAAAGGACTATACAAAGTTTATTAATTGAATATACTAGAGAAGAGATTAGATATATATAGACTAGAAGTGTAGACTTGGTAGGCCTTTCATTTCAAAAGGTCAATAAATTGATACAAAAGGTCAATAAATTGATACATGATTATCCAACTTTTCGACTTCTTAGAAATTTCTTGCACTCTCATGCCTCCATATCACTTAACTCTTTAATTTCGAGTGACTCTTCGCATGTCATCTATTAATTATTTATAATTATCAATGTAATACATATGTTTAGGCCAAGAGTGAAACTCCTGAATTTGAAAAGACTTCACATTCATTACGGTGACTCCTGCATTACTTTGTATATATATACTCATGCATTACATTTTTTTTTTTCAATGAGATTTTTTATGATTTTTTGATTCCTTGAGCCGTCGATTATCGGACTAAGTTGAATAACACCGGCGACCGACAAACTCCATAGTTGATGGTAATTGCTTGATTGTCGATGGCAGCTTACCCGCGCTTGAACGACTATAAGCGTAAGTCAAACTCCTTTTCTTTCATCCTCTTTAGGTTTTGATATATAGTTTTCTAATTATACTATTACTAATATTTAAAATTGTAATATTTGTTTCCATAATACTCATATCACTCTATCGATATTCGTAATTTCTCAATTTGATTATTTTTCGATTGACCCTATTATTTTGTGAATCTCAAAATAGCAGGAAATATGAGCTGGTGTAAATTACGAAGGCCAATTATTATTTTTCGATTGACCCTTAAATTCATCTAGATGTTTGTTTATTAGTTTTCCTGCATGCATGAGTTATGATTGACGGGTAAGCTTAATAGATGTGCTCATTCTTGAAGTTTCAGATAGAAAATTGGAGGATTGTTCTTCAGAAATGATATATGTGGAGGTTCTATGGTAAGTCCTTTTTGGATGTTCTTTGATTTTGAGTTCTGGTATTGATAGTATAACTAACTATAAAAACATTATTTTACTTTTGTTTTGGTTTTTTCTAATGCATGCTTGCCTTATTCTCATATTTTATTTTTCCTTTTAATATTATAACTTCTATTTTTAGCCATTCTTTCTGTATTAATTTTATTTTTATTTTTTACATACTTAATTTTTTTATTGGATGTATTTTAATCATAAAGTCGAATTATATTTCATTTTGTTAGAACATTTTGATTTTTAGGAGAAATAATGTCTTTAATATTCTTTATCATCCTAAATTTTAGTTCAATGACATTTCTAATTCATAGATTTTTCATATGAATAGTAGGAAAGGGAGAAGATTAAGAATAATTCATGATTCAAAATGTTCAGCAACAAATATCAAATGTTCAGCAACAAATATCATAAGAGCCACAAAAGAGGATCTATTTTAACATCACTTTATGAAGTTTATAATCAGATGCAGGCAAAAAGAGATTTTGCGAAGAAAAATGTCTCATCACTATACTGATCTTATTATATAGATGAAAAAATATGTATGAATATTCACAATAAAAGTAGCTTATTGTAATATACATTGTATTTTTGTACGTTTGAACTGTGAATGGGAGTCGAATATTTCTATGATTTATTTCTTTTCACCTAACTTTTGTTATTTTGTTACTTTATACGACCTAAACGCCTTAACCATTAAAAGGCACGAAGATGATTGCTTTTTGAGGTTACCACTGAACATTATCACTGAAGAACAATCCTCCAATTTTCTATCTCCTATCTCACATTTTCTACTCACGACACTTACATTATCACCCACTATCTTTATTTTCCGTGCAAGAAGGCAAAAATGCCTTTTCGAATGAGGCGGAGGGAGTAATATATTTGAATGGCTAAAACGACACCTCATTTTGTATCAAACTTTTTGTATACTTTCCGTGCAAGAAGGCACAAATGTCTATTCCACTTTCTAATTAGTCACTTATATTAATTATCTTAAAATCTAAATTTTTCTTAACATTTTAAATTTCTAGGCATTGAAGTGTATCAATTTATTGCTCTTAATGCCCTCAATTCACGCTCTACACCATTCCTAATAGTTTCAATTTAATGCATGCATGCATGCATCTAATGGCAACAAAGTAAGAAATGTGATGACTTATATAATTTGTATGGAATACATGAATAACATACGAAATTTGGTTTGAACTTTGGAGGAGATATGTGATGTAATATTGTTGACTGAAACATATTAATTATTGTCTGCAAATATGTGTACTTTCGAAACAGTTTCATTGTCACGACCCTAAACCTAGGTACTATTTTGGTTACATGTTGAGCACGTGGTGGTGGAGTGTGTGGCATCTCATTTATGCATTTCATGCTATTTGTTAGTTTTATGTGTTCATTTTGATATAATGATAACTTAATTGATACTTTAGGATGTTGATAAGATTTCTTTATTTATTTAATGATCACTTGAAATAAATGAGAGTGGTATAGTGGAAATATTAATTGTTGAAATTTTATAAATGCATGTATAGTTTTTGTTGAGGTGCTTTAGTGTCAAAGTGAAATTTTAAGGCAGTTAGTTGTAGTAATTAAAAGCTTGAAGGAGCTAAAGTGTAACTTGGGTTAATATATATCCTATGTTTAAATTCATGGAAAGCCTCATTATCTCAAATCAATTGCCAAGTTTCTTTCTCTGTTCCATTGTAGAAAAAGAAAAGTCTAGGGTTATTTCATCCTTTCAAAATTCACTATAAATCAACCGTTGTTCCGTTCTTCGATCCGTCTTCACCAAAATGTTCGGGAAGCCGAGAGGATCGAGTCTAGCCGATTAAATTTTTTCTTATTTTCGAATTAATTTGGTAAGTTATTATGATTTTCTTCAAAATCTTACTCATAAATTGTTAAAGTTGATATTTTTGTTATATAAATGGTTCTTGGTATTTTAGAATATTTTTCTTGAGTTAAAATTGTATTTGGAAGAAATAAATTGAGTTTTGGTCATGGTTTACTTGTTAAGGTAAAATGATAAGAGTAAATTTAAGTCTAAGGTTATATTGGTTGTTATTGAAGTGTTGCATGTGGTAGTTGACCACTTCTCTTGGGTTTAAATGGGTAGAAATGGTTTGGAATGGATTGATATGAGTGGTAATGAAGTTGGGAATTGGTTTTGTTGCTTAAGGATCAGAGAGAATGAGTATATGAAAAAAATATGGTTTTGATGTTGCTGGTGTTACTGATGTTGTAAACTCTGTTCTGAGTTTCTGCAGAAGGGCACGAGTCGTGCCCTGTGGCACGAGTCGTGCCATGCAGTCGTACCTAGTCATCCCCTTGGGGACTAGTGTATTAGATAGTAGAAAAAGATGGCACGAGTCGTGCCATGGGGCACGAGTCGTGCTTGCCCTGTTTACCCTGAACCAGTTTTCAAGCAAATTAAACCTAATCTACCTAGTATATCTTTAACCCCTTTATGACTCTAATCCTAGTACAACATATGAGCTATTCAATGATGTCTTAACTTATTAAAAAGGATATGAGGAAGATGTTTAAATATTGTGTTGAATATGGTTGAAAGACATGATGGGAACTTAACCAAAGTTGTTCAAAACTTGGTAATTCAATCTTGAACCTTTATAAAGGTTAGTGAATGTTGTATAGTGAATATGTAGGGCTTGCTTGTGATGCATTGTGCCATACTTGGTTACCTATTCATGGTTTGTGGTTAAATTAATGTATGAAATATATGTTGCACTATTGTATTGGTTTGAACATGAGTGCTAATACCATGTTGTTGCATTGATATCCCAAGTGTGGATTTGTTGCCAAGTATCTATTATGTGCTTGAATGTGTTTCAATCAGCTGATGTTTAGGGGTATAATGGAATACTATCAATTAGAGAAATTGTTCTATAAGGTGATCGAATTACATTATACTTGTGACTGTCCCCTTCTGTGGCCACAGTTGGGGCGATAACTTCTGTATTGAGCCAAAAGCCTAACAAATAACTAGTAATCTTATATGGATCCGGTGAATATGCCTAAGCAGTTCACGGAGGGAGTATTTATTACTCTCACGATTGTATGATTTAGGGATCCGGTGAATATGCCTAAGCAGTTCACGAAGGGAGTAGTTATTACTCTCACATTGTACGACCTATGGTTCAGACGGGAAAGGTAAACTGAGGTAACGTAATGTGTTTATCGCTTTACCAATGTGTTATGTGTAATCATGTTATGTGTTGCACCTTAATTGTCATCTTGTTGCATCATAATAGCTTATTGAGATTTATTCTCACCCCTTCTCCCTTTACTGTTTTAGATCGCGCTGAGACAGGTGACCGGACCAGTGAGGCAGGGGGAAAGATTTTGGACTACTTGCTGTTGGGATTTGTCAGGTATGTTTATGGTTAGGGGGTGTTTGGGAGTATCTTGGGAGTACTACTCTTTTGAAAAGTTTGTATATAAAACTCTTTTGTAAAATAATTTCATTTGGGTTTATGATGTAATTAACCAGGTTGTGGTTTTGTAAAATTGTTGTTAAACCTACCTCCAAGTGGAGATGTGGCATTGTTTATCTTGTCCTGTGGGATTTGGTTTTTATATTCAAAAGCGACAAAGTTTTTTTAAGTTTAGGTGATTTTTCTAGTAAGGAGACCTTCCCGCTCGGGGCACAAGCTAAGGTTCCGGGTTGGGATGCCCACAGTTGGTATCAGAGCATAGTTTAGATGTCAAGGGTAGATGTCTAGACTAAGGGGAAGTGTGTGATAACTAACGAGGAGTGTTTGATGCAGGGGGTTTGTACAATGGCCGGAAGCAATGATGATCAACCAAGGGCTCCAGAAAATGAGGGTAATGTTGGTGCAGGTAGAATTCAGAATGAAGAGATGATAAACTTGTTCAGGGTGTTCTTACAGAATATGGCAACTCGGGGACCAGCTCCGAATCAAACCGAGGGACATCAAGGTCACGGATTGGAAAGGTTTATGAAGATGAATCCACCGAGTTTTAAGGGAGATCCGGATCCGTTAAAGGCAGAAAGATGGATAGAGGCAATGAACAAAATTTTTGAGGCTATGGAAAGTCCCGATGCAGAGAAGGTTAGATGTACCGTCTTCAAGCTTGAAGGTACAGCGGAGCATTGGTGGCAAATCTTGAAGGGAAGTTGGGAGAGGGATCATACGCCCCAGACTTGGGATAATTTCACTCGAAATTTCAAGGATTATTTCATTTCAATGGTTACCCAGGACAAGAAGGAGGTGGAGTTCTTACGTCTAGAGCAGGGAACCATGACGGTGGCTCGATATTCAGAAAAGTTTGCAGAGTTGGTTCGGTATTGCACTCACTTGGTACCACATGAAGCGATAAGAGTTTATCAGTTTGTGAAAGGTTTGAGGCTCGAGTTTAGGAAGCAAATATTGACTCATGACTTCACCGATTATCAGGCAGCCACGGATAGGGCGTATAGGATCGAGAATGACATTGAGGAACACCGAGGAAGATCGGAAAGTGGTGGTGGAAGCAAGCCAAAGTATCAAGGACAAGGCTCCAGACTAATCAGAGGGCAGCCAAGGTCTTCAGTTTTCGGAAGTGTCCGAGGGAAACATGTTGCATCTCCTACGGCTCAGCCAGTATCCGGTCAATATGTGATGGTTTGTAAATTTTGCAAGAGGATTGGACATACCGAAGATAAGTGTTGGAGTAATCAAGGCAAGTGCATTAAGTGTGGAGCATTGGGACACTTTAGGAGGAATTGTCCAAGGTTGCAGCGGGGACAAACATCGGGCAGTAGTCAGCAAGGTGGACAATAAAGAAGTGGTACAAAGAGAGATAATGACGGGTCACCAAAAGAGAAGGTCTAAGGTCGAGTCTTTGCTTTGGGTAGTGGAGAGATAGATTCCACAACGGTCATTAGAGGTATATTACTTGTCTCAGGAGTTAGGGGTCATACTTTTATAAATCCCGGTTTATCTCATTCATGTTTGGCATTTCATTTTTCTTTTACGTTGCATATATTGCTTAATATTTTGCCTTATGTGTTGAAGGTTTCTACTCTTATGGGAGAGTACCTCGAATCTTCTTTGGTTTACCATGGTGGTGATTTGGTTATATGTGGGCAAGTATTGCTAGTTGATTTGGTAGAGTTACCAATTTTTGATTTTGATGTACACTTGGCTTGGATTGGTTAAGTAGTTGTTGTGCATTGGTAGACTGTCGTAAGAAGCGAGTCTCCTTTTCTATGCCTGATTTGCCTAGGTTTGTGTTTGATGCGGATAAGTCCTTATTTAGTATTCATGTCATATATGCATTAAAGGTCGAAAACTATTGTCTAAAGAGTGTGAAGGTTATTTGGCTTATGTGTTAGACTTGAATAAGAAGTCACCTGAAATATTTCATGTACCGGTTGTGAGTGAATTGTAGATGTGCATTCATCGGAGTATTCCATGCCGACAGATAAGGAAGTGGAATTCTGTATTGATTTAATGCCAGGTTCAATGCCGATATCAAAAGCACCTTATTGAAGGGCACCGGCTGTGTTTGTGGATATTATGAGTAGAGTTTTTAAACCTTATCTTGATAGCTTTGTGGTAATCTTTATGGATGACATCCTTGTTTATTCAAAGTTCCGAGAAGATCATGAGAATCATTTGCGAGTTGTGTCATCTATTCTTCGTGAGAATCAATTGTTTGCGAAATTTAGCAAGTGTAAGTTTTGGATCGAGGAGATTTCATTTTGGGTCATGCGGATTCAAGGTCGGGTATTGCCGTGGATCCTTCAAAGATTGAGGCCATGGTAAAATGGAAATAACCTTCGTTAGTGACAGAAGTTCATAGTTTTCTGGGTTTGGGCAGGTTGCTCCCGAAGGATTATCAAAGGATTCTTGAGAATTGTAAAACAGTTGACTAAGTTGACTTGGAAGGAGGTATCAATTGTGAGGGATGCGGTGTGAAGCCAGTTTTATCAAGTTGAAGAAGAGTGACTACAGCCCCGATCCTTATCCTACCTGATGGATGTGAGAACTTTGCGATTTTCAATTATGCGTCAAAGGAAAGTTGGGTTATGTTCTTATGCAAAATGGGAAGGTGATAGCGTATGCTTCGAGGAAGTTAGCATCGGCAGAGCAGAATTATCCTACTCTCGACTTGGAGTTGGTTGCGATTATTTTGCGATACATAAGTGGAAACATTATTTATATGAAGCTAAATTTGAGATTGTTACCGATCATAAGAGTTTAAAGTATTTAGTTACTCGGAAGGAATTGAAAAACGTTCAGAGGCGATGGTTGGAATTAGTAAAAGACTTTGATTGTGTTATTTCATATCATCTGGGAAAGTTATTGTGGTTGCAGATGCGATTAGCCGAAAGGCTTAATTGTCAACATTGATGTCCTGTGAATCGAAAGATGAGATGTTATTTGCGAATGTTCAAACTATACCTACCTTGTATGGAGACCTTATGGAAGTTCAACAAAATGATTCTGAATTGAAGAGGATTATTGGACAGTTTCAAGATGAAAAGACCGGGGATTTTGTATGGAATAATGATGAGATTTTAACCTTCAAAGGCAGAATTTGTATACCGTATTTAGAAGAGATTAAAAGACAATTTTTTGAGGAAGGCCATAAGTCTAGATTTGCGATTCATCTGGGAAGTTCGAAGATGTATCAAGATTTGAAGAAAGGTTAGAGGAATGGAATTGGGAAGGCATTGCGATGGATTTCGTGAATGGACAACCCCGACATCGAAGAAGATGGATGCGTTTGGGTAATAGTGGATAGATTCATCAAGTCGGTTCATTTTCTACTTATATCAACGAGGTATGCGATGGAGAAATTAGCACAATTGTATATGCGAGAGATTGGTCGATTTCATGGAGTACCACTCAACATTGTATCAAATAGGGATCCAAGATTCACATCGCAATTTTGGGAAGCTTTGCTCGAGGGTTTGAGTTCCAAGTGGAATTTCAGTGCGGCGTTTCATCCTCAGACAGATGGGCGGGCAGAGAGAGCTATCCAGATTCTTGAGGGTAGGTTGTGTGCTTGTGTGATGGATTTTCAATCATTTTGAGAAGTTCATTTAACTTTAGTGGAGTGTGCGTATAACAGCAGTTATCAGTCCAACATTGAATTGGCACCGTATAAAGTATTATATGGGAGAAAGTATCTTTATGATCATTTGCTTGTATTGAGTTCTCCACCCGAGGATTTTTAGGATGGACATGAGATTTGTGGAAGAAATTTTGAGAGTATCAGAATTCCAAGTCCGGGAATTAAGAACCAAAAGCATTCCAGTCGTGAAAAGTTTGTGGAAGATTTGTACCATTGAGGAAGTCTCTTGGGTTTTGGTAGCTGAGATGCGTAAGATAGTATCCGTGGTTGTTTGAGCATTCAGGTAAGCAAGTTTAAAATTCGGGGCGAATTTTCTTTAAGGGGGAGTGAGTGTCACGACCCTAAATCTAGGCACTATTTTGGTTACATGTTGAGCACGTGGGGGTGGGGTGCGTGGCATCTCATTTATGCATTTCATGCTATTTTTTAGTTTTATGTGTTCATTTTGATATAATGATAACTTAATTGATACTTTAGGATGTTGATAAGATTTCTTTATTTATTTAATGATCACTTGAAATAAATGAGAGTGGTATAGTGGAAATATTAATTGTTGAAATTTTATAAATACATGTATAGTTTTTGTTGAGGTGCTTTAGTGTCAAAGTGGAATTTTAAGGCAGTTAGTTGTAGTAAGTAAAAGCTTGGAGGAGCTAAAGTCTAACTTGGGTGAATATATATCCTATGTTTAAATCCATGGAAAGCCTCATTATCTCAAATCAATTGCCAAGTTTCTTTCTCTGTTCCATTGTAGAAAACGAAAAGTCTAGGGTTATTTCATCCTTTCAAAATTCACTACAAATCAACCGTTGTTTCGTTCTTTGATCCGTCTTCACCAAAATGTTAGGGAAGCCGAGAGGATCGAGTCTAGGTGATTAAAGTTTTTCTTATTTTTGAATTAATTTGGTAAGTTATTATGATTTCCTTCAAAATCTTACTCATAAATTGTTAAAGTTGATATTTTTGTTATATAAATGGTTCTTGGTATTTTAGAATATTTTTCTTGAGTTAAAATTGTATTTGTAAGAGATAAATTGAGGTTTGGTCATGGTTTAATTGTTAAGGTAAAATGATAAGAGTAAATTTAAGTCTAAGGTTATATTGGTTGTTATTGAAGTGTTGCATGTGGTAGTTGACCACTTCTCTTGGGTTTAAATGGGTAGAAATGGTTTGGAATTGATTGATATGAGTGGTAATGAAGTTGGTAATTGGTTTTTTTGCTTAAGGATTAGAGAGAATGAGTATATGAACAAATATGGTTTTGATGTTGCTGGTGTTACTGATGTTGTAAACTCTGTTCTGAGTTTCTGCAGAAGGGCACGAGTCGTGCCATGCAGTCGTACCTAGTCGTCCCCTTGGGGACGAGTGTATCAGATAGTAGGAAAAGATGGCACGAGTCGTGCCCTGCCCTGTTTACCCTAAACCAGTTTTCAAGCAAATTAAACCTAATCTACCTAGTATATCTTTAACCCCTTTATGACTCTAATCCTAGTACAACATATTAGCTATTAAATGATGTCTTAACTTGTTAAAAAGGATATGAGGAAGATGTTTAAATATTGTGTTGAATATGGTTGAAAGGCATGATGGGAACTTAACCAAAATTGTTCAAAACTTGGTAATTCAATCTTGAACCTTTATAAAGGTTAGTGAATGTTGCATAGTGAATATGTAGGGCTTGCTTGTGATGCATTGTGCCATACTTGGTTACCTATTCATGGTTTGTGGTTCAATTAGTGTATGAAATATATGTTGCACTATTGTATTGGTTTGAACATGAGTGCTAATACCATGTTGTTGCATTGATATCCCAAGTGTGGATTTATTGCCAAGTATCTATTAGATGCTTGAATGTGTTTCAATCAACTGATGTTTAGGGGTATAATGGAATACGATCAATTAGAGAAGTTGTTCTATAAGGTGATCAAATTACATTATACTTGTGACTGTCCCCTTCTGTGGCCACAGTTGGGGTGATAGCTTCTGTATTGAGCCAAAAGCCTTACAGATAACTAGTAATCTTATATGGATCCGGTGAATATGCCTAAGCAGTTCACGAAGGGAGTATTTATTACTCTCATGATTGTATGATATAGGGATCCGATGAATATGCCTAAGCAGTTCACGAAGGGAGTATTTATTACTCTCACATTGTATGACCTATGGCTCAGACGGGAAAGGTAAACTGAGGTAACGTAATGTGTTTTTCGCTTTACCAATGTGTTATTGAACATACCCCATATGAAATTTTTTTATGTTTTGGAAATGGGACGGGAAATATGTAAAAGTGAAAGAAAGGAGTCGCCACACCGTTTTATGGAAAACATTGAAAAACCATTTGAAATTAGAGAGAGGGTTCGAGGGTCAGGTTACGTGTTGGGAAGAACCAAGAGTTCACACAACACGCCTCGCGAATGAGTCTTTCTAGAAAATAACATCCAATATCATTCAAATGTGTGTGCAAATGTGTGGGACAAAATGTGTATTAATGCTTTGATTTTATTGATAAACTGAAGAAAATACAACTTGTGGGCCACTTGGTGAGGGGGCCACATCCCAATTACAAAAACTGAGAACATATTACAATTGGAAGATAGCTTCTGCAAACTGGCCAATGTTGTCGCGTTACACAGGACTTGCATGGAAAGTTGTGTCGCGTGACACATATAGCCATTTGCAGAGACTTTTACAAAGCTGGATTACAGAAGCAACAAGGCAACAATAAACTCAAATTATATCACACATGGATACCAGAAACCTCAGAAGTCAATGATTATCACTCAAGAGAGTATGGATATGAATGATCCATACTCGTCTTGGAGAATCATCAAACCCAAAAAAATAATTCAAAAGCGTGCATGAAGCAATGAAGGATTTGTAGAGTTAGATATTGAAACAGAGAGATCGCGGTCAGAGTTCGAAACTAATCATGTCAGATTAAGCATAATGAACAGATTATGCATGTAAATTGCATAAAAAGCATGGAATAGAAAGATGTAGGGAGAGAGGGAGCTCGTTACCCTTGTAGTCCACGTTTCCTATACCAAGTTAGGTATAGGAATCTTCCTATCAGCTTCAGAACTAGTCCTCGGCAGCTGAATTGTGAGAGTGAGCTGGGTAGAGAATGGATATAGAGAGATATGGTTATAGGTGAGAGAGAGAGAGAGAGAGCAATTGAGAGCAATTGAAAGAGAATTGGTGTGTGTTTACTGTGTTTACGCCAATTTTGGTAGAGTGACAGTAAGGGGGTCGAGAGGGATCCTGAAATGAGAGGAGCAGCCTCTGTTTTATAGCTGCTGGAGAGTGGCTAGATGTGCTGCGCGACTTTGCGTTGCCGTTTTCCAGTGGCCCGTTTCATCGCACGACAGAGGGAGCCATAACTGTTTTCCTTCTAGAAACATGTAAGGTGGCAGCCTAGAAGGCTCTTTCTAGCGAGATCCTGTCCAAATTCATTATTCCTGGCAGGTCCTTCCTTGCTTGGAGAGTCTTGGAAAGTTCCCAAATTGCCCCTAAACTTTATGAAAGTTTGAGGAATTTCCAGGAAACTTTAATTAGAAGGCAGGAGCCAGATTTGGGTACTTACAGAACCCCTCGACAACGGTACTTGCGAAGCAAGTGGGGTTGTCGATAAAAGTGAGAATCCAATCTGGCGAACTGCCGAGATGGATTAGGATTGGGTGACCAAGGAGGTCGGGTGGCTGAACCTTTGGAAGGCTACCTACGTATCCTGAAGAGGAATCAAGCCAAATCGTAGTTCTGGGAGATGAGGACGTGCGGCACCTCAAACCGAAGAAAAGACCAAAGTGGTCGAATGGCTGGACCTTAGGAGAAAGGATTCCTACGTATCCCTCAGAGGAAATCAAGCCAGATCATAGTTCAAGACTATTTGAAGGCGTCTAAACCTGAGAGAGACTATTTGAAGGTGTCTAAACATGAGAGAGACTATTTGAAGGCGTCTAAACCTGAGTGAGACTATTTGAAGGCGTCTAAACCTGAGAGAGACTATTTGAAGGCGTCTAAACCTGAGAGAGACTGTTTGAAGGCGTCTAAACCTGAGAGAGACTATTTGAAGGCGTCTAAACCTGAGTGAAACTATTTGAAGGCGTCTAAACCTGAGTGAGACTGTTTGAAGGCGTCTAAACCTGAGAGAGACTGTTTGACGGCGTCTAAACCTGAGAGAGAATATTTGAAGGCGTTTAAACCTGAGTGAGACTATTTGAAGGCGTCTAAACCTGAGGGAGACTATTTGAAGGCGTCTATACCTAAGAGAGACTATTGAGAGGAAGTCGTTCGGAATTTGACTATTGAGGGGATATATAGGAAAATGCCAGGGGCAAAATGGTAGTGCAGGCCAACAAGGGTAAAATGGTAGTGCAGGCCAACAAGGGCAAAATGGTAGTGCAGGCCAACAAGGTCAAAATGGTAGTGTAGGCCAAAAAGGGCAAAATGGTAGTACAGGCCAACAAGGGCAAAATGGTAGTGCAGGCCAACAAGGAAAAAATGGTATATTTGATAGAATTGCAGGACGAACCCAAAGGATGATACAGGAAGAACCTAAAGAGGTACAAGACGAACCCAAAAGAGAGGTACAAGATGAACCCAAAAGAGATGCAATGACTTCTCAAGAAAGTAAACATAAGACAAAATGATTTGTAGTTGATAGAGATATGTTTTCATACCTGTGTTGTGCTTACCTTCAAGGGTCACGCACGAGAGGATCGTTTAAGGTGATTGGATGACTTTGGAAGCACTTGCCGTGTAGAACACAAACTTTGCTGTTAAATTACCGTGCAAAACGGACTTTGCCGACGATTTGTCATGCAAGACGGGCTTTGTTGTTGATTTGCCGTGCAAAATGGACTTTGCTGATGATTTGCCATGCAAAACGGACTTTGTTGAGGATTTGCCATGCAAAACGGACTTTGTTGATAATTTGCCATGCAAGACGGGCTTTGATGATGATTTTCCATGCAAAATGGACTTTGATGACCATTTGCCATGCAAGACGGGCTTTGTTGTCACCGAGGCTGATGAGTTTGACGAGCATTGCTTGGAGACTGAGGCGCATTAAGGCTCTTTCAGACGATGCTGATAAGTTTGAGGAAGATGAGACTAATAAAGATGATAAAGGCAGAACATGCCACCTGTAGGATTTGAATTCTTTGTCCAGATTGTGATTTGAGGAACAGTCCTCATGATCAGATTGTGATCATTTGATTATTGTACCATGTGGAGGAAAAAAATACAACACTCTAGGAACTTTGCACGAATTTGAACTCAATTATTGTTAATTTTATGCATTGTTAATCTTGTTTGCACTAGTCCATCTCAATCGAGGATAAAAATGAAGTGAGGATTTTGTAGATAGTGATTGTATGTATAAGTTGATGATGGATTGTATATGGGATGAATGTGTGTATGTATGATGATGTATGGGTTGTGAACCCTCTCCCACGTATTTGAGAAGTTTATTGGTGATGGATAATATGGTGCAGCCTAAGCAAGTCAGGGCGTGCCTTGAGAGTACAGATTGCAGCAGTTCTGTCGCTGGCTGAGACTGCGAGTAGCAAAGAGAGTGCAGAGAATGACCCTAGCTTTGAAGAGATGACTAGGTGAAGCCCAGATTTTGAGGATGTGACCTGGCGAAGCCCCAATTGGTAATGCAAAGTAAACCCGAAGTGAATCTGATAAGGAGTGAATCCATCATGTAGCAGAGTAAATGCAGAGGATGACCCTGGCTTTGATACCGATACGGAAGAGCCTGAGAGAACAGCTTAGCGAAGCCCCATCTTGAAGAGATCCAATGCAGCCTTATTGCAGACAGAATCATCATGTGGCCAAGGAGGCACCCATAATTCAAACTTTAGTCAATCAATCATTGGAAAAGACTCGAGAATATATACATACAGAGGCATATCTTTCGAAAAGTGGGAACGAAATCCGATTTTGTGTAACAAACTCGCTTTGGGCTTAACTCTTTTGAGAGAGTATAAGCATATCAAGGTGTGGAAAAGTGTATGGAAGCCCCTGCTGACAGAAAGACAGTGTTTGGCTCTATTTTCCTATGATTTAGAAAAAGAAGACCTCTCGAGACATTTGAAAACATATTTTATTCATGATGATCACAAGGCTGCTTAAAACCCTTTATTGATGTTCGGGTTATTCAACAACTAATCTTGATATGAACAAACATTTTGATTAATCATGAGGAGAAAACCAACTGATATCAAGAATCAAATTTGGAAAGATGGAAAGAGGATTTGTGTATAGAAAAGAGAGGTCATTGATGAGACCGAATTTTCTGCGATTTGAAAGTGTTTGTGACCAGACCATTTCTGGTTGCCTACATTCCCCTCATTGTGAGGAGCTCAGTTCACCGTAGTTCGGGCTTATCCCGATTGAAAAGAGAAGGAACGTGAGAAAATTCAAGATTTTGAGAACTTTTGAAAAATTTGAGGATCTTTTGAGAATTGGAGAGTTAAAAAAACATGTCTCCTTGGAGTGTCACCGAAAGACACGGATGCGAAGCCCCAGTGAGGCATTCACAGAAAGTGTTTGTGGAGAAGAAATGAAATATGCTCATATGAAATGTCAAATGAATTGGATTTGTACAATATTTGATTGATGGGCTTTGAGCCGAGATGGATTTGGTTCCAACTTAAGCAAGCAATGAAACATTAATTTGGTTTGGATTTTGATGAGATTAGAATAAAACTGCTATCCGGTAGGAACTGTAGCTGGGTCTCAGGATTTCGATCGGCCATCGGGTGGTTTGGATCGTTGTTTGCATCATGACCTTTTGAGGTGAGAGGTTGTTGATGTAATGCCCTAGGCTATAATTATGTTTAACTTGAACCGTTATGTATCATATTTATCATTTACTATAGAGTACAAGTTTATTTGGTTCACTATATGTTTGCATGTTTATTATATTGAACTGCGTCCCTAGTTGTTGTGAATAACTAGTATAAGTTGGTAATGGATAATCATGGAGATGATTATATGCATGGAGATGCACATTACACTTATGGATACTTACTAGAGAACAAGTATTGGACATGACCTACTTATGAGATTTATGACATGGTCTGTTGTCATGATTAAATCTCATGTTAGTCGTGTTATTGAATCCTTTGTACCTGAGATTATCATCGTCTTCCACATGATGAAGATCGTGTTTGATATAGTCTAACGCTATCTTTAATCGGATAGCAATAAGGGCTATATTAGCATGATTGGATTCTTGTAGGGAAGAACGGTAAGTCAAGACGGGATTTGTCCCTCTTATGAAGAGAGATGTTTGCTTGGGCCCCTCGATGAATGATGTTGATGAAATGTGTGGCCACACTCAAGTGATTTTATAGAGATCAAATGCATTTGGATTATCAACATATTCGGAATCGAGAAAGCATTGAACGGAATGAGTTGACATAGACCATGACTCATGTTCAATTAGACACCGTGGACAAAGGGATTGTGGCATTTGATCTATCGAGGAATCAAGATTTGATGTTATATTAATTGGGTGGATATAATGGTTTGCTAGAAACCACTTATGTCGTGTGAGGTCATGTTTTGACTCACTACCAACATAATATAATTCCTTTTGGGTCACACACAAAGAACGAATTTGATTCTGGCTGAAACTTAGATTTCTGGCTTGGTCTGTAGTGCGACATACTTTGCCTAGAAAATTGGAATTCTGGCTTGTTATACCACGCGACACACTTTGCCCAGCATTGGGCACGACTCGTGCTCTTGAGCACGAGTCGTTCCCTGGAACCGCACGACTGATTTTTGAAGCACGACTCGTTTCACGAGTGTTTTTGCTTAAGCACGACTCGTGCCCTCAGGCACGAGTCGTGCCCAACGCAAAAAGCGTGTCCGTACTGCGTTTCAAGGCTGGGAAGGTTTTTGTGTTTGACAAGGATTTAACCCTAAGTGTTAGGGATTTATACCTATGTATAAATATAAGTCCTTGGGCAGCCAAAAACTCTCTCTCAACCTACATCATTGTTCTAGGTTTATGAAATTCTAGGCTTTGATCAATTCCATAGTTTTTGCCATTGATTATTGAAAACGTTTCAATAATCGGAAAGATCATCTAGAAAACCGACAAGAAGGGTTCTTGGTTCGCGTGTGGATCACCATTAGAGGGAGGTTGCTTTATCTCCTAAAGCTTGAAGATCTCCATTGTAGATTTCATCACCAAGGTTTTGAACAAGGAAGAAGAAGATCCGATTTGACATCAAAATTCCAAGGCTTGAATTTTGAGATCTATTTTGACAAACCAAATCGCATTCGAGGTATGTAATTCTATTTCATGTTTTTTTTTCTAATCTCTTCATGCTAGACAGATCTAAGGGCTAGGGTTTTGATGTTCTTTGTTAAATTTTCCGCTGCGTTTGTAACCCCAAAACCCAACAGTGGTATCAGAGCCCTGTTTTGCCATGATTAGGATTGAAATTGGCATACTAGGTTTAATTTGATTATTTGCTATCCATGCTATATGAAATAGATCTAGATTTTATGTGTTTTTGTTTTTATGAAAAACAAGTATATATGATATGCCATGGTTATGATTTATGATGGATTAATATGATTAGTTTATCACATAGGTTGATGATTTGTTTAATATGATTAAATTAAATTTGTAATTTCTCAAAATTAAATCAAATTGTTTGTATGAAATTTTGTGAAGCCCTATGTTCATAATTATGTACACATGAGATTTACGTTACAACCATGCGATGTTTGTTACAATATGAAAACCTTCTAAATATTTAAGTCTTATGCCATTCCTTGATTAGAATTTAGAACACTTGTGATACTTTAGGGTATTTGATGTAGTTTCGACTCAGTTGGGTGCATCTTATATCTTAATTTGTGATCAAGATGAGATAATGATTGATGTAGTTTTGACTCAATTAGGTGCATCGTTCCATGTCTCATATGTTTGAAAAAGGTTTTGACTTAATTGGTGCTTTCAAATGAGATTTTACCCAAGGCATAGATGAGATTTAAAACATGTTTTTGACATATGTCTAAGGAAATCTCATAAAAGATCTAAGAGTCATATAGTGATATGATTGATGTTTCTACCTAAATAGCTTGGTTTCGGGCATTGACTCAGTTAAACCAAAATCAAGTGAAATATGGATCTTAGCCTATTATGATTATATGATACATGTTTGTATTTGAAGGTGTATAATTTAGTGGGAGTATTTATGAAATACATTATTTGCTCTTAGATAATAAATGTGTTGATATTGATATATGCTTATATTATTTGCATATTTTATTGTAGAATGGCTAATCACAATAATCAACCCCTGTCACTGTGATTAGTCCTTGAGAAGGAAAAGCTTGAAGAGAGCGGTACAAACTATTCTGATTGGATCAGAAGCCTTAGAATTGTTCTAAGGCAAGAGAAGAAAATGTACGTTCTCGATGAACCCATTCCACCTCAACCTGCTGCAAATGCTTTTAGGGCAGATAGGGATGCACATAAGAAACATAATGATGATTCTACAGATGTTGCATGCCTTATGCTTGCCACTATGTCTAAGGCTCTTCAGAAGGACCTTGAGCACATAGAGACATCATTTGATCTTGCTGAGTGCTTAAAGGAAATGTTCCAAGTGCAAGCAAGAAATGAGCGGTTTGATGTGGTTAAGGCCCTAACTACATGCAAGATGCAAGAGGGGCAATCGGTGGGAGCTCATGTCCTTAAGATGAAGGGTCACATTGAGCGTCTCGAAAGGCTTGGTAATCCGATGAGTTTGGAACTCGCCACGAATTTGATATTGAATTCATTGCCTGAAAGTTATGGTCATTTTATTATGCACTATCACATGACTGGCATATAAGAATCTCTCGAAATTGCATGCAATGCTTAAGACCGCAGAGAAGAATATCAAGAAGCCCTGACCCGATACTGCATTAATGGTTAACAAAGGAAAAGGGTTCAAGATGTTAGGTTTTACGGGTCCATGCGCAATGGAATTAAGCATTAAAAATATAAAACCCAAGAAGCCCTAGGATCCGTTCTATACAATTAATTTAAATTCCTATGAGATAAAATTTTACCAACCTTGAACGCTTTCCGTTCTTGAGCTATCGAACGATTTGATTATGTGATTTCGAATCACAAACTTCGTTCTTCAACTTGCTTGAACTCTAGGCCTTGATCGATGAACGAGCGAAGACCCTCTTTCGGTATCCACACCTTTGAATGAATTCAAGAACGATTTCTTGATGATTGCTAGATCAAAACCTTGAAGAATATTGAGAGTATTTTGTTATGAATTTTGCTTGAAAATTTCGGCTAGACATTAGGGTTGACAGACCTCTTATATTTATACTACTTTAGTATGAATATGTTTTCTAATCGAATTAGGAGACCAGGCTGTCAACCACGTCTGGTGCCCAGATATGTTGCGCGGTATAGTCTGCCATATGGCCAGATATGTCGCGCGATATAGTCTGCCACATACAGAAACTCTCAATCATTCTTCCTTTGGTTTAACCAATTCATTCTAGTTTTGTGTGACCCAATAGGATTATATTATGTTGGCAATGAGTTCGATCATATTGAATACCATAAGGCATAAGCGGACTCTAGCAAGCCATTATGTCTATCCAAATAGTATAACGTAAGAGTTCACGTTTCCAATGGTACACTTCCATTTCTCCCTTTGTCTCACGATGTTATATTGAACACAAGTCATGGTCCTTGTCAACTTGTCTTTGTTCAATGCTTTCTCGATTCTTGAGTATAATGATAATTCCAATCATATTGGGGTACGGCCATACACTTTCATCATTATCACTCATCGAGGGGCCCAAGCAAAACATCTCTCTTCCGAGGGACAAATTCCATCTTGACTTATCATCCTTCCCATCATGAATCCGATCATGCCAAAGATAGCCTTTATAGATATCGTGTTAAGATACAGTTTGACTAAAATCAAACATGACTTTCATCATATGTAAGGTCATGATAATTTCAGGTCTAGGGACTAAATGAAGTAACCTTATGAGATTTAATTATGACATTTGACCATGACATAAATCTCATGCGGGTCAAGTCCAGTCACTTGTTCTCTAACAAGTACCCATAATTTCAATGTGCATCTCTATGCATATAATCATCGTATGATTATCCATTGACAATTATACTAATTATTCTCTTAATAATTAGGGACGGAGATTATTATAAAAAAATATACAAAACATATAATAATCAAATGATAAACATCTCATATAATAATAAATAATGTCAACACATAAGTCTATCAATCATAGGCCTAGGGCATAACACTAACAGTCTCCCACTTGCACTAGGCCCAATCTACCATGAATCGAATACCCATGGACCTAACATGACCATCATGCTTAGCTTGCGGGAGAGCCTTAGTTAATGGGTCCGCCACGTTGTCATCAGTGTCTACTCTGCATATCTTTACGTCTTCCCTTTCACATATCTCTCGGATAATGTGGAAACGTCGAAGTATATATTTGGATCTCTGGTGTGACCTTGGTTCCTTTGTCGCGCCCCCGAACCATGGACCTACTTGGCCACACGTTCGAGTCGCGAGCTGGAGACGCCATATTTATAAAAATCTTTTCTTTGAATCCTTTCTAAATAATGAATATAAAAACCCGTTTAACTTAAATAAAAGTTTTAGAACGTTTTATAAAAATGTGCACAATTATAACCATAACAAACTAGGAACATAGTCCCAAATATATACAATACTTACGATATCAAAAACTTAGTGATTACATAACAAACTTGGGTGTACTATCCCTTGGTTTACATTTACATAATGTAACCACTAAACTCTTACCCCAAAATAACAACTTAAACTGGCGTCCTCCTCGAGTCTCAACCGGACCTATACCCTTGGCTCGCTCCTGCCTAAAACATTAGAAGGGACGGGGTGAGATAAATCTAAACAAGCTGTTATATATGCAACAATATGACATGCATTGCATATAAAGCATTCATAGTTCATATAATTAAAACTTATGATACAAAAGAAGAATCAACTTATAACATCACCCAAGTGCATTAATTTAACACTTAGAAGGATACTAGCCAAGGTTTAAACACAAGGGTCATCCAACTCTGAGCAGCAGCAACAGTTGATGAAGTGATTCCGGAACCATAACCAAGTCAAGATCATAGGGACTCCAACACTCAGTCGTATCCCCAGTGCAACTAGAACCATCTCCATAAAGAAGATGCCAGTTCACTAATCCCATCCATGGCCAATGGAGGGTAAAATCTGGGTTACCAATGTATGTATTATAATGAACTTGGCTCGGTGCCATTATAATTCCATAACATTGCCCAACAACCAAGTACCAGCTGGACTTTAACTAGTTAAACACAATAATAACATATTTGTTTAACCAAATAACGTATGATCCGAAGTAGGGATACATACACAACCAAAGCATTTCATAAAATAACTACATAATAAAGTATTCGCCATATTTAGCACTAAGGCTACCAATACATGATTCAATCCACGCATCTTCGGCATTAAAATGTTACTGTTGTCTTATACTATAATTAAGGTGTACTATGAGGTTAAAATAGTCTAAGTAATTAAGTAAGAATAGTTTAGGAAACAGGTTTGGGAACAGGGGCCAGCGCGGCCACCGTGGCCTGGAGCGCGGCCGCCCTCAGTGCCCGAGAGTTTTGGCCAATTTTCCTTTGTTGAGCGCGACCGCTCTAGCTGGAGCGCGGCCGCTCTGCATGCTGTTTCCAGGTATGAACTGTGAGCCAAAAATTCAGACTTCCAACCCAAAAGTTCTAACACTTTGATGGCACCATTGATCACAATCCAAACTACAAAACTCCCTAATTCCTTCATTATAGTTTACCCAATACAACCCAACTCTTTAATTTCAAAAGGAATGTTACAATCTTCACCCAACAATCATTTACCCATTTCAATTCCATGAAAGTTCCCAATTATACTAAACACCCAAATTAGCAAACCCTACAATTAATTTGACTAGGTTTCACAAATAACAATTACACTTCAATCAATTGTAACATATCTATATGAGCATGCATAGAAGGGAAACATAACAACTTGCCTCAATTGAATATAACAATGGAAAGTGTTCTTGGTTGGGTAGATGAAATCCTCAAGCTCCACTCATCATTTTCATTTTGGTGCAATTACTTTGAAGAAAGGGTAGGGATATAATTTATGGTGAATTTTGAAAAGGAAAACTTGGCTTGGGCTCAACAATGGAGTCCTTCCTTGCAGAGAAGAAGATGATAGGATTAATAAGGCTTTCACCCACAAAAGATGATATACCTCACCAATTACATTTTAGACCCTAACTAAGTTAAACCATTAATTTAAAATTCACCTAGCTTTCATACTTTGAAATCAAGCACCTCATTACATATAATGAATTTAAATATACTTTCACTCATTTATCTTAACATAAAATAAATTATTAACACAACTAGTATATCATATAAATTACTTAAATAAGGAACTATAATATAAAATGCACTTCATAATTAATGCCTATATTTTGGGTCGTGACATTCACTCCCCCTAAAAAAATTTCGACTCGAATTTTAAAGGTGACTTACTAGGAAGATCGAAAAGCCATGGATACTTCCGCTCCATCTCTTCCTTAAGCTCCCAAGTGGATTCTTCAACGTCGTGGTTCCTCCAAACCACTCTTACTAGGGGGATATTCTTAGTTCTCAACTCTTGAACCTTAGTGTCGATTACTTGGATAGGTTGCTCTACATAAGACATGTCCGGCTCAATGTCTTTCGGGATTTTAGGCAAGACATGAGAAGGGTCATAGACATACTTACGGAGCATCGAAACATGAAAGACACTATGCATCTTATTAAGGGAAGGGGGTAAAGATAGACGATAAGCAAGATTTCCAACTCTTTCCACAATTTCAAAAGGCCCTACGAATCTTGGAGCTAGTTTACCCTTTTTACCAAATCTCTTGATTCCCACTTTAGGCGAAACTCTCAAAAACATGAAGTCACCTATTTGAAACTCAAGGTCACGTCTTCGGTGATCGGCATAACTCTTATGTCTACTTTGAGCTGTCTTCAATTGTTCTCGAATCACTTTCACTTTCTCTACCGAATCTTGTACCATATCAACACCCCAAAGTTTAGCTTCCCCGACTTCATCCCAACAAACCGGAGACCTACATTTCCTCCCATACAAAGATTCATATGGAGCCATCTCTATACTCGACTGATAACTATTGTTGTAAGCAAACTCAACGAGCGATAAGTGAACGTCCCAAGAACCCGAGAAATCAACCGAACAAGCCCGTAACATATCTTCTAGAATCTGAATTGTTCTCTCGGATTGACCATCGGTCTGAGGATGAAATGCCGTGCTAAATCTCAAATCTGACCCCAAAGCCTTTTGTAGTGCCTGCCAAAATTTGGAAGTAAATCTAGGATCACGATCTGATACAATACTAACCGGAACCCCATGTAATCTCACAATCTCGTCAATGTATAATCTCGCAAGTTTCTCTATTGAATAGCTAATGTTAATCGGTAAGAAATGAGAAGACTTCGTCAATCTATCTACGATCACCCAAATTGCATCATACTTCCTACTTGTTCGAGGTAATCCCGTTACAAAATCCATCGTGATATGCTCCCATTTCCACTCCGGAATATCTAAGGGCTGAAGTAATCCGGCGGGTCTTTGATGTTCTACTTTGACTTGTTGACATGTGAGACACTTGGATACATAATCCGATATTTCCCGCTTCATGTTGTTCCACCAAAATTGTTGCTTCAGATTTTGGTACATCTTGGTATTTCCCGGATGAATAGTATACTTGGATTTGTGACTCTCTTCAAGGACTTGGTATTTAACTCCATCGACATTAGGTACACATAATCGGCCTTTATAAGTTAACACTCCATCGGAACTAAGAGAAAAATCCTTGAACTTCCCATCTACAATTTTATCCACGATTTTACTCAACTCCGGATCATCCTTTTGAGCCTTCTTTATTTGTTGAACTAAGGTTGGAAACACTCTAATATTCGCAAATATAGCCCCATGCTTCGACTCTCTAGGACACCAATCTCGAGCATCTTCCAACATTTTCCATTCTCGAACCATCATCGAAGCCACATAAGATTTCCGACTTATAGCATCCGCCACCACATTCGCTTTACCCGGATGATAAGAAATGGTACAATCATAGTCCTTTAAAAGCTCCATCCATCTACATTGTCTATTGTTCAATTCTTTTTGTGAGAAAAGGTACTTCAAACTTTTGTGATCCGTGAAAATCTCAAATTTGGCTCCGTAAAGATAGTGCTTCCATTTATGTAATGCAAAAACAATCGCCGCAAGTTCCATGTCATGAGTTGGATAATTTTGTTCACAAGAAGTCAACTTCCTCGAGGCATAGGCAATCACCTTCCCATTTTGCATTAGGACACACCCCAAACCCTCTTTCGAAGCATCACAATAAATAACTAACCCATCGTTCCCATTTGGTAGCACAAGAATAGGGGCTGAAGTTAATCTCTTCTTTAACTCTTCAAAACTAGTTTGGCATTTATCATTCCACACAAACGGTACATTCTTCCGAGTCAACTGAGTCAACGGAGTAGCAATCTTTGAAAACCCTTTTATAAACCTCCGATAATACCCGCTAACCCCGTAAAACTTGAATCTCTAGAATCGATTCCGGCCTCTTCCAACTAGCAACGACTTCAATCTTAGAAGGGTCAACGGTAATTCCTCTCTCGGATACAACATGCCCAAGGAAGGAAACCTCTTTAAGCCAAAATGCACACTTACTAAATTTTGCAAACAACTTTTTCTCGCGGAGCACAGTTAAGACCATTCGCAAATGTTGTTCATGTTCCTCCCGAGATTTAGAATATACAAAATATCACAACAAAAGTATCAAGATAAGGGCTGAAAATTCGATTCATCAAATCCATAAAAACTGCCGGTGCATTCGTTAGCCCAAATGGCATGACAAGAAATTCATAGTGACCATATCTAGTACGAAAAGCAGTTTTAGAAACATCTTTGGAACGAACCTTCAACTGATGATACCCACTTCTCAAGTCAAGCTTTGAAAAAACTTTTGCGCCTTGAAGTTGGTCAAACAAATCATCAATGTGAGGCAAAGGATATTTGTTCTTAACTGTCACTTGGTTCAATTGGCGATAGTCAATACACAATCTTAAGGACCCATCTTTCTTCCTAACAAATAGAACCGGTGCTCCCCACGGAGAGATACTAGGTCGGATGAAACCCCGATCAAGTAACTCTTGCAACTGAACTTTTAATTCTTTCAATTCAGCTGGGGCCATTCGATAGGGTGCCTTAGATATAGGAGTTGTTCCGGGAAGTAAATCAATACTAAACTCAATCTCCCTATCCGGAGGCATCACATATTCCGAAGAAAACACATCGGGAAATTCTCTAACTACACTCACATTTTCTAATTCTGGCAATTCTTTCGTGGTGTCTAAAATACTAGCCAAGAACCCGGTACAAACCACGATGCAACAACTTTCTAGCTTTCAAATAAGAAATAACACGAATAGTCCCTACAGAAGGAATAGCCTCAAAAACAAACTTAGGCATATTCGGGACCGAAAATGTAACAGTCTTCTTACGACAATCCACTAAGGCATGATACTTGCTTAGCCAGTCCATACCCAAAATAACATCAAAGTCATGTAGGGGTAACACTACCAAATTAGCAGGTAACACATGATCACAAATAAGCACGTCACAAGCACGCAATACTTCATCAGTGATTAAACACTCTCCCATAGGAGTCGATACTTCTAGCACATAAGGCATAGACTCAGTAGAAACATGTAATTGAGATGAAAAATGCATAGACACATAAGAATGCGAGGAGCCAGGGTCTATAAGTGCGCGTGCTCTCATACTAGCTATAAAAATAGTACCTCCAATAACATTGGAAGAATCCGTTGCTTGACCCTGATTCACCGCAAAGACTCGACCTTGAACTTTAGGCTTCCCCGAAGCATCCCTTTTCTGCCCCTGAGAAATCCCGGCATCCCCGGATGGTGGTTTCTTTGATCTTGGGCAATCCCTCTGATAGTGTCCAAGCTGTCCACAACTCACACATTTGCCTTGTTTCAACCAACACACATCCTATAAATGACCCTCTTTCTTGCAATAGGCACAAACTTTCTTATTCACCCTTCCCGGAGTATACCCTTGTCGCATAATATTGGACTGTCCCGGAGGCGGTCCTTGAAACTGTGAAGTCATACTTGGAATTCTTCTATTATCCTTACCTTGTTGGTGTCTTATCTGTCCTCCTCTATTGCAAAAACTTGTCCCTTCCGTCTTCCTTTTATGTTCCTCAATATCGTGCTCTACATGATATGCCCGATCTATCGCATCTTGAAAATTCTGAAATTTGTGGGCCACTAACTGAGTTCGAATCGCTGTTTTCAATCCACAAACAAACCTTGATGATTTTCTTTCTTCCGTTGCTACTAAATGAGGACAATACCTTGACAATGCGGTAAACTTAGCCACATATTGAGCCACTGACATAAAATTCTGCTCTAGGTTAAGGAACTCTATTTCTTTCTTGTCTTGATCCACGGTAGGGATGAAATGCTCTTTGAAATTCCTCACGAAATTCTCCCAAGTATAAGGGGTATGGGTTTCATCCCAACTTGCTTTGATAGTTCTCCACCAATGTTCCGCGGCCCCAGAAAACTTATATGCCGCGAATCTAACCTTTTCTTCTTCGGTGCAAATTAACACATCAAAAATTTTCTCCATCGATTCTATCCACCTTTCACCTTTAACCACATCCGGCTCCCCATCAAATCCTATTGGTTTCATCTTCAAGAATTGTTCAAGTCCCATCCTAGGAGCTGCTTGCCCCTCACCTTGCCTTTGATCGTGCATTACTTTCATTGCTGCCTCTAGCATACCACGGAACATCTCCCGAGTTTCTTCTCTAGTATTTCCTTGGCCTGTCGATCCCATCTGATTACCTCCACCCTCTGCCATGATGTATTAATACCTGCAATAATCGTGAATCGTCACTCACTTAAACTTAACTACCCTCCTAGGTCACGTAGACACACTAGTCAAACCATAACCTAAGCTCTGATACCAACTGTCGCGCCCCCGAACCATGGACCTACTTGGCCACATGTTCGAGTTGCGAGCTGGAGACGCCAAATTTATAAAAATCTTTTCTTTGAATCCTTTCTAAATAATGAATATAAAAACCTGTTTAACTTAAATAAAAGTTTTAGAACGTTTTATAAAAGAGTGCACAATTATAACCATAACAAACTAGGAACATAGTCCCAAATATATACAATACTTACGATATCAAAAACTTAGTGATTACATAACAAACTTGGGTGTACTATCCCTTGGTTTACATTTACATAATGTAACCACTAAACTCTTACCCTAAAATAACAACTTAAAATGGCGTCCTCCTCGAGTCTCAACCGGACCTATACCCTTGACTCGCTCCTGCCTAAAACATTAGAAGGGATGGGGTGAGATAAATCTCAACAAGCTGTTATATATGCAACAATATGACATGCATTGCATATAAAGCATTCATAGTTCATATAATTAACACTTATGATACAAAAGAAGAATCAACTTATAACATCACCCAAGTGCATTAATTTAACACTTAGAAGGATACTAGCCAAGGTTTAAACACAAGGGTCATCCAACTCGAGCAAAGAAGCAGCTAGCTGATGAAGCGATTCCGGAACCATAACCAAGTCAAGATCATAGGGACTCCGACACTCAGTCGTATCCCCAGTGCAACTAGAACCATCTCCATAAAGAAGATGACAGTTCACTAATCCCATCCATGGCCAATGGAGGGTAAAATCTGGGTTACCAATGTATGTATTATAATGAACTTGGCTCGGTGCCATTATAATTCCATAACATTGCCCGACAACCAAGTACCAGCTGGACTTTAACTAGTTAAACACAATAATAACATATTTGTTTAACCAAATAACGTATGATCCGAAGTAGGGATACATACACAACCAAAGCATTTCATAAAATAACTACATAATAAAGTATTCGCCATATTTAGCACTAAGGCTACCAATACATGATTCAATCCACGCATCTTCGGCATTAAAATGTTACTGTTGTCTTATACTATAATTAAGGTGTACTATGAGGTTAAAATAGTCTAAGTAATTAAGTAAGAATAGTTTAGGAAACAGGTTTGGGAACAGGGGCCAGCGCGGCCGCCGTGGCCTGGAGCGCGGCCGCCCTCAATGCCCGAGAGTTTTGGCCAATTTTCCTTTGTTGAGCGCGACCGCTCTAGCTGGAGCGCGGCCGCTCTGCATGCTGTTTCCAGGTACGAACTGTGAGCCAAAAATTCAGACTTCCAACCCAAAAGTTCTAACACTTTGATGGCACCATTGATCACAATCCAAACTACAAAACTCCCTAATTCCTTCATTATAGTTTACCCAATACAACCCAACTCTTTAATTTCAAAAGGAATGTTACAATCTTCACCCAACAATCATTTACCCATTTCAATTCCATGAAAGTTCCCAATTATACTAAACACCCAAATTAGCAAACCCTACAATTAATTTGACTAGGTTTCACAAATAACAATTACACTTCAATCAATTGTAACATATCTATATGAGCATGCATAGAAGGGAAACATAACAACTTGCCTCAATTGAATATAACAATGGAAAGTGTTCTTGGTTGGGTAGATGAAATCCTCAAGCTCCACTCATCATTTTCATTTTGGTGCAATTACTTTGAAGAAAGGGTAGGGATATAATTTATGGTGAATTTTGAAAAGGAAAACTTGGCTTGGGCTCAACAATGGAGTCCTTCCTTACAGAGAAGAAGATGATAGGATTAATAAGGCTTTCACCCACAAAAGATGATATACCTCACCAATTACATTTTAGACCCTAACTAAGTTAAACCATTAACTTAAAATTCACCTAGCTTTCATACTTTTAAATCAAGCACCTCATTACATATAATGAATTTAAATTTACTTTCACTCATTTATCTTAACATAAAATAAATTATTAACACAACTAGTATATCATATAAATTACTTAAATAAGGAACTATAATATAAAATGCACTTCATAATTAATGCCTATATTTTGGGTCGTGACACTTTGCTTGTGCAATGGCACCATTGTTGTCACAGTAAGGTTCAATAGGATCTCTGATGCTTGGAATGACTTCCAAATCACTAATGAACTTCTTGATCCAAACTGCTTCCTTAGCTGCATCGGATGCCGCTATGTACTCAGCTTCGGTTGTAGAATCAGCGACGGTACTTTGCTTGGAACTTTTCCACCTCACAGTGCCTCCATTAAGCGTAAACAAAAATCCAGACTGCGATCTGAAATCATCTTTGTCGGTTTGGAAGCTAGCATCTGTGTAGCCTTTTACTACATGATCTTCTTCTATTCCTTCAAAGACCAAGAATACATCCTTAGTTCTTCGTAAGTACTTAAGGATATTCTTGACTGCTATCCAATGTGGTTCGCCGGGATCCGATTGGTACCTACTCGTCATACTTAGAGCACACGAGACATCGGGTCTAGTACATAACATAGCATACATGATAGACCCAATTGCCGAAGCATATGGAATACCATTCATTCTCTTTCGCTCATCATTAGTCTTAGGACTTTGATTCTTGCTAAGAGATATACCATGTAATATTGGCAAGTTTCCCCTTTTAGAATTTTCCATTTGGAATCTTCTAAGAACCTTGTCAATGTAAGTACTTTGACTTAAACCAATCATCCTCTTGGATCTATCTCTATAGATCTTGATACCAAGGATATATGCGGCTTCGCCCATATCTTTCATTGAAAAACACTTTCCCAACCAAGACTTAACAAACAGTAGTGCAGAAACGTCATTTCCAATGAGTAAGATATCGTCGACATACAACACTAAAAATAGTGCGATGCTCCCACTAATTTTCTTGTATACACAAGGTTCATCTTCGTTCTTGATAAAGCCAAATTCTTTGATTGCTTCATCAAAACGTAGATTCCAACTCCTAGAAGCTTGCTTCAATCCATAAATGGATTTCTGCAACTTACACACCTTGTTAGAATTTTCTCGGATCGACAAAACCTTCAAAGTTATATCATGTATACATCCTCAAGTAAATTCCCATTAAGGAAAGCTGTTTTGACATCCATTTGCCATATCTCATAGTCATAATATGCGGCTATGGCAATTAAAATTCTAATAGACTTAAGCATAGCTACAGGCGAAAAGGTTTCATCATAGTCGATGCCATGAACTTGCCTATATCCCTTTGCTACAAGCCTAGCCTTATAGGTGTGCACCTTCCCATCCATGTCGGTCTTCTTCTTAAAGACCCATTTGCACCCTATGGTTTTTACACCTTCGGGTGGATCAATCAAGTTCCAAACTTGATTATCAGCCATGGATTGTAATTCGGACTTCATGGCCTCTTGCCATTTTTCCGAATCAGGAGCGGACATCGCTTCTTGGTAGCAAGTAGGTTCATCGTTTTCGATTAACTCCACTTCATCATTTTCCGTAACGAGAAATCCATATCTCTTGGGTTCGGATCGTGACCTACCACTTCGGCAAAGAACTTGTGCATCTTGAACCGGTTCCACAACTCTTTGTGAACTTGGTTCAGTTTCTACCATTGGTTCAATGTTGTTTTCGGGTTCTCGAATTTCTTCGAGATCTATTTTACTCCCACTGGTTCCTTTGCGAAGAAACTCCTTTTCTAAGAAAGTACCATTTCGAGCAACAAACACTTTGTTCTCGTTTCGGTTGTAGAAATAGTATCCTTTGGTTTCCTTAGGATAACCGACGAAAACACATTTATCAGACTTAGGTGCTAGCTTGTCAGAAGTTAACTTATTGACATATACATCGCAACCCCAAATCTTCATGAAAGACAAACTAGGTTTTCTTCCATGCCACATCTCATATGGGGTCTTTTGAACCGATTTGGTAGGAACTCTGTTTATAGTGAAAGCAGCAGTTTCTAGTGCATGTCCCCAAAAGGATAAAGGAAGCTCAACTTGACTCATCATAGAACGAACCATGTCTAACAAAGTTCTATTCCTCCTCTCGCACACACACCATTCCATTGTGGTGTTCCGGGTGGAGAGAGTTACGAAACGATTCCACAACTCTTAAGATGATCACAAATTCTTGGCTCAAATATTCTCCACCTCGATCGGATCGAAGTACCTTAATAGTTTTGCCAAGTTGATTTTGCACCTCATTTTGAAATATTCGAAATATCTCAAACGATTAACTTTTATGTTTCATTAGATAAACATATCCAAATCTACTATAATCATCAGTGAATGTTATGAAGTACCGAAATCCTCCCCTAGCATCGCTACTCATAGGCCCACATACATCGGTATGTATGAGTCCTAATAAGTCGCCCGCCCTTTCACCGGTTTTGGCAAATGGGTCCTTGGTCATCTTGCCAAGTAAACAAGATTCGCATGTCTCATAAGATTCGTAATCATGTGAGTCCAAAAATCCATCTTTGTGGAGTTTAGAAATGCGTTTCTCGTTTATATGGCCAAGACGACAATGCCATAAGTAAGTGTGGTTTACATCATTGGGTTTAGATCTCTTGTTAATGTTATAGACATCATTATCACGATTTTCAACATCAAGAATATAAAGGCCATTGAATGAAACAACAGTACAATAATGCATATCACTCTTGTAAATGGAAAATTTCTTATCACATATAAGAAAATTAAAACCTTCATTATCCAAACATGAAATCGAAATAATATTCCTACTTAAATCTGGAACGTAATAACAATTGTTCAAAACAAGTATTAGTCCACTAGGTAAAGTAACTTCATAAGTTCCTACGGCTAATGCAGCAACTCTTGCTCCATTCCCCACACGTAGGTCCACTTCACCTTCCTTAAGCATCCTTCTGTTCTTTAGACCCTGCACATTTAAACAAATGTGAGTTCCACATCCGGTATCCAATACCCAAGAACTAGAAGTAGATAGGAATATATCTATAACAAAGATACCTGAAGTCGAAGCAACTCCTTTGCTCTTCTTCAGTGCTTCCTTGTATTTTGCGCAGTTTCTCCTCCAATGTCCAATCTCATTGCAATGGAAGCAGACTGCGTCCTCTTGGGACTTGGGCTTAGCCTCTTTAGGCTTGGGAGCCTCTTTGGGTTTGGCAACTTTTGCCTTAGGATTAGCAACCTTTGCCTTTCCTTTACCCTTGAAACCCTTCCCCTTGTTAACCATTAGCACATGGTCGGTTTTCTTCTCGACAATATTGGTTTCCGCAGTGTTCAACATTTGAACTAACTCGGAAAGGTTTTTATTCATTCCACCCATGTTATAGTGCATTATGAAATTACTAAAACTTTTGGGTAATGAATTCAATATTATGTCGGTGGCCAACTCTTGGCTAATTGGAAAACCGAGCCTTTCAAGATGCTCAATGTGGCCCTTCAACTTAAGAGCATGAGGACCAACAGCTTGTCCTTCACTCATCTTCCATGAGGTCAAGACCGTAACTGTGTTGTACCTTTCTTGCCTAGCTTGTACTTGGAACATTTCCATCAGTCGATTGTTTAAGTCAACTGTCCCCAAGTGCTCAAGATCCTTCTGAAGGTTCTTGCACATAGCGGAGAGCATAAGGCAACCAACATCTGTAGAGTCATGCTTGTGCTTCAGATATTGATCCCTTACTGCCCTAGTAGCATTGGCAGCAGGTTCAGGTGGAATAGGTTCCTCGAGAACGTACAATTTTTCTTCTTGCTTGAGAACAATTCTCAAACTACGGATCCAATCCATATAGTTTGTACCATTCTCTTCAAACTTTTCCTTCTCAAGGACAGATCGCAGTGAAAAGTGATTATTGTTTGATGCCATTTATTCTACAAAAAGATATACATAAAATATGAACACATATAAGTAAACATATTATATGAGAGGTACAATGCATTTACACAAAATAAATGCTCCCACTAAATTATACACCTTCCAATGCAAATTAGCATAATATACATTTAATGGGCTAAGATCTAACTTTAATTTGATTTCAAGTTTGCTATGGCAAATCGCTCAAAATTAAATTAATTAGGTAGAAAACATCAATCATATCACCTATATGACTCTTAGATCTTTTATGAGATTTATTCAAGACATCATATGTCTAGGCATATTTTAATCTCATCTTATGCCTTGGGTCCAAAACCATTTTGATAACCCAATTAAGTTCATTCACTTTAAACGCATAGGAACCACCATTTCCTCATCTTGCTCGCATTCGAATAGAATCAAAGCACCTTGCTATGGCAAGCCCGCCCAAAAACTATCCGAATGGTCTCAAGTGTTTTAATCATGAATTGGCATAAAAAACTTAAAAGTTAAATGAAGGTTATTTAAAGGTATATTATAAGCATATCAGCAAAGATATTCATAATTGTGCACCAGGTAAGTTCCCAGGAAGATAGGTGAGCCACAAGGACTACTTAAGTACCAACTCTTCCTTAGACAGAACTCTCCTAGACATGCACAATCAGAAATCAGCTCTGATTTGGCAACATAATCACTACCTTTTATAAACAATCAGTTTCCTTTTAAATTTCGCGTAATTATGACTTGTTTCCATAAACAATCATAAAATCCAAAATTTATAATGTCTGAATCTAAACATATTAGGAAACTATAATGCAATGTTTCAACTAAACATAGAATTTCTTAGCACGTAAGAACAAGTAAAACAAGCATCGCAATAATTATTAAAATCATATTTTAATCAACTAAGCATGCATAAACAATGAATCAATCTAGCATAGCCCTATAAACTTAACTTTATAGCATCCAGATTAACACATAAACATAGCAGATTGTAAACACAATTTACAAATTAGCAGAAAGATTAAACATACTGATTCTGCCCAGATTTGGCAGATTATGTCGCATGACAACATCAGCCATATGGCTAGATTTGTCGCGTGACATACCTAGCTAGATTACCAGATTTCCACATGTGGCTTACTATGTCACACGACGTAGTTAGCCAGTTCGCAGGATTTCCAGATTCAATCAATTCAGATCACATGTCAATTAAATCATATAAAACAACCCTTTTACAGATTTAATTCATCATGATTTAGAAAACGATTTTCATATTGTTTCACATAAACAATCAAAATTCTATCGCATACAAAAACATGCAATAATCATATAAACAATTTATATCTCAAATCTAGCATGTTAATTCAAACTTAACCATACGAACGGGGCTCTGATACCACTGTTAGGTTTTACGGGTCCATGCGCAGCGGAATTAAGCATTAAAAACATAAAACCCAAGAAGCCCTAGGATCCGTTCTATACAATTAATTTAAATTTCTATGAGATAGAATTTTACCAACCTTGAATGCTTTCCGTTCTTGAGCTATCGAACGATTTGATTATGTGATTTCGAATCACAAACTTCGTTCTTCAACTTGCTTGAACTCTAGGCCTTGATCGATGAACGAGCGAAGACCCTCTTTCGGTATCCACACCTTTGAATGAATTCAAGAACGATTTCTTGATGATTGCTAGATCAAAACCTTGAAGAATATTGAGAGTATTTTGTTATGAATTTTGCTTGAAAATTTCGGCTAGACATTAGGGTTGACAGACCTCTTATATTTATACTACTTTAGTATGAATATGTTTCCTAATCGAATTAGGAGACCAGGCTGTCAACCACGTCTGGTGGCCAGATATGTCGTGCGGTATAGTCTGCCATATGACCAGATATGTCGCACGGTATAGTCTGCCACATACAGAAACTCTCAATCATTCTTCCTTTGGTTTAACCAATTCATTCTAGTTGTGTGTGACCCAATAGGATTATATTATGTTGGCAATGAGTTCGATCATATCGAATCCCATAAGACATAAGCGGACTCTAGCAAGCCATTATGTCTATCCAAATAATATAACGTAAGAGTTCACGTTTCCAATGGTACACTTCCATTTCTCCCTTTGTCTCACGATGTTATATTGAACACAAGTCATGGTCCTTATCAACTTGTCTTTGTTCAATGCTTTCTCGATTCTTGAGTATAATGATAATTCCAATCATATTGGGGTACGGCCATACACTTTCATCATTATCACTCATCGAGGGGCCCAAGCAAAACATCTCTCTTCCGAGGGACAAATTCCATCTTGACTTATCATCCTTCCCATCATGAATCCGATCATGCCAAATATAGCCTTTATAGATATCGTGTTAAGATACCGTTTGACTAAAATCAAACATGACTTTAATCATATGTAAGGTCATGATAATCTCAGGTCTAGGGACTAAATGAAGTAACCTTATGAGATTTAATTATGACATTTGACCATGACATAAATCTCATGCGGGTCAAGTCCAGTCACTTGTTCTCTAACAAGTACCCATAATTTCAATGTGCATCTCTATGTATATAATCATCGTATGATTATCCATTGACAATTATACTAATTATTCTCTTAATAATTAGGGACGGAGATTATTATAAACAAATATACAAAACATATAATAATCAAATGATAAACATCTCATATTATAATAAATAATGTCAACACATAAGTCTATCAATCATAGGCCTAGGGCATAACACTAACACAAGAAAGATGGCAAAGGTAAAGCAAGTGTTGCTAAACCTAAGGCAAAAGTTGTCATTGGCGCAGAGGCTCCCAAAGTGTCTCAAAAGGATGCGGTTTGCTACCATTGCCAAGAGGTTGGTCATTGGAAGCGCAACTGTAAGGCTTACAAGGAAGGCCTAAAGGTAAAGAAGGGCAATGCGATTGCTTCTGATTCAGGTATCTATATGATAGATATTTTCCTTTCTGTTTCTAGTTCACAGGTATCTATATGATAGATATTTTCCTTTCTGTTTCTAGTTCATGGGTATTAGATACCGGATGTGGATCTCACATTTGTTTAAATGTGCAGGGACTAAGGAATAGAAAGCTACTCAAACAAGGTGAAGTTGACCTACGTGTGGGGAATGGAGCAAGAGTTGCTGCATTAGCCGTAGGGACATATGATGTAACTTTACCTAGTGGCTTAGTACTTGTTTTGAACAATTGTTACTATGTTCCGGATTTGTGTAGGAATATTATTTCTGTTTCTTGTTTGGATAATGAAGGGTACAATTTTCTTATTAAGAATAAGAAGTTTTATATTTATTTAAATGATATGCTTATGGTATTGTAAATTCATTTAATGGCCTTTATGTTCTTGATGTTGATGAGAAAAAAAATAGTGTTGAAAATGTTTATCATGTGGACAAGAGATCTAAACCGAATGACGTGAACAACTCATTCATGTAGCATTGCCGGTTTGGACATATAAACGAGAAATGCATTTCTAAACTCCACAAAGATGGAATGTTAGACTCACATGATTATGAATCATATGAGATATGCGAATCTTGTTTATTAGGCAAAATGACCAAACCACCTTACACTAAGAGTAGTAAAAGGGCTAGTGACTTATTGGACTTAATACATACTGATGTATGCGGACCAATGAGCAGCATTGCTAGGGAAGGATTTCGGTATTTCATTACATTCACTGATGACTCATCTAGATATGGCTATGTCTATCTGATGAAGTTCAAAAGTGAATCGTTTGAGATGTTTAGAACATTTCAAAATGAAGTACAAAATCAACTTGGCAAAACAATTAAAGCACTTCGATCCGATCATGGTGGTGAGTATTTGAGCCAAGAGTTTGACAATCATCTCAAAAACTGTGGAATTGTTTCAGAGTTGACTCCACCCGGAACACCACAATGGAATGGTGTTTCCGAGAGGAAGAATAGAACCCTATTAGATATGGTTCATTCGTTGATGAGTCAAGTAGACCTTCCTATATCCTTTTGGGGACATGCATTAGAGACTGCTGCGTTCACACTGAACAGAATTCCTACTAAATCGGCTCCTAAGATCCCACATGAGATGTGGCATGGAAGAAAATCTATTTTGTCTTTCATGAAGATCTGGGGTTGTGAAACTTATGTGAAGAGACTTGTCTCTGATAAGTTAGCACCTAACTCTGACACAGTTATTTTCGTTGGTTACCCTAAGGAAACCAAAGGGTATTACTTTTACAACCGCATTGAGAACAAAGTATTTTTTGCTCAATATGGTACTTTTCTTGAGAAACAATTTCTCAATAAAGCATCTAGTGGGAGTAAAATTGATCTTGAAGAAGTTCAAGAATCCGAAAATAACATGGAACCGATAGTAGAGACTGAACCAAGTCCACAATAAGTTGTGGAACCGGTTCAAGATCCACAAGTCCATCGTAGATCGGATAGGTTACGATTCGCACCTGAGAGATATGGGTTTCTCGTGCTGAAAAGTAATGAAGTGGAAGTCATTGAGAATGACGAACCTACTTCCTATCAAGAGGAGATGTCCGATCCCGATTCGGATAAATGGTTAGAAGCCATAAAATTCGAATTGCAATCCATGTCGGATAATCAAGTTTGGAACTTGATTGAGCCACCCGAAGGTGTAAAAACCATAGGGTGCAAGTGGGTCTTCAAGAAGAAGACTGACATGGCTGGGAAGGTGCATACTTACAAGGCTAGGCTTGTAGCAAAGGGATATTGGCAAACTCATGGTGTAGACTATGATGAAACCTTCTCACCTGTTGCTATGCTTAAGTCTGTTAGAATTTTGATTGCCATAGCTGCGTATTATGACTATGAGATATGGAAAATGGATGTCAAAACCGCTTTCCTTGAAGGAAAACTGCTTGAGGATGTGTATATGACACAACCCGAAGGTTTTGTCGATCCAAGAAATTCTAACAAGGTGTGCAAGTTGTAAAGATCCATTTATGGATTGAAGCAAGCTTCTAGGAGTTGGAATCTTCATTTTGACGAGAAAATCAAAGATTTTGGTTTTGTCAAGAACGAAAATGAACCTTGTGTATACATGAAATTCAGTGGGAGCGTAGTGTTATTTCTCTTATTGTATGTCGATGATATCTTACTCATTGAAAAGACATTCCTGCGCTTTAGACAGTTAAGTCTTGGTTAGGGAAATGTTTCTCAATGAAAGATATGGGCAAAGCCGCTTACATCCTTGGTATCAAGATCTATAGAGATAGATCTAAGAGGATAATTGGTTTGAGTCAAAGTACCTACATTGACAAGGTTCTTAGAAGATTCAAAATGGAAAATTCTAAGAGAGGCAACTTGCCAATGAGTCATGGTGTTACTCTTAGCAAGACGCAGTGTCGCGACCTAAACCTAGGCACCATTTTGGTCACACGTGGAGCACGTGGGGGTGGGGTGCCTTGCACCTCATCTTATGCATTATATGGTATTTGGGTTGATTATGTGTTATTTGGATAAATTGCTAAAATTCGTGAATTTAGATGTTATTAAAGTAATTTTAATTATATAATGTCTAAATAAAATAAATAGAAATTTTTGTAGTAAAGTTATAATATTGGAAATCTTAAATAAATGCCTTATAAAAACGTTGAGGAGCTTAGGTGTAAAAAATAATCTCAAGGTGGTTGATTGTAATAACTTGAAACTAGGAGGAGCTAAAGTGAAAAATTGCTTATAACAATCTCTAAAACCTCCCAGAAGCTCTTTCTTCTTCTCTCAGCTTCTTCTTTCTTCTCCTACGTTCCAGAGGGTCCTAAACCTAGAATTATCTTCCAAAATTCCTAACAAATCAACCGTTGATCCATTTTCAATTCGGACTTCATATTAGCGATCAGGGAGTCGAGTAGAACGTTTATAGCCGATCAAATATTCCTTTTATTTCGACATATTTTGGTAAGTTATTATGATTCTTTCTATAATTGTTCATACCTTGGTTAATGATGTTGTTATTACCATATAAATGATTATTGGTAAATTTGAGAATTTTGTTGGCTTTTGAAATGATGAAAAATGGTTTGGAAATGATTAGGATGATGGGTGGTAAATTATGGGTTGATAATGGTTTGGTTTCCATGGGAAAGTTGGTATAGTGTTGTTATATGACATGGAGGGAGTATATTTAATGGTCTAAAAAAACATATACTGATGGTAGAGTTAGTTTATGGCTCTTGGTAGTAGCTGGAATGAGTATATGTGGTTATACTTGTCTTTGCTGATGTTGTCAGCAAACAATAGTGAATTCTGGGCAAGGGCACGAGTCATGCCCTGAGGCACGAGTTGTGCCTTTGTTGTGCCAAGTCGTGCGACAGCTTCAGCCAGGTTGTCACGAGTCGTGCCTTATAGGGGACGACTGAATCTGAGTGGGGTGTAAATGGGCACGAGTCGTGCCCTAGGGCACGAGTCGTGCCCTAGGGCACGAGTCGTGCCCTGCCCTACAGTCTCTATTTTCCAAGCTTTGAAAACCTAGTCTACGTAGTATATAATTAAGCACTCTTTAACTATGACTCTAGTACAACATTAGTACTACACAATGGAGTCTTAAATGGCCCAAAATGATATTGGGAAGGGCTTTAAATATTGCCTTGAAATTGGTTGAAAGGCGTTATGAAAACTTTAACCAAAGTTGATAAAACTTGGTAAACTATTCTTGGACCTTTATAGACGGTACTTAATATGGTATAATGAGTATGTAGGGCTTATATGTGATTCATTGTGGCCTTACGTGGTTATATCTACATGGTTGTTGGTTCAAATAGTGTGTAAAGTGTATATTGCACCATTTGCTTGGTTGGAACCTTTATAGAAGGTGATCAATGTTATGTCTTGAATGCGTAGGGCTACTTGTATGTCATTGTACCCCTACGTGGTTACTTATATGTGGTTATTGGTTTATATAGTGCATGAAATGTATGTTGCACTACTTCATTAGGTTGAGCATGGATATGTAGGGCTTATTTGATATACATTGTGCCCATATGTGATTGCGTATTCATGGTTGGTTAGTGTTTAAATACGTGTTGCACTATTGTGTTGGGTTAACCTATGTAATAGCACCATGTTATATATTGATATCCCAATGTGTGGATTTAATTTCAAGTATCTATTATGTGCTTGAATGTGTTAGATCAGCTGAGTATCGGGGGTATAATAGAATATGATCACTTATGGGAAATAGTTCTATAAGGTGCTCAAATTATATTATACTTGTGACCGCTCACCCCACTGTGGCCACAGATTGGGGATAGTGTCTGTATCGTGCTCCCCAATCCTTACAGATAACTGTGAGTCTTATATGGTTCTCTGAAACATGGGTCTTATAAGACGTGAATATGTTTAAACAGTTCACAAAAATAAAAGGAGTTTTACTCCCAACGTAGTACGACTTATTGGTCAGAATGGAAAGGTAAAATGAGGTAACGTAATGTGTTTACCGCTTTACCAATGTGATTATGAGCAACCTGTGTTTGTGTTGCATATTGTATGGCATATTGTTGCATACATAATAGCTTATTGAGATTTATTCTCACCCCGTCTCCCTTTACTATTTTAGATTCAGCTGAGACAGGTGGACCATACCGGTGAGGCAGGGAAGGAGTTTGGATCATATTTTGGGTTATCAGGGTATGTATATATTTGTGTAGGAGTTGGGAGTAGTTGTGGTTATTTTATAATAGGAAATAGTTATAAAACATTTTCAGTATGTGGTGTTGTAATTAACCCGAAAGTTGGTTTTGTTTCAAGTTGGCTTGTGTAAGCCTTTATAGTTGTACTGTTTGTAGTTAAACAGGTTATAACTTGTTAAAGCAGGTTTATATATCACCTCCAAGTAGAAAGGTTATTTTAAAATTGATTTGAAAATGGGTTGTTATACTTTTCAAGTTAATATGAAGAAAAGTTTTTTTTTTAAAAAGAAAGCCGTTGGGACCCTCCAGCTTGGGACACGAGTTTATAGGTCCTGAAGTTGGAGAGGCGCCCACACGTAGTGTCCTAAGACAATTGATGAGTGAAAGAGGATGAATAAAGTTCCATATACTTCGGCTATTGGATCTATCATGTACGCTATGATTTGTACTAGACCCGACGTCTCGTATGCTTTCAGCATGATGAGTCGATACCAATCTGATCCTGGTGAGAACCATTGGATGGCGGTCAAGACGATCCTTAAGTACTTGAGAAGGACTAAGGATGTGTTCTTGGTATTTGGAGGAATGGTAGAAGATCTTGTTGTAAGAGGTTACACAGATGCTAGCTTCCAAACCGACAAGGATGATTTCCGATCGCAGTCAGGATTTGTGTTTATGCTTAACGGAGGTACGATACGTTGGAAGTGTTCCAAACAGAGTACTATTACCGATTCTACTACCGAGGTCGAATATATAGCGACATCCGATGCAGCTAAGGAGGCAGTTTGGATCAAGAAGTTCATTAGTGACTTGGAAGTTGTTCCAAGTATCACTAATCCGGTGGAACTTTATTGTGAAAATAATGGTGCCATTGCGCAAGTAAAGGAACCAAGATCACATCAGCGATCCAAACATATACTTAGACGTTTCTATCTTATTCGAGAGTTCATTGATCGGGGAGACGTTAAGATATGCAAAGTATTAACCGATGATAACATTGGGGATCCGCTTATAAAGCCCCTCGCACAAGCAAAGCATGATGGTCATGTGAGGTCCATGGGTATTAGATACATAGATGGAGCCTAGTGCAAGTGGGAGATTGTTGGTGTAATGCCCTAGGCTATAGTTATGTTTAACTTGAACCGTTATGTATCATCTTTATCATTTACTATAGAGTACAAGTTTATTTGGTTCACTATATGTTCGCATGTTTATTATATTGAACTACGTCCCTAGTTGTTGTGAACAACTAGTATAAGTTGGTAATGGATAATCATGGAGATGATTATATGCATGGAGATGCACATTACACTTATGGATACTTGCTACAGAACAAGTATTGGACATGACCTACATGAGATTTATGACATGGTCTGTTGTCATGATTAAATCTCATGATAGTCGTGTTATTGAATCCTTTGTACCTGAGATTAACATCGTCTTCCACATGATGAAGATCATGTTTGATATAGTTTAACACTATCTTTAATCGGATAGCAATAAGAGCTATGTTAGCATGATTGGATTCTTGTAGGGAAGAATGGTAAGTCAAGACGGGATTTGTCCCTCTTATGAAGAGAGATGTTTGCTTGGGCCCCTCAATGAATGATGTTGATGAAATGTGTGGCCAGACTCAAGTGATTTGATAGAGATCAAATGCATTTGGATTATCAACATATTCAAAATCGAGAAAGCATTGAACGGAATGAGTTGACATAGACCATGACTCATGTTCAATTGGACATCGTGGACAAAGGGATTGTGACATTTGATCTATCGAGGAATCAAACTTTGATGTTATATTAATTGGGTAGATATAATGGTTTGCTAGAAACCACTTATGTCTTGTGAGATCATGTTTTGACTCACTACCAACATAATATAATTCCTTTTGGGTCACACACAAAGAACGAATTTGATTCTGGCTGAAACTTGGATTTCTAGCTTGGTCTGTAGTGCGACATACTTTGCCTGGAAAATTGGAATTCTGGCTTGTTATACTGCGCGACACACTTTGCCCAGCGTTGGGCACGACTCGTGATCTTGAGCACGAGTCATTCCCTGGAACCGCACGACTGATTTTTGAAGCACCACTCGTTTCTGAAATTACCCGGATCCGGCTCGCGCGCGGATTTGTCCCCGGCACAATCTCGCATTTTCATGCGTTCGCGTTCGGGAAGTCGTCCAAATCCGAGAGGCAGCGCGATCGTGCCCCGACATTTGGCTCATTCCGTTTTGTGTTTGGAGGTGTCTCGCTGTGTTTTTGCTTGTAGAGTCGCCACGCCGTTTTTTTATTAAGCCCAAAACATTGAAAAAGGGCATCAGTTTAAAAATAAACTGTTTTTGTGTGATGAGATTTTTGAGTTCGAAGGTCAGATGACTCCTCGGAAAGAGAATATTAGAATATTAGAGCTCACCCGAGTCGCCTCGTAAAAATGAGTCTTTCGGTACCCCTAATATTCTTTAACTGTTGTGTGTGTGTGTGTGCTTTTAAAAATGCATGCTGTATCGGATGTCTACATTGTACACTGCTTTATTGAAATGTATTAAAATAGTAATGGAAGGAAGCCTTACCAATGTTGGTTCGTGTCTGTCTTCCACTGGGAAATAGTGTTTGAGGATGGAATAGTGTTCCGGTACGGACCGAGATTGCTTCGGGATGAGCCGGTTGTCTGCGGACAGAGTTTCGGTGTGCGTTGGGATGGCAAGAGTTACTCGGGCAAAGGTTCGGCGTGCGTTGGGATCGCAGAGATCACTCGGGCAGAGGTTTGGCGTGCGTTGGGATGGCAAGAGTTACTCGGGCAGAGGTTCGGCGTGCATTCAAGTTGCCGGTTTGACTCGGAAAGAGCCGGGACGCCTCGGGAAAGACCAGGCAAGGCCTCGGAGTACCACGAGGGGCCTCAGAGTACCTCGAGAGTGCCTTGGGGCAGCGCGGACACGTCGCGGGAGCGCTCGGAGAGGCTTCGGAGCACCACAAGGGAGCTCGGAAGGCCTTGGAATGATCCGAAAGGGGCTGGGAGTGCCTCGAGAGGACTTAGAGGGGTGCCAGAAGGCTGGGGGGAGAGGAGAGAAGAGGGAGATGTCAAATGAGGGAGGGGGAGCCCTCTATTTATAGTACTCAGATTTGTGCAATAAGGTCCGTACAGACCTGCCAGGTAATTCAAGTTTTTGGTTTTCCTCGATTTGAGGGAATATGTGGACTTTAAGAAGATTCAGCAATGATGGTGTCTGGTAGCAAAGAGGTCCGTACGGACCAACCTAGCATGCATAAAGGTCCGTATGGACCAACCATGTAGCTGAGTAATTATTATTCCCGGGATTTGAGGGAATAACTTGGACTTTAAGAGGATTCAGTAATCATTAAAACAAAGAGGTCCGTACGGACCACATTTGCTTTTCCAGTTTCTGAAAAATTCCTCTGAAGTCCTTTTGTGCTTTTTTGTCCCAGAAAAGTCCTTCCCTTGGTTTGGTTGGGGGTTTTAAGGGTTTTGAGTGTCACGGGTCTTCGAGACTGCGATTGTATGAGTCTGCGGTGTTTCCCGTGTGCTCGGAAGAGGGTGATCCAGATTGGGGTACTTACAGAAGCCCCTCGACGACGTCACTTATGGAGGAAGTGGGGTCGTCGATAAGATAAGGGTCCTAATCTGGATCGCATGCTGGGAGAGGAAGTGACCGTGTAGTTCGGTTTGTGAGGACATGGCGGTGTCCTGTTGTGTGACCGTTTAGGTCGATGGTAAGGACGTGGAGGTGTCCAGGGTGTGCAATCTTACTAGAAGATGGGTAATCTTACGAGAAGATGGGTAATCTTACGAGAAGATGGTTTGTGGTGTAGGAGGACGTGTCCCGTCCTAATATGATGCGAGGGCATGGTGGTGCCCTAAGGATGTGGTGACCGCCGAGGTCGATTGCGAGGACATGGTGGTGTCCTGAGATGGAAATTTTACGATTTTCCGAATCGGGTGGTTTAAAGCCTTCCGGGCTGGAGATAGTGATTTGGGAGGTTTATACGGTCTTCCGGACCGAGTGGTTTAAAGCCTTCCGGGCTACGGTATGTCATGCGTGATGGCTTGATTCGTCTTCTGGCTGCGGTTTGCGGAGGCGTGACTGCCTTGTGCTTTGATTGTGAGAGGTGCGAATGCCTCGCGTTTTATCCGCTGGGGGAAGGTTGGACTTACTATGACTGCCGATGTTCATCTGCTAGGGATATGTGGCCTTGTAGGGGCTTTTTCCGCTGAGAAGGTGACTTTGGGCTTACTTTGATGGCCGGTGGTCGATTCACCGTTTGGCATTTTGGAGGCGTTTTGTGCCTTGGGTTTTGTACTTGGAGGTGCTGGCTCCTTTTCGCACTTGTTTCACCGTTTAGTGGGCGAGGTCCGGGCTTACGATGACGGCCGGTGGTTTGTGTTGCCGTTTAGTGGGCAAAATCCGGGCTTACGTTGACGGCCGGTGCTTGAGTTGCCGTTTAGTGGGCGAAATCCGGGCTTACGATGACGGTCGGTGTTGGTGTTGCCGTTTAATGGGAGAAATCCGGGCTTACGATGACGGCCGGTGCTTGAGTTGCCGTTTGGTGGGCGAAATCCGGGCTTACGATGACGGCCGGTGTTGGTGTTGCCGTTTAGTGGGTGAAATCCGGGCTTACGATGACGGCCGGTGCTTGAGTTGCCGTTTAGTGGGCAAAATCCGGGCTTACGATGACGGCCGGTGTTTGAGTTGCCGTTTAGTGGGCAAAATTTGGGCTTACGATGACGGCCGGTGGTTGGTTTTGTTGGGTTAAGGACCAAACTGCATTGAATCTGCTGAAATAGGCCTTTGGACAGCCAGGGGAAAAGATTATAAGGGCAAAGAAGTAATTTGGCCTTATGTTGCAAAGAGGTCCGTACGGATTTTCTCTCTCTGCAAAGAGGTCCGTACGGACCAATGCTGATTTTTACAGTTCCCAGATTTTGATCGGCTTTAGCACCGAGGCAACCCTTCATTCTTCTTCTTCCAGTTTCGCGAAAACCAGAGAGAGAGGGAGAGAAAACTCCATTGTTGTCCCAAAATCCTTAGAAAATCTTCCACACTTAGCTTGAATTACTTGTAATGGCGGAAAGAGCATGGAGAGGACGTCGTCTACGGAGCCAAGAGGCGTCGAGCAAAGGACGGAGCTTCAAAGGAATTGCATCTCCTTCGTGCCTTCTTCGAAGAACCCGGATGTGTTGTACCCGAATCCGGAGGTGCATAATCGGCGAGTTAGGAACGCCGGGGAGGTAAGAAATCAATTTCGTCTTGATTCCTTGCTTGAATTGTTGAATGCTAGAACTAGGTTGTAGTTTTTCGCATATTCGGGGCTTTTGTTGTTTGCCATGCTTTTTGTGAAATTCGTGATGAATTGTTGAAATTGAGCATGTAAAAATTGTGGGTATGTTATTTTTGTGCAAAAATGTGTAGATTAGCTCTTATTTGTAAAAATAAAGTGCCTCTCTTTGAAATGCATGCTTTGGTATTTTGTACCTTATGCTATTTATGTGTGTACATTGTGAGAAAAAATTGCCATGTAGGGACAAATTTTGTGAAAAATGTGACATGTGCCGTGTTTTGTGACGGGTTTTGTCTGAAAGTATGTGCCGTGTAAGGACGGACCTTTCTTTTGAAAATGTGTCATGCAGTGTGTGCCGTGTTTTTGGTGACGGACTTTGTGGGGAGTTTATGTGCAATATGTGCCGTGTTTTGTGACGGGTCTTTTGAAAATGTGTCGTGTAGGGGTGTGTGCCGTGTTTTGTGACAGACTGCATGGGGAAAATTATGTGTAATGCATGCCGTGTTTTGTGACGGGTTACATGTGAAAATTATGTGCAATGTGTGCCATGTTTTGTGATGGACTACATGTGAAAATTATGTGCCGTGTTGGGACAGGCTCTTTTTTTTATGCTTTGGTTTACTTTTGGTAATTTGCATTAAGTACTGTAACTGACGTACCTTTACTGTGCTTACCTGCAGGATGAGGGGCTTTTGTTTGGGAAAGCCAAGAAGATGAAGTCCCGAGGGTCGCTCGAGGCAGTAGTGGAGCTGTGGCAGCAGTTGCCGGATATCTCTATGGAGGGCAGGCCGAGCCCTAAGAGATTGGTCTATGTTTTCGGCTTGGGCGTGTTCGTGGAGAACTTGGCCGGGATTTCTGATACGAGGAAGAACAAGATTCCTAGGCTTGTCCGAGTATTGGTGGGATACCACCCACACCTTCCATTTGAGCTGGGGCGAGGTGACGGTGACTCCCACCGATTTTGCTACTATCACCGGGCTTTCCTTCAAAGGAGGGCCAGTGCGGTGGAGGGATAGGATATCCGAGGAGGTGCTGGCTGAGCTGTTGGGCTTTACACCTCTTCCTCACAGGGGCTTGGGCATGCTGTACAGCGATGTGGAGATGCAGATTACGGCCAGTATTGGGGCCTATTGCCGTGGCACCGGCCTGGTGACGGCGGAGCAGCTGGCACACTCCTTCCTGTGGTTTGCCCTTTCCGAGACTCTGTTCTCGAATCACGCGACTACGGCTCCCTTTGATCTGCTAGAGAGTTTGACTGATTTGGAGAGGGTCTGTGATATAGCTTGGGGCGAGGCGGGCCTGGCCGAGCTTTATTTCTCTTTGGACCAGTTTAGCCGAGGCGTGACCAGTTCTTTGGGCTGCTTTGATTTCGCTTTGGAGGTATGTGTTTATTGCGGTTTTTGATTTAGCAATTTCGTCACTTCCCCACTTTCTTTTGCACTGAGCCTTTTCTGCTTTTGTCGCAGGTGTGGTTTTACGAGATCTTCCGGTGCTTCCCGTGGGATCAGGACGCTGAGGCCGTAGATAGGAAATGCCATGTTGGGCTGGGCCCGTCCTGCGAGGAGAAGGAGGATGAGTAGGGGGAAGCTCACTATCGCCTACGGGGATGTGCAGGAGCACCTGGGGAGAGATAGCCCGGCGGAGTTTGATCGTACCCACCCAGGCTCGGTATGGGCCGATGAGTTCGAGGGTGCTCCGTGGTGACGGCGCAGAGGAAGATCTTTGCGGGGGCCTGACCTGCGATGTTATGTACTTGGGAGAGAGGGTCTTCTGGCAGCATGGCCCGGGTATGCTCCCCTTGGCTCCGAGGGACCCGCCTTTCGGGATGATGGATTCCCGGGATATGGACGTGCTGGAGTTTGAGAGATATCTTGGCGGCGTGAGTGCCGATGAGTTTGTTTTGTTTGGAGAAGAGTATGGGACCTTTGTGAGGAGGAAGTTGAGGACGCCACAGGTATTGGCGAGGGAGAGGCAGGACGGCCTGCCAGGTCCTCCAGAGGTTCCGGTGCCTGGGCCGGATTTTACATATGTTCGTGGGGATTCATCGAGGCGGAGGGTGTCGAAGACTGCCTCTCGAGCGAGCTCCCGCCTGCCTACCGGGTTGACCCTGATATGCCGGTGAGTGTGCTTACTCTTTTCTGTCTTGGCATCTTTTTTGTATTTTTCTCTTTTTGTATGCCTCTATCTCTTTAACTGAGCATTTCTTTGGCTGTTTGCTTGTGCAGGTCCCGGGGAGAGCCTTCGACACGCTGACCCGCCGTTATGTGGCGATGCGATCTTTTGCGAAGAAGTTGGCGGGGAAGCTATCTGCCGGTCTTCGAGGCGTGTGCCGGCATATGAGCCGATGCCTTCGAGGCATTCTGTGGATGTTCCTCCGCCGAGGGTTGAGTCAGGGCAGCAGTTGGAGGGACCCTCTCGGGGGCGGCATAGCATGGATGCCGAGACGTCTTCGGGAGTCCAGAGACAGCCGGTCTTTCACCAGTTTTGGCCTTCGCAGGAGGCACCAGGAGAGAGTTCATCAGAGCCTACCTTCTTTGATCCTTTTGCCGGGTTTGACCCTTCCGAGTACTTTGAGTACCCACCCCAGGAGGGGGTTCAGTATTCTGACGACGAGGGTGTGGCTGGCGAGTTTGCCGGGGTGCCTGACTTCTCGCTTGAGGATGTTGATGATGATGATGAAGAGTCAGATTAGGGCTCATTTGCTTTCCCTTTTTCCATATCTTCTCTTTTTTTTTTAGCAACAAACATTTATGGGTACCTGTAATAAAAGACTTGTATTTGCATGGCAAAAGTATTTTATTTTAAGATGTAATGCCGTATTTTGTGATTCCCGGGACTTGTCCTAGGAATTGTTGCTATTTTATTTATTTGTGCATGCCACGTGAACTGGGAGTGTGTTTGTGGGTAGCATATGTTTGCCGGGAATGGCTTTGGCCAGAATTTGGGCAGTTTGGGGCAAGGTCCTGCTGGGAATAGTGGTTGTTGTACTGTTTTCTGGGAAAGTGGGACCAGGTTGCAAAGAGGTCCGTACGAACAGACCTAGCATGCAAAGAGGTCCGTACGGACAATCTTTGCTTTTGGGGAGGAAATAATTGTCTTCAGGATGTCTGAACTTCTCTCACTTCCCAGTTTGCAGTCCTTTCGAGCTTTCTTCCCCATTTTCTCTAGGAACCTCCATTTTTGCCATGGATTCTTCGTATGTTCCAAGAATTTTGCCAAGGCTGTCGTAGGAGCGGCAAGCATACTTCCTTGAGCGGCTGAAAATGTGGATGCGACACCGTATGAGGCATCAGAGGCGGGCTTTCGAGGTAAGGTTTCGACTTTGCTCGGTTTGGTCCCTTAAGGAGTTGGTTCTTGATTGGGAGTTGCTGCGGGCTGCCACGAAGTTCTGGGATGTTAGGAGGCATGTGTATTGCTTCTCCTACAATGAGATAGTGCCCACCTTTGAGGATTTTCGAGCTTTGATTGGAGGACCGGAGGTGGAGGCCATCTCGCTTCCTTTGATTGGCGGTGCTGCCGTGAGCGTGAAGCTTGCATGCTTTCTTCGGACTTCGTTGGGAGAAGTGCAAGGCATGATCCTTGATTCGGGTCATATTGACATTTCTGCGCTGCCGGAGCGGTTTATGATTGATGATGAGAGTGATGTCTCATGGGATGCATTTGCCTTGTGCGTGATAGCGACGCTTTTCATGGTCAGCTCCCTTGGGGTTTGCGATGGCGCTTTGCTAGATGTGGTTGGACATTGTAGAGCTGGAGAGGATATTGTCCCGTTGGTGCTGGGGGAGACTCTTCATGGTATTGACCGTCTGGCGACTGGGGATCGGTTCATGAGAGGGGGAAGCCCTGCTTTGCTCACCTTGTGGCTGCGGGAGAGATGCAGGCTATGCGTGAGGTTCCGGCGTCGTTCAGCCCGTGGACATTTGCTCAGCGTCCTCTTGTGTTGGATATGGATCAATCCGCCTGGGAGATATGGATGTCACAACTTGGTACTCATGAGATCCGTTGGTGGGTTCCGCACTGGGGGATTGAGACTAGGAGGGCCTTTCAGGAAGGGTCCTATGTTGTCAGAGTTCCAGGTTTGTCTTGGTCCTCCTTCTATATTCCATCGCTTGTTTCCCGACAGTTTGGGATAAAGTAGGAGCCTTTGTTGGGCTGGGATGACCTTGCCACTTGTAGACACCCCATTCTGAACACATCGGATCATACTTATACCACTCTAAGTCTCGCTTTGAGTCAAGAAGTAGAAATCCACCATTTCGTCATGTTTCGTTAAGTTTTGACTAACTACCGTTAGTTTGGGACTAAACTGCATACGAGATAACGAGGAAAGGACAAAACTGTCCACATGAGCAATATCTCGCCGCGAGATGGCGTGTCTCGCGCGAGATATCCCCCCTCTGCAGATTGCAGATGACAGTTCCCTCGTCGATTTCAACCTCTTTTCGAGATAAAACTTTATCTCTCCGGCCAACCAATGAGAGAGGAGGTCTAGAACCATCTGATAGAGTTTTAACTCTCCACTTCTTCATATCCAACCTCTATAAATACTTGGTGACTTCCAAGGCTCAAGAGATCGAAGGTCGGAAGTCGAAAATCCCAAACCGTGAATTTACACAACACACACACATTTTGTCGTTTTCTTTCCCTGAAAGAATCCCTCAAAATCACCCTAAAACTCACCTCATAGTTTGTTTGTCAACCTTGTTGATAATCAAGCATCAACCTCCAAACCAAGGACCAAGGCGAAGCTCTGTCCGTGTGAAGGGTCGACTATAAACTTGAGTCGAAACTCTGCCCAAATCACCTCACGCAAGGTAATTCCTAATCTTCCTTCTAATTGATTGTTAGAGTGGTATAAGTCCATAGAATCTAGGATCGGCCTAGAGCCTCTCCAAATCATGGAGACGGTCTCGAAGCAATCGATTCTACATTCCGTTTGACCTCGTCAAATGGACCTTTATATACAGTATTTGGATTCGTTTTTTACTTCTTCTTTTGAAAAACCTCTCTTTTCTTTAGCAAGACCGATCTCCGGATTGGGTGAAATGGATGCCTTCTAAACCTACCCATTTCATAACCTAAGCCCCGAACTCAAATCTCTTTCAAATGGTTTTTCTATGTTTCCAATCAAATAATATAGGTGGCGACTCATAAAAAAAAATAAAAAGGAATCAGAATTTCTTTCTTACAACGCTACACCACTGCGGAGGTAGCTCCCCTTTGTATGACAGCTCCAGGTGCTCTTTTGTATTTTCTGAGGGTATGGAAGTATTCCGCTTTCCCTCCTGTGGTGCTCCTTAGGCATCAGGAGAGCGTCGTATTGAATACCGAGTACCTGGCTTGGTATGAGCAGCGTGTTGGGCAGTCACAAGTGGCTTTGGGGAGCAGGCGTGGAGCGATTCTGGGGCCCGATTGCCGTAGTAGCTATTGCCTTAGAAGTGCCGAAGCCTGGTCTGACCCTCAGGATGTGACGGGAGACACTTTGTTTGACTACGAGACCAGAGTTGACCGACTGACGGAGAGGGGTCCTCTTTTGCAGACTCGCAGGGAGGAGATCCGAGCCGAAACAAGGGCGAATGAAGCCCTGAGACCTGCTGGATTGTTTGACTATACGGGGAGGACCCCTGATCTCAGACTGAGAGATGCAGAGCTGGCTCGCGTGGAGCGAAAGAAGACTCGCCGAGGATGAGGGAAGAAAGGGAAGAATGGCGAGGGGACAAGCGCAGATGGCGCGGAATGACCTCCTAGGTATCCATTCATTGCATTGCAAACACATTATTTGTTAAATGTATTAAGCTGTCTTTTAGCATGTTGTGAACTTGAGAGTAGACCGTGCTTAAACTCATCAAGAAATGTTGTAATCGTTAGTGATTTGTGATTTACTTTTAAAGCTTTGTCGAGACGCAAGATCTCTTGTTCGCTTTTTGTTTCTTTCGTGAACCTCGACGGCGTCCATCTTTGGACCTTTCTGTTGCATTTGTGGACTGAAGCAGCCTGGGCCTTGACGGCAATCCCTTTTGCTTGGGCTTTGTATTTGGCTGAGAGGTTGGATGATCCCCAAACAAGTCGTTTTGACGGTCTTTTCCGTAGCTTCCTTGCCTCTTGTTTGTTGGCGTCGGGCTCTTGACCTCATTTTTGCAGCTTCTGCTTGAGCTTATTATATTTTTTTGAGAGACCTTGCTCGAGATCTTTTTTTTTTTTGAAGCGCGTGAGGGCGAAGACAAGCCCCTGGCTTGGAAGTCGACATGGGTCAGTCGTTTGACGCTGAGTGGCCTTTGGGTGTCCTTTGATGTTGCCGCCGTCGCTTGACCTGGTCAAGGTGATGTTGGGGGCATGCTCTTGGAAAGTGTGCAGCTTGATGGAGGTCTTGATCGACATTCAAACTTTTGACTTTTTTGTGTGTTTTTAGACTGGACCAATTAAGGTTGCCTACGTTCCCCCGGACTAGAGGGCTCAGGTCTACGTAGTTCGACACTACATGGAGTGCCAAGAGATGCACAGTTTGTTCTTCTTTTAGGCAAAGTATCTGCGAAGTTTACTTCCGTTGACTGGATTAATGAAGGGATTGCCGTCTAGGTCTGTCAGCTTCATGGCACCTCCGGAGAAGATCTTTTGAACCACAAAAGGGCCGATCGATGTTTGTTCCCATTTTCCCAGTGGGTTGGTTCGAGTGGGGAGACTTCTCTTTGAGTACCAGATCGCCTTCCCTGATGTCTCGGGACTTGACCTTCTTGTCAAAGGCTCTAGCCATTCTGCTTTGGTAGGCTCGGACGTGTTCCATGGCCTTTAGTCGTTGCTAGTCTAGCAGAGCCAATCCGTCATGTCGACTTCGGAGCCATTCGACTTCGTTGACATCATTTTCCAGCAACACTCGGAGTGAGGGAATTTCTAGTTCAAAGGGGAGGACTGCTTCCATCCCGTATGTCAGGGCGAATGGGGTTTCTCCCGTGGCTGTTCTGAATGATATTCGGTAGCCCCAAAGTGCAAGGTGCAACTTCTCGGGCCAATCGCGTCCTCGGGTGGTCATTTTTCGGATGATTCGTTCGAGGGTCTTATTTGCTGCTTCCACGGCGCCGTTCGTCTGTGGCCGGTAGGGAGAAGACTTGTGGCGTGTGATTTTGAATTCGGCCAGCAGTCTGTCGCATTCACCTTCGAAGTGGGAGCCGTTGTCTGATATGACCTCGTTAGGGATGCCGTATCGGCATATGATGTTTTCCTTGAGGAAATTTGCCACTTTCTTGGAGGTGAGTACCTTGTAAGACTTGGCTTCGACCCATTTTGTGAAGTAGTCGATGGCTACCAAGATGAACTCGTGGCCGTTGCTGCCTGGCGGAGCGATTTTCCCGATGACTTCAATTCCCCAAGTGGCAAAGGGCCAGGGCGTAGTCATGCAGTAGAGATCGTGAGGAGGTAGATGATTGAGGTTGGAGTACCGTTGGCACTTGTCGCAGCTTCGGACAAAGTGAATGCAGTCTGCCTCCATGGAGATCCAGTAGTAGCCCATCCGGGGAATGATTTGCATTAGGGATCAGGCGTTCATGTGGGGACCGCAAGCCCCATTGTGGACTTCATTCATGAGCTCGTTTGCTTCTTCCTGGCTGATGCAGCGTAGGAGTGGTCCTTGGTAGCGTTTCTTATACAGCATGTCCCCAAGGATGACAAAGTGAGAGGCGGGGCATTTTAGGGCCGTGATGCTCTTGGCTTTGACTCCCTCCTTGGGTTGAACTTCTTCGTTCATGAAGGCGGTTTCCCCATTTTTTAGGTATTGGAAGATCTGGTTGTACCATGGCTCATTGATGGGCTTAGGCTCTGGTTCGATCTCGCAGCAGTAGGCTGGAATTTCTTTTCGCCCTACTTTGAATGGCTTGATTGCCTTTCCCTCGGGGATTTCCACGAGTGAAGCCAAGGTGGCTAAGGCGTCTGCAAACCGATTTCGGTCTCTCGGCAAGTAGTGGAAGGTGACCTCTTCGAATTGTGTGATGAGGTCCTCCATGCAGGCGTGATATTTTTGCAAGCCTGGGTCTATGGTTTTCCACTTTTTGGAAACTTGGTTGATGATCGAAATTTGAGTCCCCATAGACTCTCGAGTTTCTGGACATTCCTTTCGAGTGCGGCCTGTAGTCCGGCGGCGCAGGCTTCGTATTCGGCGGCATTGTTGGTTACCTCGAAATTGAGCTTTATGGCGATTGGGGTGTGCTCGTCCTTGGGATCGACCAAGAGCATACCGATGCCGTTTCCTTTTTTGTTGGCTGCTCCATCGAAGAACAGTTGCCATTGATTTTTGCCTTCGAGTGCGAAGATTCCTTCGTCTGGAAATTGTGGTTCGGGGCCTCGAGCCTCGTCGGTTGGGAAGTCAGCCAGCTGTTCGGCCATTGCCCGTCCCTTGATTGACTTTTGGTTCACGTACTTGATGTCAAATTCTGCTAAGAAGAAAGACCATTTGGCGAGCCTCATTGACAGAGATGGTTTGTCGAAGAGGTACTTGACTGGGTCCATTTTGGAAACCAAGTGCACCATGTGCGACTGCATGTAGTGCCGTAATTTTCCGATGACCCATACTAGAGCTGCGCAGGTTTTCTCGAGGGCTGAGTAGTTGAGTTCGCTGCCTTGGAACTTCCGACTGACGAAGTAGATGGCGTTCTCGACTCGTGACTCTTTCTTTTCTTGACAGAGCATGGCTCCAACTGCGGTGTCGATCATGGTTAGGTATAGCAGAGGACAGAGAATCGGAGGACTCACAAGGTACACCTTTATTTCTTCAAAGGCATCTTGGCATTCTGAGTTCCATTCGACATCGGCATTCTTCTTCATTAGTTTGAAGATTGGCTCGCACATGGAGGTCAATTGATCGACGAAGCGGCTGATATACTGCAAGTGGCCCATGAAGCTTTTCACCTCTGTTTGAGTTTGCGGTAGTCTCATTTCGATGATGGCCTTGATCTTTTGAGGATCAACCTCGATGCCTCGCTCGGTGACCATGTATCCCAAGACTTTGCCTCGACTGACCCCAAATGTGCATTTGGCAGGGTTTAACCTCATTGAGTGTTTCCGGAGGCGGTCGAAGAACTTTCTCAGGTCCGTGAAGTGTTGTCCATCTGATCCCTTCGAGTGGATGATCATGTCATCGACGTATACTTCGATCTCTTTGTGGATCATGTCGTGGAAGAGGGCGGTTGCTGCCCGTTGGTAGGTAGCCCCAGCGTTCTTTAGTCCGAACGGCATCACTGTGTAGCAGTAGGTTCCCCAGGGGGTTGTGAAGGCTGTTTTTTCTTGATCTTCTTCGGCCATCTTGATTTGATTGTAGCCGGCAAACCCGTCCACGAAGGACTTGACCTCGAAATTGGCTGTAGTGTCTACCAACATGTCGATGTTGGGTAGTGGAAAATCGTCCTTGGGACTTGCTTTGTTGAGATCTCGGAAGTCCACGCAGCAGCGCACTTTTCCGTTGGCCTTGGTGACCGTGACTATGTTGGAGAGCCATGTAGGGTATTCGATCACCCTGATGAAGCCAACGCGGAGCATCTTCTCGATCTCTTCTTTGACTTGTAAAGACCATTCTGGCTTGATTCGGCGTAGCTTTTGCTTGATGGGCTTAGCCTCGGGATTCAAGGGGATCCGATGTTCTACAATGTTTGGATCTAATCCGGGCATGTCTCGGTAAGACCAAGCGAACACGTCCACGAACTCTTTGAGCAAAGGTGCCAATGCTGTCTTGCTCGTGCCGGTGAAGAAACTTCTGATTTGCGTCTCTTTTGGCTCTTCGACAGCTTCCCAAATTCACTTTGGTTAAAAACTCCTCGGCAGCTTGGGCCCGGTTTTTCTCTCGTTTGACAACATGCTTAAAGATGTGCTTAATGTATTGTTCGTTTAATGTGTCTGCTTCTTTATCAAGTGAGTCGTTATTAACTGTTTGTGTGTTAGTTAATTTATCAGTTGTTAAAGATGCAATGTGAGGATACTCGGAAAGATCGAAGCATTCATTAAGAGCATATGGGAATACATTATTGGCAATGAGTTCGTAATCTTCTGGCGTGAGGCCATCAGATGACTCGAGGGACTCGAATTCAAAGATAATGGACCCAGGATGGGTTTTGACACTGGACTCTAGGACTCGAGGGGTCAGACCAAGTTGTTCGATCATCTCCTTTTTGCTGGCGGTGGGTCCGGAGAAGGTGGCCCAGTTATTGAGTGGCAATGAGCTTGATAGGAGGCGGGGTTTGAAAGGCTTTGTGTCACCGTTCCCGATCATGGCTATCACAGAGTTATCAGAAACAAAATCGATTAGGTCTGGCACCTCGATTTCTTCATTGAAGAGCAGGTAGAGCAGTGGCTCGTTCCAGGCATCGTCTGCGGAGTCTTTCGCTTTTGTCTTGGGCATCACTAGCTCGAATGCAGACTCATCCCACTTGTTGAGGGCAGGGGTGTTGACAGAGAGTTATTCGAGTTCTTCTGCCAAAGAGGGGGTTTTCCCGAACCAAAATTCATTGTGAATAGTGGTGGTCATGGGTCCCGGCAGAGTTGGTGCATCGAGAAATGCTCTCCTAACGAGATTTGGCTTGAGGCCTCTGAATCTTGCCAGGTTCCGCTGGAGCTTGTCTATGGTTGTCGGCCAGCTTTGTTTGGCGTTGATCAGCTCTGTTACCTTTCCTGTGTCTTCATTCAAGTTGTCATCTTTCTTTGTGAAGTAATTGGTCATGTCGAAGCTGTAAGGGCGAAGATCGGAGATTGCGTGCAAGCCTCTTTTGCCATTGGCGGAGCGTTTTCGTGCAGCTCGTTTTTCTTCCGCATCATCTTCGGGAGTAGGAATGTATCCCAGGCCATGGAGGGTATTTTGTTCCTTGATATTGATGATTTGCTGGGTACCCTGATGGCGTTTTCCCAAACCAAGCCCCAAGATGTAGTTCAAGCGCTTCATCATTTTCATCGGGGGAGGGATCCGGTCCCAAATCAAAGGCAGGTCTATGTGGCACACCTGGGCCTTTGGGCTTTCGATGGTGAACCCTGTCAGCATCATGCCATCATTGTCGTGTTTGATCTCTAAGACTGGGACACCGTTTGTGTCGGTCCTTTCGGTGACTATGCTATCACCGTAGATGATGGTTAAATCTGTTCCTTGGACGAACTTTACGCACTGATGGAGGGTGGATGCCACCCCATTGATCTGGTGTAGACATGGGCGTCCCAAAATGGCAGTGAACGTGATTGGGATGTCGATGACCTGGAATTCGGTCGGGACCATCTGCTTTCCGAACCACACGTTCAAGGTGGCTATTCCCAAGACTGGGCGAGACGTTGAGTCGTATGCCTTGATTACTTGAGTTGAGGGTTTCAGATCAGTTGTTTTGATTCATAGAAAATCCATCATTTTGGATGGAAGGACGTTCATGGATGATCCCCCATCTACCAAGACCCGAGGGAGACGGCGCTCGTCAAGTTGAACTGTTATGTAGAGAGGCTCATTGTGGTCATCCCCAAATTTTGGAAGGTCGAGCTCTGTGAAAGTGATGATATTGCTGTAATGAACATTGCCGATCATCTGAACCGCTTCATCAGGTGTCACAGTGATGGGAACCATGGTCTGGGCCAGGCTTTCTTCTAACTTAAGTTTGTGCGGGTAAGATGAAGTGAGTAGGGACCAGAGTGAGATGTTAGCCTGAGTACGCTTGAGCTGAGTTAATACAGGATCTTCAGCCTTCGGGTCAAGGGTTTCGGCTTCTTTGGCGTAGGGCCCCTTTTCAGTTCGTGGCTCAGGTATGGCTGGCCTTTTGTCTGCCCGTAGAGGATTCGTCGGGATTTGACCGGAACGAGTCAGAACGTTCACCTCTGGCTTTGCTGCTTTGCTCGTCTCTCCTATTTCTGTAATGAGAGGGCCTTGGTTGGCAAAGGGCTATACTGCGCACTTCAGTTCGTTTACCGTCATTGCTTTTGTTGAAGTGTCAATAGTGGCTTTGAGATCTTCCCAAGACAGGGGTTGAGGTATTTGGATCCTCGGGCCGTCGGTGGCGGTGCGGAGCTCATCCCAGCTGATCATGAAGCAGACATTGCCATGGCCTCGTGCAGAGTTAGGCTGAGGAGATTTGCTGGAGTAGATGACGTAATAGTCAAACTTTCCTGATGGTTCTCCAAGGGTTCCAACTGTGGGGTCCGCGTATTCGCATTCTCTTTAGT